>WEIU01017508.1:778421-806700 GCA_013389925.1 Aegithalos caudatus | reverse complement strand
TTTTTTTTTTTTCCCCCTGTTGCAAATGTGAAGTTCCCGGGCTAGGGCTGCCTTCAGAGGCTTAACCCTTTGCCTACCTCCAGAGGAACGTTCTTTCACCAGCCACAGGAGTTTTCTATTCCTAGCACTGTTTGTCTCCTTCAGGAGATTAAAAGCTGAGTCACATTTTAGGCATTTCTCAGATCTGACTACAGTGCCTGGGCTGGGTGGGGGACGCACAAGATTTAATTTGAGTTTCCTCATTTTAGCTGAAAAAGCACTAAATCAGATGGAAACAGCATTCAGGAGCAGGGTCAGACAAAAACCACTGGAATAAGAGTTAATCATGTTTGAGGAGTTTTGTTTGTTTTTTAAAATTTGGCTTTGTAATTTGTCTTTTTTTACCTTTGTGGGGGTTTTTTCGTGGGTTTTTTTTTTTTGGGGGGGGGTTTTTTTTTTTTTTTTGGTGTTTTTTTTTTTTTTTTTTTTTGATTGGCAGAGCAGCAAGATTTAGTACAGAATTCTTAGGAGGCAGTGGTGGAAGATGACTTTTGTTCTCCATCTGTGCAACAAGCAACTCAGGCAGAACTTACAAGACGGATACAAATTGTGGAATCCCCTCAACAGGACCATTTAAATTGCAGAATGCCCTAAATGGCACCATTTTATGCTTGAAAAAATTCAGAGAAAGGACAACTGCAACAAATGACACCATCTCTATTTCAGTCTATGGTGGTAAATATTTCAATAAAACTGACAACTTTCCAGGTAGATTTAAACATCTTAAAGGAGATGGTACAAAGCTCTGACAGCAAGAGAGGGGTAATTATCTTTACACAGGGATGAGAAAGAGAAAAAAATCCATTATTAAACAGGAAAAGAAAAAACTTATTGAGCTAATAAAAGTATTCTTTAAGGAAACAATCTGGTGACCCTTATGATTTAAAGTGTCACCTCGTATCTTATATGACCACGTTCTTATGGTTATGACTTGCTCAATTATGCTCAAATCAAACAGAAGAGAAAGATGACTTAAGCATGTAAATTTAGAGGGAGACTTAGAGGCATGCAGCTAAATTTATCAGCCATCTCTGTGAGCGATCTCTCTAAATAAAAAGTTTGGGAACCAGTCGCTGCTGGTTGCTGATGAACTTCCCATGTTTTTGGCACTTGCCATCCTTAATGGAGGAATCTGCGAGTCAAAACAGGAGGAACTGTACACAAATCCATCCTAAGGTCTGTTCTTAACAGTGGGTGTTTCTCCCAGCACTTATTTTTATGTCATGGCGGGTGACTTCCTGGACAGAAATGCTGACTGAAGAAATAAATTTATCAAAGATTTGCAAATAATTGAAAAAAAAAATTAAAAGAGAAGTCAGAGCAAGAAAACGGAGGCTTCTGGCACTGTAGCTCTGTGTCTCTATTTCACCTGTTTGACATGTCCTATAGTGACTTGTGAACAGGGGTAGGAATAGCAGCACATGCTGGCAGCGTGAGCAACGCATGTGCATGTGTGTGCATGTGGGAGACAGAGGGAGCGTGGGGGACAGAGGGGCGGGAAGGGGGGAGTGGATGGACCATTAGAGTGCAAACACAGAGACATTCCTGCAATAAAATACTCGTCTGCTGAGAATCGCAGTCTGGAAGGGATGGTGGTGATTTAACAAAAGAATCCTCTAAAATGTTCCCTGGTGCTAATACTGTTCTTAATAATATGAAGAGGTTTTGCCAGGAAAAGGAATAAAGCCATCAATTGGATTTAAAAAAAAAATAAAAAAGAAAATAGGCACAGGATGGTTTTTTTAGAGCACGCAGAGGGAAAAATTACCTTTACGACAGTTTTGTAATTTTCAAAAAAATGCCTCATTCTCTGAATTTCCCCGGGCAGGCAAAGGTTGTTATAAATGGTAGGTAGGGAAAGCAGAGTGTGGCAATAAAGGGGTTAATCCACGGAGCACAGAGCCATCTGGCTGAGCTGGTTTGTTATAATCGAGCAGATTATGTTCACGGGACTCAGAGTTTAAGGCTCCTCTCCCATAGAGCAACTCTGCACAGCCCAAGCAGACCAACTTTGGGACTTTGAATGAACGTATTTACATCCACCTTTCTCTTCATGTCGACTTTTCTGGAAACATTCACACGGATGCCATGGTTACTCCTACCACGGTAAGGGAAATTTGACGTTTTCTAATAGGGTCCTAAGAGGGCGGGGAGGGGAGGGGGGGAGAGGGATCCTTTAAAGAACTATAGTGGGGAGGAGGTGGGGGTCTTGTAAGCGGTAGATGTGTCCCAAATGTTGCCTTTCCCATTGTGCCTCCTCCTTCCCTCACCCCTACTTGGTCCTATAGTTTGCTTCAGTGCTGAGGTTCCCCTCTCCTCCTGCTCCTCACGCTGTTGTTCGGGTCCCTGGAAAGAAAGCGGCGGAGGAGAAATACGAGGTGCTACAGGAAATCTGATTTAAGAGGCAAAAGCAGAGGAGACTTTTTGTTTTGTCTTAGGAGGGAAACCAGCAAGTTCAGATATAACAAAAGGGGTTGAAAATCTTGACCCTGGATTGCAAGAACCAGCCTCAGCACACGTAGCATGCTCACCCTCCGGCAAAGTTAGAGCCCATGACAAGCAAAGCCAAAATTCCCAATTTCTAGACTTCGCCTGCCGCAGGTAACCAGCTTCGCTGGAGCTTTCATATTTTGTCCGTGTGCCAGACACTGGAAACCCCGTTCATGACCTTTGAATCAATCCTCGTTCTCCTCAAACCCAAACACCAAATTCTCTGGGAAGAGCTGGAGATCAAAAGATTCCTTGCACATCTGTGTCTAGGTGAAAAAGATACACTCGCTCTGTGCTGGAATGGCAGGGAAAGTAGTCTTACGTTGCAGCTCCCAGTGTTTGGTGAGTGCCTTCTAGGAATGCAGCACACAACTAATCAACAGAGATGCACATCTAGAGAGCAAAATAGAAAACTGTTTCTCGTCTAAACAGCTGAAATGCAGCTTAAAGCGTCAGTTACTGGCGAGTCCTTATGGAGACACCAAACTGCTCTTAGCCAAGAGGGGGAAAAGTCCTTGAATGGTTTAGATAGTTTTCTGATCAGTTCTTAATCCTTCATTAAAATAAACGGGAAAGCTCTGTGCTGGTCCTATCTCTCGAACTATAAATATGCAGTATCTGGAGAGATGGATATTTTGGATTGAATAGGGCTGCTATGCACACATTCTCTGGTTCCTATATTGCAAAACCAGTTATTTAGAGATGACTCTGTGTGTGTGTGTGTGTGTGTGTGTGAGAGGGGGGTTGCTTGTCCCCCTCCCCCCTTTTTAAATAGACAGGGATGTGTGTTATATGGCCCAGATTATTGTGAGCTACAACCTTTCAGAAAACACTCTTTGCTCTCAGGCTCGTGTGATTTGTTGCATGAGGAGTGCAAATGGTATGTAAAGTTTTGTCTTTGCATTGTGCCTTCAGGAAAATATCCAGACAAGTAGGAGAGGCATTCTCAGGCGCAGAAATACCTGATATGTGCAAGCTTGCAAGTGGAGAAATGGCACAAGAAACACTTACAAATGGGATGCAGGGAAAAGGGAAATCTAATATTCATAAAAAAGAAGAAAAGGAAAAAAAAAAAAAGAAAAAAAAAAAAAAAAAAAAAAAAAAAAAAAAAAAAAAAAAAAAAAAAAAAAAAAAAAAAAAAAAAAAAGCCTTGCCAGACAAAAGCAGCAGAGAATGGAAGAGTTCAGCATGGTCCCAGCTGCTGGTAGTAAAAAGACTGGTCTGAGATACACGTGTAAATACCAGGGGCTCTGTGTGTGAGCACAGTGGGGGGACAAAATCCAGGCATGATTGCAAGTGGTGGATCCAAAACATGGGGAGAAGAGGAGGTACCAGCAGAGCCAGGAGGGGAGTGCTTTGTATAGAAGTTATATATGTATATATAACATACATGTTAAGGTATGCAAAACATGTAGGTTTAAGGGGTTTTGTTTGCTTTGTTCTGCTGTGGGTTGGGGTGTTTTTCTCTTAAGGGAACAAAAATTGAAATGGTGCATATAAAGGTAGATAAATACTGGAGGGAAGGTGCTATACAGAAGAAATAATGTGCTACACATCCATTGTTGTGCACTGTGGTAATAATGGCAGGTGAGACATGCAAAGGTGATCACCTGGAAAGGGAAACTGCTGTACATCAACTGGAAAAATATGATCCTTGTGGGTAGCAGAAAGTTCAGGAGCTCACAAGAGGAAGTAACACTCGAGGGAGATGGGAAAAGGTGCAGGCTGGAGGCTGGGTCAGGATATGAAAGGGACATACAAGGATGGTAGGGTCTGCAAGGGGGAGGTTGGGTATGGAGTGGGAGTGGAGAGAGAAAGGTGAAAGCACAAAGGATGTTTGGAGGAGGAGTTAAAATGTGAACTATTAGCTATTTGGAGAAAGGTATGGAAAATAATCAGCTACATGATGCTTGTGGGGGGTGTCAAAAGGAGACACCTTTGATTCTGTCAAGAAATAGATATGGGGATGTATTTACAAAGAAGATATCAGAGTATGAAAGGCAAGGCTTGCATGGTGATGAGATGTGTGCTGAGAACAGGAACGCAGAGGGAAAAATGAGCTGGATGGATACAGGGTGTGGTGAGGGGAAAAGGGTCCTGTAAGTATGTGAAAGGGTAATTGATTAGAAATATTTCAGAAGAGGTTGGAAGCCTGCTGGAGTGTGCTACCTGCCTGCAAGGGAGAGACAGAGCTGGGGAAAAAGCCATGGGGCAGCAGTGTGAGGAGATTCAAGAGTGGAAATCACGGGGCCAGGATGAACTGCAACGAGGATATAAAGCCATGACAGGTGTTGAGAAGCACAAGAATGAGGAAAAATTAAGGAATGTAGGAGGCATGAATGAGGATGAAATGAAGAGCTATGTTTTCTGTAATGCCTAGGAAAGAGGTGGTTTAGGTTTACAGGGTGAGAGAGCGGAGAGTGAAGGGAAATTTGGGGGTGTGTTTCATAATAGGCAAAGAGATGGAGTGGTGCAATGGCACAGTGGTTAGCTCAGCAGAACAGGGGATGCCTCTGTACTGGGGAGTAGGAGCAACAGAGGGAAAGAACGGGCAGTAAGTTACAGGGAAGCAGTTGGGGCAAGGAACAGCAAGTAAGGAATAATGGGAAGACTGTGGGAGGAGGAGAACATACACAAACAAAAAGGAGCGATTTTCTGTTGCAACAGACATTAACAAATGTGTTTATATCTCTGTGGTAGGTACTGGCTGAGCGAAACAGCAAGAGGGAATGGAACAAATGTGCTGTGGAGAAATGACTAAAGATATAAAGGGGTGGGAGGAGAAGGAATGAGAGGAAAAACTACCTGGAGGGCCATATAAGCCACATGGCTCTGCTAAGGTCAAAAGTAAAGTGTGAAGTGTGTGGGGAGGCAAGTGGAGTTGGGAGCTGTAGGGCATGAGGTAGAAGTGGATGGGAATGACAGTTCCCGTTACAAGGGGTGAGCAGCTAAGAGTGGGTTGACACACAGAGGTGTGGGAGCAAGGGGACCTGTCAGACTGTGCCTGCTTGCAAGGGCTGTGCAAGGGAAGGTGAAGGGAGGGAAAAGTTGTGTCTGATAAGAGAGATTTGTGCACACAGCGTGCTCAAAGTAAATGAGGGAAGTACAGGTGAGGATTCCAGACCTGGGTGTGGGACCGGGGAGAAGGAAAACCACTTATGGGGAAAGGAAGAGTGATGAGGAGTGAGAAAAAGTTTATGATGGCTTAAGCCATTAAGTAGGTTTCTGCCTCTTGCTGTGTGGGAAGCTAAGTGTGAAAGGGACCCTAGGTGCATGCAGTACACCAGTAGAGCAGACTGGGAGTTGAGTGTTAGGGCACAGGTAAATCCATACAGATCTTGTGATCAGTACATGGATACATGGAATGCTGTCTCTGTGTGAGGGCCAGGGGTGAATATGTCCAGTGGGTGCTGTGCTTATGGGACTGGGAGAGCTGCAGGTGATGAGGACAATCCAGGAAGAGGCTGAAACCCTTGAGGGGTGTGTAAGAGCCCTGGAGTGCTTTGAGGGATGAAGGCCTGTGTGGAAATCCCAAAGAGCCACCCGGGGGGCCGTGCTGATGTGCAGGGTGGCTACCAGGGCCAGCATCACGTGTCCACTGCCTTCGTGGCACAGCTCTCCATGTCGAAATCACTTACGTAAGGCCAGCACCAGGGTGAGTTTCGTGAGTGCAGGGAAAGCAATGTTTGCCTTGAGAAGGAGGGCAGGAAAGGATGACTAACCGGGAAAATGGCTTGGTGCGTGGGTAGCGATCGGACCCGGCGTGCTCTGGATGTACCTGCCCGCTGCATGACTTGCACAGCAGGCAGGCTCTCCTCTAGAGGTTTTTGCAGGCTTTTTATGAAGAATTGCTGAATAATCCTTAGACAATCCCAACAGATTTAACTACAATGTTCTGTTTTCACTACACCTTCATTGAGAAGCATACCAACGCACCTTATTTTCTCACATTAAAACCTCTGAACACTGCTGCTGGCACAAAAGGGTAGGGAGCTTTCTCTGGGACAAGTAACCAGGGCTCTTGGATGAACAACCATTGGGCTGAAACACACAGAAGGACTACAGATGTCAGTCAAAGGAAAGAGGAAAGCACTGGGTTTCTCCATGACTTGAAGCATTGCTGCAGTAATGTACAGTTGGTTGAGGGTTGAAAACATAGGACACATCTTGGGTGTCAGAGAGAAGCACTGGGAACTTATTTCCCTTCAAAACAATTGCATTTATTGACAACAGCTGTTCTTCAAATCTGGTCTAAAAACATCTAAAAAATTGGGTGGCTTGCCTAGGACTTTGGGTTCTTCTGTACTGAGTAGGAAAGTGCTTGTTTCTACCCATAGCTGGTGAGAAGATTGTGAGTATTCCTGTGGGACTTGCACTGGAAGAAGTCAGTCTGATCACACAGAATCTCTAAACTTAAAGGGTGAAGCCTCTGAGCCCAGACCTTAAATAAGCCATGGACCACAGTTCATAGATACCTTTTCTGTTCATTGGAAGGACAAGTTCCTCCTAAAATAAAAGCAAGCAGCCTGTGAAATCATAAGCAATTAGTGTTCATTCAGCCATAAGTTGTGTTGGGAGCCCATTGTCCTGTTTTTTACACTGGTTTCCCACTGCAGAGTCCAGTTCAAGCTCTCCAGCTGGATAACTTTTCCTGGCAGTTCTTGCAGCTGGTTGCAGTCTGTGGGAAGCACCTTTCTTTTCTAGTGGGAATGAACTTCCCACCATGGCAGGCTGCAGGTGGAGGGGATGGTGAAGCAGCTGTCCATGAGGGGGAGATGCAGTCTCAGACATTGGGATTCAGCTGGGCTGAAGCCACACACCACAGCCTGCTCAGCCCACTGCCACCAGTGCTCCCCTGGCCTCTGACCACTCTGCTCCCTCCACTAGGAAAATAAAAATCAAACAGTGGCATCAACCTGTCAGCTGGCTGAGAAAAGAGAAAGGGATCCATGGATTGTTGCAGGAAAGGGAATAAAGCCAGCAAGAGCAAACAAGCTGTGCTCACTGAGGAGAACATGGGGCATTTGTGCCTGCCTGGACCCTTTTAGCCATGACACAGCCAGAGAAATCAGCTTGCAAGGGGCTGGAACATCTGGGTGTCCATGCAGATGTTTGCCTGGCCATGTGTGTGTGTCTCTGGTGGTGTCCAGGAGTGGCCAGTGGGAAGGGATGATGGAGGGGGATGGCAGCTGTTGCTGTGTGGGAGACTCTGTGCATCTGTCAGTGGGGGATGCAGGGATCAGTCGCTTTCTGAGGGGACAGATGGGATGTGCGTGTGAAGAGAGAAGCACTAAGGGTGGGTATGGAGTGGTTTCAAGGCTGTGAAATGAGTGCTAGAAGGAACATCCACAGCTATGTTCCTGACTGTATCATGAGCCTTAAGTCCAGAGGGGAAGGGGAGTCCTCTGCAGAATCCTCAAGGCAGATTATACTTCCCAAGGGAGTAAAAAAATCCCCTCACTCAAGCTTCCAGTTCAGTTCAGAGTCTCCGTCTCTCCTTCACCTGGTACAAGCAAGCCAGGAAAGGTGGCCCTTTCCTTCAGGGCAGCAAGCACTTGAAAGATCACAGCAGGACCATATACTCCTCCCTCTCTAGTCTTTCCCTGCCTCTGTCTCCTCCCCATCTCTTCACACACATGAGGAAGGGTCTTTCCCAGCTCGACCTCTTGGTTTGTGTGTGGAATTCCCACCTGAGGGAACGTGTGATGGAGCTGCATGTGAGCAAGTACACTGCCCCGTGGGGGAAGGCTGTGTGTCTGTGCATGACAAAACAGTTTGCTGGTGGTCACCTCAGGCTCAGAGAAGGAGCCTGTTGGTTACATCTGGGTGCACATGGGAAGGATGGCAGGTATTCCATCTTTCCATCAGGCAGAGTGTGACTCATTGGGAGTCACTGCTTACGTAGCCATGAAAATGCGTAGATCCTGCAGAGCAAAGTCCACTTGTGTTATCTGTTAAAAAACCTGCATCAGAGTTGATGAAAACACTGTGGAAGAACTGCAACCCAGGGGTAAGATTTGCAGCTCTCCTCCAACTTTTCCTGTGCTTCCAATGTGCATGTTGCCCATAATGGAAGCACAGCTATAATTGTGCTTCTTCTCAGTTGCTCTTTCACACCTTCCAGCAATAAATTCCTGTATTTTGAGTCTGACCCTGCCATAGATCTTACATGTTTTATCTTACATTAGCTGAGTTAGCACGCAAGAATCTAGTTAAGTCAAAAATACATATTTCTAGGAAATGCTTTACAAAAAATTCAACCACATTTGTCAAAAGTCTGAATCGATACAGTCAGAGGTAACTCACAGTGAAGTGTAGAGCTGCAGGAAGAAGAAGTACTTTGTACTCTACATGAATTCTGGTTGTGAGTATGAAATTTAAGCCCAACCACTTCTTTTAAAAAAAGCTCTGTGGTTATACTAGTTTGAATACAGCATCCTCTCCTGTGACTTCTATCTCACCCAGGAGATGGACACACTGGCAAGACAAAATCAGCTTCTGTCCCCTCCAGAGACTGGATTTGGGCAATATTCAGTTTCTGCTCCAAGGCAAGATGAGATATTTTGGCTTTTAGGTGTCAAATATAGACCTCATAAATGTGATGGAGACCAAACCAGAGTTGTTAAGAGGGACACATCATTTCATGTGCTGAGGGGTCTTTCCTGGATTTGTACATTCAAAAGTTAGAAAATATTTACCTGTTTCAATGCTTTCAGCTCCTGTGAGAGGTAAAACTATTTCCTCCACTCATTTCTCAAACAATTTGCACAGTCAGAATTTACATGGCTGGTTTTCCAAATGGATGATGCAGATAACTCCATAACATTAAATAAATCTTCCTGAAAGGATGGGGGCTTTTTTGCTGTTTATTCATATTTGCATGTTATCCCACTTAGATCCCTTAAAATCTTGAG
Source organism: Aegithalos caudatus (assembly GCA_013389925.1). NCBI lineage: Eukaryota > Metazoa > Chordata > Aves > Passeriformes > Aegithalidae > Aegithalos > Aegithalos caudatus. Next base: position 797,257 of record WEIU01017508.1, on the reverse strand, counting down.
CTATTTTCCTTCTTTGTTAGTGTTAACTAAAGATATCGTTCATATTTAACTTAAGATGTCCTTTGTTTAAGCCCATTCTTTTCTTACAGAGTTAATATGATTATTTTCCTCTAAGCATATTCTTCAGTTTCTTAGTTATGTTTCTTCAGTTTTCAGAATTCCCTCAGTTTCATCCAAAACTTTGTGGCACTAGAGCATTCAGGAATATAATTGATGTTCCAAAACCAGGAGACCTCTTTCCTCTATTTGCCCATCTTCTGCAATTACACTGACTTTTTGCACTCACTATTTTTCTCTTTTGTGTCTCCTTTTCTACTGCAAAAGAACTTCTATCTAATAAATCCAGCACTAATTCCTTGTTTAAATCATGGCTAGCTATGTTTCAATATTATATGTTTCCAACTTCCTCCCTAACATTTAATACAATTGCCCTGAATTGATTTTTCCTCGACATATTATTTTAGGTTTTTCTCTTCTGAATCTCTTATTTTCTGCCCATTTTTCTAGCAAATGTCTGTCCTTTTTTTTTTTTTTTTCCCCCTATATTTTCCATCCTTTCTATCCATCTATAGCCCATTCCTTCTCCCATTTAATTTTTCTTCAAGTTTACTCTTAAACGCTTTCAGACTGAGATGATTTTGAGGACTCTTCCAACCCAAACTATTCTATGCTTCTATGATTTTTACAGAGTAAAACTCTTTATGAGAGAGTTGGAAACTCAATATGCCTTTCTCCCTAAATGTGTCTAGTTGTACTTAAAACAAAGAATTGATGTATTTATACAAAATGTATTAATGAATTAATCTGGGCAGAGACTTTTTTTCTGCTCAGAGGAAATATCTATGTTAAAACTGCCTTTCTGTGTTCCCTTGGTGTTCAAACTGCCTTTTTAAGTCTGAAACACTCAGGAAATATGTTTCATTTTTCTGTAGAAAGACAAACCGTCACAAGCTCTGAGAAAACAAAAACAATCTAAACACTACTGTAAGATGAGTTTGGGGAGGAGTTTGGTTGTTGTTGTTGTTTTACCAAAACAAAACAAAAATAAGCAAAAGCTTCATAGAGTTAAATCTTGCCCTGGGAAGCTAAAGCTGCTTTTCACATCTGCTAGGATAGGGAGTGGTCTCCCTTGGAAAAGTTTGCGTTTTGGGGAAACAGAAATGTTTTTAAAGTCCAGTGATTTTTTTTTCCCTGTCTTTCCTCTAGAAGGAAATCTTCCTGTTAAATGTTTTGTTGTGTTTTGGTTTTTTGTCAGAGGTTGTTCTGATTTGCCTCTTTCCTCTGAAATAAATACTGAATTTTCAGCATCATCTGTTATTTGAACCACTATTAAGCAAACATTACTGTTTTAGTTGTCCTTTGGTGAGTTCATTTGTTTCCTTAAATCTTTCTTTGCACCTCTGGTTTAGACTGCACCTTTCCTGACTCTGGTTTGACACCAGCACTTCCACTGGTCCCAATGCATTTCTGATTTACACGGGATCAGGCAAACATGGAAACCCACCTAACTGCAGGTCGAATTCTGCTCTCAGTTGCACCCAGGCAATCCTACTAAAATTCATGAGGCTGTAACTTTGATTTTGTGTCTTGGGTCTGTTTATGGGGATTTTTTTAAACCATGAACGCACATCCAAAGCATTTTAGTATGTTGAGCCATAGAAATCAGAGAAGGGGAGAGAATATGCCTATATTAGATAAGTGGTATTTTGGTTGGAAAAATTGCAACAAATACTTTTTGGGTTTTTTTTTTTCTTTTAGTTGGAATTTGTCACTTCCTCAGAAACCAAGCATTCCCCCCTTGTTCTAATAAATCTCAACTAAGTCTCCTTGGACACCAAAGTTTAAAAACCTTTCAGGCTTCTCCCTTGTCCAAAACTCTGTGTCCTTGTTGACCCATCCACCAGCCATCCACAGACCAGGGAATTGGTACTTGGAGCTACAAGGACAAGGCCAGTAAAGCACATTAAGCTGGAAAAAACAAGGGCATTATGCTTCTGCTTCACAGGGGACTCTTGGGCTCAGAAGGCAAAGAGAAATTCCTCAGTACTGGAGAATTAAACCCAACAAAATCCATCTCTAGTGCAGTCTCATATCTCCTAATACGGTCTGTGTCTCTAAGATCCCAGCCAGCCAGATAGAATATTCTTCAAAGCTCTGTCATGTCTAATTTTAAATTCATCAAGTGACTGGGCTTCCACCACTCCACTTAAAATTTTCATACCATCCCTCATGCAGCTTGAGTGCCATTCATTACTACAGGATTGAGTGCTTTCCCATGGGCAAGTTGTTAGCAACAACACAGCCCTGGGTGGCAGTAGGACAGCTGGCAAGAGACCATTTTAGATGAGTGGTTTGGCTTCAATTTTATTTTTTCCTTAGTTAAATTCTAACCATTACCTTTTTGTGATGGCATTCTTTGAGGAAGAAGTGAAAATAAAATGTGTCATTGTTGAAAATATCAGAAATATTTTTTAATAAATAACCTGTTCTCGGAGAACAGCTCTTTTTCAAAAGAAAGGCTGCACTGGTGAGGCCACACCCTGAGTCCTGGGCCAAGTTTTGGGGCCCTCAGGACAAGAAAGACATTGAGGGACTGGAGCGTGTCCAGGGAAGGGAAGGGAGCTGGGGAAGGGGCTGGAGCACCAGGAGGGGCTGAGGAAGCTGTGGGGGCTCAGCCTGGAGAAAAGGAGGCTCAGGGGGAACCTTCTGGCTCTGCACAACTCCTGACAGGAGGGGACAGCCAGGGGGGTCAGGCTCTGCTCCCAGGGAACAGGGACAGGATGAGAGGGAACAGCCTCAGGCTGTGCCAGGGGAGGTTCAGGTTGGACATCAGGAGGAATTTCTTCATGGAAAGAGTGATCAGGCATTGGAAGGGGCTGCCTAGAGAGGTGGTGAATCCCCATCCCTGGAGGTCTCCAAGGGACTACCAGACCTGTCACTCAGTGCTCTGGGCTGAGTGACAAGGTGGTGATTGGTCACAGGTTGGACTCAATGATCTGGAAGGTTTTTCCAACCTCAGTAATTGTGTGGTTCTGTGAAAAGCACAGTGCCATCTCCTCAAGATGATGGGTGTGTATAGCAACCTTATTTCTGCTTGGATGGCAGTGCAAAGCTCTCCAGGGACAAATTGCCCAAAGACACCCTGCAGGCTGTTGTTAAGACGTGCTGCTGTGTGAAGCAGCCCTGGTGGAGCAGCAGAGAGAGCAGTTTATGAGCCAGCACCCTGCAGGGTGGGCACAGAGGACAGTCCCTTGCTCTGCCAGGTCGATGCAAACACCTGAGGCTCCTCTCAGGTATTCAGGCTGCTTGGTGAGGCACATGAACTAAACTGCAGCCTTTTACCAGCTCCCTCAGGACAACATGATCCTATAAGATGACTGGAATCAGAAATCTTCCTGGTCTTCTACAGGAATCAGAGAATGGCTTAGGTTGGAAGGGACCTTGAAGATCATTTTGTCCCAACACCCTACCATGGGCAGGGACATCTCTCACTATCCCAGGTTGCTCACAGTCCCATCCAACCTGGCCTTGGATACTTCCAGGGATGGGGCAGCCACAGCTTCTTTGGGCAACCTGTGCCAGGGCCTCAGCACCCTCACAGGGGAGCATTTCTTCCTAATATCTAACCTAATTTTCCCTTTTCAGTTTGAAGCCATTCTCTCTCACCCTGTCACTACAGTTCCTGATGAAAAGTCCCTCTCCACCTTCCCTGTATCCACTTCAGATACTGGAAGGTGCTCTGAGGTCTCCATACCCTTCTCCTCCTGAGGCTGAACTGCCCCATCTTTCCCAGCCTGTGTCCATAGGGGAGGTGCTCTAGTCCCCTGATCAACTTTGTGGCCTCCTCTGGACTTGCTCCAACAGATCCATATCCTTCCTCTGTTGGGGGCATCAGAACTGGATGCAATATTCCCCAATATTATGGAGTCTTACCAGAGCAGAGTTCACCACAACATCCCTTCAGCCAGGTCCATAAATTCAATTATTTTCATTTTAATTAATAAACATCTTAAATATTTATGGATAAGTAGGGAGACTTGTTTATTCTAATTGCTTTCTGAATTTTTTGTCCTGATTAATGAATTTTTTGTAGCAATACATGGAAGCTTATAGACTACAAAGAAGCATCCAAAATTATTTCCTGGTTACCTGGCAAATTTCCATGGATGGATTTCACTTTGGGTTTTTTCCATCTTTTCCCATCCCTCAGCTTCTATTTTCCTCTTGCTGAATATTCTTGAACAGCCAGTTGCTAGCTCTGGAGATAACTAACTTAACAGAGGCCTAATTCTGACCCCACTTACATGGAAGAAGCCTAATGCCCCCCTAGGGAATAAGTTCATCTTGAGGCAGTGAAAATTTAGACCAGAGTCAAGACCTGAGAACTCAACAGAGAAACTATTGCCAATAGCCAGGGAAATAAGAGTGGTTGTTTCTACACACACACACACAAAAGAAGTTTGCTTAATGTAAAAACAGTTTTCCAAACCCAAACTAGCAAAGCTTTTTTCCAAAATTCTGCTCTGACCTATCAAAAATTATCTAATCACAGTCTGATACTACTCTTGCTTGCTTGTTTGCTTCCTTGCTTGTTTTCTCCTCTCTTTTTGCAAGAAGGTGTTGGTGAGGTAACTCCAGCTCTTTCAGTTTTTCCATCCATGAAATTCTCATCCAGATGAATTATGTCAGACCAAATCTGAAAATTGAAACCCGGCGTCCTACCTTTGATCTGAGGCAAATAATCGTCGGTGCCATCGCCAGCCTTCCAGGAATGTGGTCCAGAGCAAAGGACTTGAAAAGAACCTCAAAGATACTTCTAAAACCATAAAATGTTTTAGCAATTTTGGGTTTTCCTCCCTTTTTCTTACTGAAAAGGAACAGATGGGAACAGAAGTAAACTCTGCCATCTGGAAAGGCTGAAGGATCAGTATGAAAAGAGCCAGGTGTCAAGTTTGTTCATCACCAGCCCAGCTTTGTCAGTTATCCACATCAAAACCTTGTCTCAACAAGGGCTGAATTATACTAAGGATAAATGATTTTGCAAAGCCATTTTTACTGTATCTTTTTGTCACCTAATTGTTCAACTATATTGAAAACTCCAGTTCTGAACAGAAAGAGGAAAGAAATTAATTTGAAGTTTTACTTCTTATGCCACAGGAAATTGTCTGCCTTGGTCTTTCCTACCTTCCATTGAACACTGCAGTCTGGATTCCACTTAAAGTCCATTAGCTCTGTCACAACCTTTTAATATTATGCTAAATTGAATTTATATATAGGTAACTTGAACCTTGTTCTTATAACAATTTGAAATGGAAATGCAGCACCTTTGGGTATGAAATCAGAAGCACAAAAATCATTATGGTGCTGTTTGGTCTCTGGAGAGTGTCTGAAATTTTTGCTTTAAATATAGAAAATTATGTGTGTAAATATAATTATATATATATATGTATTATATATGTGTACACATATATATGTGTGCATATATATGTGCACTAACTGTACACAGAACAAGACTGAAAATGTCTTGCTCTTTATCTGAGTAGATTTTCTCTTTTTTAAATTATGTTTTATTTATATTTCATTTATGAGATTTCACAGCACCTTTCATTTTAATCTTATTATTATGTAAGTGACTATTTCTGCTTTAAGCTTTCTACTGAAGGACATTTGAGCAATTTCCCATCTGCATACTAATGAGAGTGATAATACAGCCCCCAAAAAATACAAATAAGGACCCTGGAGTGACAGGACAAGGGGGAATGGCTTCAAACTGAAAAGAAAAATTTAGATTAGATATTAGAAAGAAATTGTTCCCTGCTAGGGTGGTGAGGTCCTGGCATGGGTTGCCCAGAGAAGCTGTGGCTGCCCCATCCCTGGAAGTGTTCCAGGACAGGTTGGATGGGGCTCTGAGCAACCTGGTCTGGTGGGAGGTGTCCCTGCCCATGGCAGGGGAGTGGAATGAGAGGATTTTTAAGGTGTATATACATATATATATATATATAGGGGGAGAGAGAGAGAGAGAGAGAGAGAGAGAGAGTTATCCAACAGTTACAATCAATCAATATTTATTTTCTTCAGACAAGTATGCACACTCAGTTTCTTGGTAAATACCCTCAGCCTTCTTCTGCCATTTTTGAAGAACAATTTTGCTTCTATTTTGCAAAACAATTTTTTCCCAAAGCCAGAGCTACATAAACTGGTGCTGTTTTTCCATACATAATGCAATCCTTGAGGCTTCTTTTACAAGTTGGCTCTGATTGCCTTTTGTCAAATTTTGCCTGTAGTCCTCAATTATCTCCTGTGTCTGCATATTCCTATGGGTTTGTGGTTTGGTAACCCAGTCAGCTGCGGTTGTCTTCTGTTTTTCCTCCAAAACATGCAATTTGTTTTGATTCTGCTGTGCAACCTGGCATTTCTTTTTTTTTTTTTTTTTTTCCCTCTCTAAACATTAATCATGAATGTGTAGTATTCTTTTTCTTTTCTTCAGTTTGATGTCTCTGTGTTCCAGCATCATCTGAGTAGATGAGGTCCACAATCTCCCCTGAGAATTCCTGAAAAAGAGTCAAATATATTGTGTAAATAAAGGTTTCTCCCAATTTAGCTTTCACCTTTATATGATGCTGATACCTTTCAAAATTTCTTTACCACTGTCTTGCTCTGCTTCTCCTGATACTATGATAATGAAATCAATCTATGACCTCTGACCAAGCCCCCAGGACAAAAAAGACACAACTATTGCTGCTTATGTCCATTTTCAATGCATTCTTTATTTTTGTGAGAAGGCAAATTCTTGTTTGAATCCCTTCTGTTTGACTTCAGGAAAGGTGAGGCTCCTTGAGGACCTTTGGCATCTCCATTTTCTCATCATCATCTTTCTTCTCTTCATGCTTTACATATGATCTTTTTCTCATTTTTCTCCTTCTACAATGCACTGTGCCTTGGTGAGGGGTAGACAGAACTAAGACAAAAAAAAAATGGAATTAAGGGAAAAGGCATCACTGTGTTCCTCTTTCAAAAAGACTGAAATTGAAACCATCTTTAGTGGTTAAAATCAGGGTTAGTTGTTTTTTGTTCAAACTTTTTTAGAGGTAGAAAAAGAATTGCTTTATCAGCTTTTGCACTGCATCTCCATCCACTTAATCAGATGATGATTTAACAGTTTTTACTTGCCTTCCCATTTAATGAAAGACTTTTAGTACCTCTGTCCCTTGCTATGTTCCCTTCTAGATGTTTGTACAGATTTAGTACAGTGGTTGTCTTCACCTCAGTATTCCTTCTTTGCAATCAAAATTGCGTCAACATTTCTTCAGCTGTGCTTCTTTTGCTCTTGATAATATCTAATTTCCTTGCAATAAAAGCTTTTCTTCATCTAAAAAATAAGAATAAAAATCCCCTGCAACAATGAAGAAATCCCAAAGTTTAATCTACAGCCTTAAATATGAATTTAAAGCAAGCAAAAAGGAAGGGACCTTAAAGATCACCTTGTCCAAACCCCCTACCATGGGCAGGGACATCTTCCACTATCCCAGGTTGCTCCGAGCCCCATCCAGCTTGGCCTTCAACACTTCCAGGGATGGGGCAGCCACAGCTGCTCTGGGAAACTGTGCCAGGGCCTCACCACCCTCACAGGAACAATTTCTTCCTGATATCCAATGTAAACCTCATCCCTATCAGCGTGAAGCCATTCCCCATTGTCCTGTCACTCCAGGGCCTTTGTAGAGAGTTTCCATCTTTCCTGTGGGCTCTGCAGGTCCTGGAAGGCCACAGTGAGGTCACTTCTCCAGGGTGAACAACCCCCAATTCTAAAGCAATAACTCTAAGGCTAAAGAATATTTCCAACAAATATTTTCATATCTATTTTGTTAACATACCTGATTTTTAACTTTTATTTAGAAGTTACTGGGAGCCAGACCAGACTGTCTTTATGCTGGCAAATTCTGGAAGAGTGGACACATATTTTTTTTCTTTTTAAGTTTGTGTCTTCTGATGATTACTTGCCCTGAAATAATTTGAAGACAACTTCTCTTTCTAATTCAGAAGGAATATCAATCCGTTGTCCAGTTTCATTTTAGTGATTGCATGTTGCAGTGAGGGAAGCACTTGTTCACTGTGATCTTCAGTGCTGATAGCCCAGTTTGTACAGTCCTCCTACTTAGTGCTTCTGTAAACTCAGCAAACTCAAAGGCTTGTAGTGAGGGCCTGGTACTAGAAAAGAAATGCAATTATCTGACTTGCTGATCAGTCCAGCTGTTTCAGAGGGATCAGCAGTTCCTGGGATTTATAATCATGCTGTAGGAGAAGAGTGGGACCAAAGCTTTCAGGCTCTTTCACCCACAACAAGCTGGAACTTGCACTCACACACAGCTTTGAGTGAGTAAATTCCTTTCATCACCTGGTTGTAGAAGGGTGTGCATCTGAAAAATGCAGCCCTTCTCACTGGGCATGGGTATGTGGGGTTTTTTCCCCAAAGAAAAAGATCCTGCCTTTTTATCAGGTGAGACTCTTCAAGTCATGCACTGGAGATACCAGGTGACAGGCAGCTAGTGCTCACCACAGAAAAATCCCTTAAAATTCTTTAAAAATAATTGGACCAGCTTTAACACGTGTGCTTGAGTTGCCAGGTTGTACTAGGATCAATTCACTGGGACATGTGCTTTCATTTTGAACCCTTGCTCTGCAAATATCTCTGGGTGGGAATTTGTCAGGCAGTGTGGTCTGCCCATGTCATAATGAATTCACACCCAAACCAGTTTGAATGAATTATTTAAGGAAGATTCCTTGAGCTGTAATTAGTAATGCATTGCTAGAACCCAGGTCCTGCACATTTAAATGCTCCTCCACTGGGTCTTATTAGTAACACATTGCTGAACCCCAGCACAGCCCTCTAAAATCCATTCAGTTGTTTAGTCACTCACTCATTCATTCACCTTTGTTTTGGAGAGCAAGTAGATTTCTTTATATTTTTTCCATATATACACTCAGCCTCTTGGGGTATAAACTGGTTTCCTTAGATGAACAGAACATTTCTGAAAGATTTCAGTTGAAACAAACTTCATTTTTCATGGATCAGGTGTAAAGCTGTTTTGGCCTCTGTCTCCAATACACTACAATATAAATTTTGTGGACACATTGATACAAACCACCTTTCTATTTACACATAAAAATTCCTTTTATGTTGACCTATGTAGTTTTAGCTTATAGACTATTCCTGTGCTTAAAAAAAATCTTAAGTACAGTTTGAGAGAATAGAAACATTTTTCCATTAACAGAAAAAAAAATTATTTTGCCGGTGGTCAGTCCCCCTTCTTGGTTTGCTTCCCATAATCACTCCTTCAAGCTCGTGCACTTTTAAAGTCTGGGGGTGGTTATTGTAAATTTGTAAAAATTGTAAAAATAAGTATCTGTATGGGGACTTCTTGAAGGTGGAGGGTCTTGTAGAGGATGAGACAAACCCATTCCACCCATTTAGCAGTACAGCCTGACATTTTGGAATATCCATCCAAGCAAGGAATAAGGTGATCAGGACCAAGCACCAAAAGAGACACATGGCAGAACTGCTCCTCTTTTCCAAGGGGGACCCTGCAGACCTTTCAGGATGCAGGAATCTTTGCTTGCAGCAGCTGGTAGAAGCTCAAAGAAGAGGGAAAGGAGGATGAAGGGTTGCCAAAACAGGCTTCAAAGTGTCTTGCTGTGACTCTGACCAAGTGCTTACAACAAACTGTCCAGGAATAAGTTCCAGCTCAAATAAAGCAGTCGCTTGTGGAGGTTATTTGGCATGCCTGTCTGAATAACAAACACACTGGGGTGGTGGCAGAGCTGTCATAATTCACTTAAAGCTAGTTCTCAAAGCTGAATTTCACCCTTATAGAGACACAGCTTTGAGCTCTTCTTCCTCTTAGGGCCTATTTTTCCACGAGCTCAGCCTTAGTCCAGCCTCCTTCCCAGCCTCGTAATAGAATGAGCGTCAGACAGAAGGAAAAAGGGGAATTCACTGAATATTTTAATATTTTTGACAAATTCATTCAGTTCCCCACACCTTAATGCTCTGCATTGATCCAGTGATATCTGGGCCATGTGTGATGGTGCCAGCAGTTTCCAAATTTGTGCAAATACCCATGAAACGTGGCTTGTTATGCATAGCTTGGCAGTTCAGTGTAGAGAGTCTGCCAAAAGGAGACAGGAGCCTTATCAGAAGGAGACAGGAAATTCTCGAGCAAATTTGGGAGTTGACTTCTGAGCTAGGAGTGTTGACAGGCGCAGATCCGTCTGTCTGGCAATTATCAATTCTCCCTCTCATAACTACAGGGAAAATCCAAGTACCCCAAAATTTGACTGGGCAGGTCCAAGATCTGCTTCTCCAGAGTCATTTTTTTTCCTGCAGCTCTGGTTCTGACCTCAGTCCTAAAGTGCAAAGGTCACATTTCCCTGCTCCAGAGATCTCAGAGCAGCTTTTGTTGCTTATGAAAGATTTTGACCCAAACATGGTAGAAGTTTCTAAGCATGTCTGACAAAACCATGGCATTGTCAAAGTGTGAATGCAACATTTAATCTGGATTTAAAACCTTGTTTAGGAGATGTGAGAGGAGCTGCTGCAAGTCAGCAGGTTGGTTTCCCTGTCAGGTGTGTATGGGTTTTTTTTCTTTTTCTCAGCCATACATCACTTGGCTCTGCCAAATACCTACATAGCTGTGATCAGCTCTAGCCATGAGGGTGTTAATCTCTTTGTTTTAGTGTCTTGTAGGATTGCTTCAGCACCAGACAATGCATTCAGACACTGGTAGGAGTAGGATCGGACACAAGGTGAATGACAAATTCTCTTGAAGTGGAAAACTTGCTTGATTTTCCGCTAAATTATTCTGTCCCTATTGGCAGTTTGCTATTTCCACAGACTTGGCTCATAAATATTGGATGTCTGCCTAGCTGGGAAATTGCATTTCCATTTTCAACACCTGCTATGTGCTAGACTTCTATGAGAGTGCTTAGCTGGCTCTCTGCAATGAGGGGGTGCTTACAGTTAGTGTCGTTACCTGTGAGTGTTTTTAAAATGTGCTTAATTCTCACCACAGTTTTACCTTTCCAAGACAACCCCAATTTCCTATGAAATTTGGAGTATTGGTGAGATTCTTACCAGATTTTTTTGCTGTTCTTACACCACCATATCTCATTCAGACATAAAAGATTCCGTGCTCTTCCCTTATAAACCCAGGCTCGGATATTCCTGGCCGGTCTCTCCCTCCATATGCAGCTCGAACAGTGTGTTTGTTAAGGAGTGTTTAGGAAGAGGCAATGTTTGCATTTCATGGCACTGTATGTATAGAGGCCACAGAGAATTCAGCAGATCCACTGAGGTGTTACGTAAACAGAGGATATTTATGATAATCATAATTATACACGGTTACATAGAATTATTCATGGAAGCTCGGAAACCATCGTTGCATATTTGTTTACCAGATCTCAATAACTATTTTAGTAAGACAGACATGCTCAGGGGTAAATGCATTCCCTGACAGGCTAGCAAACCTGGATTTCTGCCCATACACAGCACGGGTACAGAATCAGTGTCATATTCTGGGTTTTTCTTACACAATGAGGCACAAATAAGCAAAGGAAGAAAGAAAGTTTTAAAAAGACTTAAGCCAGTTGCTTTGGTGGTAGGTTTTGGGGGATTTTTAAAGATCTGTTACCTTTTGCTGTCCAGTGAGTTTGCAAAGACAATTAATTCAGAAATAGACATTAATGCAAAACTTGAAATAACATTACAGTGTTTCTGTACAAGTTTTGTCATCTATTGACCATAAATTTACAAATATATTTCTGTACATGAAACACACCTCCCTCTTCTCTTGCAGCTACCCTAGGAATCTCATAAAGTAAAAGATGCAGTCAAGAAAAGCACACAGAATTATAAATGGAAATAAAGAGATCACCGTTTTGTTATTCATAATCTCTTCCCTGTTTATCCCGTTCTCAGCAGCCTCCAGTGATGAAAATTATGTGTTTTCTAAGAAATCTGTTGCTGTTAAAAGGACACCGTGTGCCTGCCTGCCTGGTCCCTCAGCCAAACAATTCTTATCTTGCTGCACTCTCATGTTAAGAGGGACAAAAATCTGTTCTGGCCACTTGAGCTCATGGGGCTTTGGCTCATATCTTAATTTTCTCCTCATGAAACAATCACTTAGCAAGCGAGGTACAAGTTCCTTGCTCATTCTGTGGCAAGGCTATATTAGTGACAGGATTTGGCTGGAAAATTAAGATATGTTTTCTGAACAGCTCATTGATGTTTTCCTGAATCTTAGGATCTCTTACTCTCAATTGCACCATTCAGCTTCGTCCTCAGGTTGAAGTACTTGAGGTCCCTCTCCATTTTTCTGTTTTTGTAGTGCTGGATCCAGCAGCACCATACAAAGCCTCACCTGCTGCTTCTCACTACTGCATCTTGTAGGCAGGGTTCCTCCTCCATCTGGTACAACCATGAAAAATAGAAGGATTGAGCTCAATTGACTGATGAGCAAAGTGGCAGGAGATTCCTGTACTGAATGTATTTGTTACTTTAGCCTTCAAGTATGGGTTTAACTTACAGCTGGCGGAAGAATAAAGATGAAAATGCAATTTCCTGCCTCTCAGACTGAGTGAAATACACCTGGGAGTGAACAGGACTAGGGAACACAGTTGTCTGGAGTCCCTGAAATGAAGGCAGGGTGGTACATGGGTTTTGCTGCTTGTCACAGGAGCACATTTATGTGCTGTGTTCTTTCCTCTGGGCTCTGCTAAAGGTTATCACTGCCCTAGCTTTTATGCTAGTTTCAAACATTTCTGCATTAATCAGCAGAGATATGGCACTGAACTTTTCCTTGAAATGTCTGCATATTTACTGTCTTGCATGACATATGTATATATCATTACTGGATGTTGATAAGAACAAACGAGAAGGAAATATTTAACAGACCCAAACAAGCACTATACTTAGCATGTGATTTATAGGCTTAAAATGGAGTCCAAATGCTAGTGGTGGGAGCCTTGTAAGCTGCATGTGCAGTATTGTGTTCTGCATCAGCACTTAAAAATGAAAAATTAAGCATCAGCTCCATTTACTTGAGCTACAGTGAATATCTTCAGTGCTTTATGAATTACTGAGGTGTGCTTACGTGCCAAACTAAAAGCAAACTTTAAAAAAAAACCAAACACCTACAAGAAAACTCCTCTATCCACTTGACATGACTTTTTGAGTCAGAGACAAACATGTGCTTATGCCATCACTGTCTGGATAAGGGACAACAGAGCATTGCAGAGTACATGAAAACAAATTAATTCGCTGGGAAAGTCCTTTGCAGGTCACTCCTGGAAGGCAAAGATAGTGATCTCCATGTTCAGCCTTCTCCAAAATAATCACCCAGCAGCATTTCAGGAGGTCGAGTGGTCTCAGAAGGAGGTGGAACCAATGAAAAAAAATTTCCAGTGTCAGACTTTCATCTCTGACAGCTAAAACTGGGGATTTAACACATAATAGCACTGAAGGAGAGGAGTGGAGAGTTTTCATACAAAAGGAAAGCACAGAGAAAGCCTGCTTTCAGAGAAAACAAAGAGTACTATTTCTTTTTTGACCACTCTGAAAGCAAAGATATTCAAACCCTGTAGACCAATCTAGATGAAGTTAGTGGAGAGATTCCTAAGTATTTAAAGGTAAATTTGGGGCTTACACTGAACTTTTGATGTTTCTTGGACAGGCTGCTGGCATGTTGGTTGGAGGGATCCAGTCCTGTCCATCTTATTCCAGAAATTAGGCAAAAAGTTGATCACAGACTTAGGGGTTCCCGGACTGCTTGTCCTGTGGAATAAAATAGGTAGGCTTTTGGGATGCTGAAAATCTTGCTCTCTCCCCTTCTCAAGGCCTATGAACTGGAAAGCAGGCTCAAAGCAAGGTAAAATGTTGAGGCAGATAGGAATCAAGAATAAGCTATGCTAGCTAGTGCTTGGGGAGACAAGAAACATTGCTGAGATGGAGTGTTTACAGAAAAAAATCTCACAGCTCATATTTGTATTATGCATTTATAAATTCCTGGAACTCAATTTTATAGGGTTTTTGATTAATGGCTGGGCTGCAGTTCAGCTCCAAGCCTATTCAACTTACTGTACTGGAACTGAGCAAGACGTGCACAAGCCAAATATGAGCACTACTACTGGACTTGTAGTGATTTAAAGGTGCTTCTTTGCTCAAAGGCATTGCTGGGGTGGCTCTGCTTATTGTACATGTAGAGATCAAAGAGAAAGCAGGGCCTCTCAGCAGCCTTCTTAAAATCAGTCAGGGATGTGTTTGTCTCAGATACCTCCACAGCAGAAGGGCTGAAACACAATAAAAAGCACTGTGATTTCCCCAACACCTTTACAGCAAAGCAGGTGCAGAGCTTGTTGGTGTATGGATTCTCCTAATTATATATTTATGTCACTTCCATCACAGTATCTTCCAGGAGCATGGCCAAATGCTCCATTTCCTTGTGCTGGTCTTGCACGCCAAGTGTTCCCACACTGTGGTATTTGACATTAGTGCTGTTTCTCCCACACATCAAAGATGACATCTGTGGTTATGGCTGGCAAATGCCAACTTAATTGTTGATTATCATGGTAATGTAGTCAAAGCACTCTCGTTCTGCTGAGGTGGGAATCACTTCATTAAATACAGTCCTTATGGCTATTAGGATTTGTGAGGGGAAACGGGATGCCTCTAATTTATTGGTGTGCCAATTGGAGTCAAATGAAGGCAATGTGAAAAACAACAACAACAACAACAAAAATCAAACCCCACCAAAAACTGTATGGGAAACCTGAAGATTTGCCAACACTGAGAGAAACTTCTACAGGCCATGCCATGGCCTGTGGTATTCCCAGACAACACAGCTTTCAACGGCAAGGTGGAATCTCTTTAGAAGGTGAAATATCCTTTTGATCCCAAAGCTGGGATGTGAGAACTGGATCCTTGGCATATTTCACCCAGCCTCCTGCAGTCAATGCTAGCAGTAAATAAAACAAAAGATTGATAATCATTGTTGATAATGCAGATCTTTAAAAAACACAAGGGACCCTTTGAAAACATAGGATCCAGGCAATTAAATCTGTTTCACCCCTCTCTTCTTTCTGAGTGTAGCAGAAGTTTGAAGCTCCATGTCTCTTCTTCCATGCACTGTGTAACAACAGCAACAAAAAGGAGCCCACCCACCACTGCACACAGAGTAAATCCTGGAAAACTAAATTTTCAGGTAAAAAATTAACAGTGGAAAATTGTTTCTAAGAAAGAGTTTCTCCTCTAGGGGTTTGGCTTTGTGTTTATAAAAACAAGAAACAGTTGCAATGATGCTGGCTTACTAAATAACCCCAAACAAAACAAAACAAAACAAAAATTAGGAGGTATAAAGTTGCTGAAATTCATTTAATTACACATATGCAGTGTAATGGGTTTGATATGAAGACAAGCTTAGTCTGGTTTCAATGAAAATGTTACTCATCATGACTGCTTGCACTTGGATGAATGTTCTTTATTGTTAAATATAAGTATTGTACATAGGTGATTAACATGATCTATTTATGGCAGAATTACATCCATTCTTTTAATTGGGTTCCCTCATTATTCATCCTCAATTAACTTCATTTTTTCTTAGCTCTTCTTATTTTCTTCCAGCTTTGCAAAGCATAGTGGTTGTGATTTCCTACTCAGGGCACTATTTTGAAAGATGAACTGTGTGGAGCGACTTACGTGTTTCCTTTTAGAGAAAACTTTCATTCACGTCTGCTGAAGTCCTTGCTTCCAGATGGTTCCAATATAAAGTAGCATTTTTCTTGCCGTGCCACACTGTGATGGTTCAGTCACAACCAGGGGCTGTCAAGCAAATGGGACCCTGATTTGTTATTTCAGAAGTCCCTGCTGCACAATTTAAGGGTGCCAAGTGGGTCAGGGACCAGTCAGACACTGCAGCAGACAGTCAAGCTCCAACAGGAGTGACAGACAGTCATAAAGTTGCCATTTTCTTGGGAAAATTATGGTTTAAAAAAAAAAAAAAAATTAGGATCCAAGTACATTAACCCTGGAAGAAAAAAAGAGGTGCTTTAAAGAGGAAAGGAAAATATGTTGAAAGTGTGTTCATATATCTATAGACTGTCAAGATTTTGGATTCATACACATTTCCAGACTTTCAAACCAGGAATGATGTGAAGTTGTGTATTTGGATATACCAGAAGTCAGAGTTTAGCTTGAGGATGCAGAAGACCATTCACACTGATAGTTCAGGTTCACAAACTGGTGATCTGTGCCACCTTGGATGCCACACCTGGGAGTAGTGGAGAGCAAAAGGTGGAGAAGCCACAAGTAATCTCACTGCTCACCTCCCAGAATTTAGGCATCCTTGACACAGGGTTGAGATGAATGGTGTGAAGAGATGAGAGCCCCCACTGCTTGGTCTCACTGTGGGTTTGGTGGGTTTAGGGGATAAATTCCAGTCTCCAGTATCTTAACATTTGGTATTACTGAAAACACGAAGTATTAGGGAATACCAGAGGGATTGTGTATTTTCATCCTGACTCATTAAGTAATTCTGAGTAAGTGTTCCCAAAGGTTTCCCCAGTGTTTCTCACAGCTTTATCAGTCCCATTCCATCTCTCAAAAAGGAGACAGACAGACTCCCACTAACTTCTTGTGGAGCTGGACTGATCCTGAAATGTTCTGCATGCAGGATACACAGCTGTTTGCTTAGAAGCATGAAAATAGCTAAAATCATATTGAGAAAGTGCATTCACTAATTGGATTTTTTTTTTTTTTTTTTTTTTTTTTTTTTTTTTTTTTTTTTTTTTTTTTTTTTTTTTTTTGAGTTGTATTCATTTAATGGTTCATGTTTCTGGCTGTCATTTACAAACCAATGACCAATAGAAATGTCATAAAAGATTGAGAAAAAACAGAGGATCACAGGCTCTGATTATGTCATGTAACCTGTGTGACAGAAGAACAAGGACAGTCTGCTTTTGGGATCAGTGAAACTATGACTACTTAACACTATTCATACTTGTAATTTACTTCTCTATGTCCATTTTTAGGGTGAAAAGTTTTTTTTTCACTGACATACTTTAGGAACTAGATACAATTTTTATGGTTTTCTGTGCAAGTTATTGTGAAAATGGGAGGAGAGGACTTGCTGAAACATTGTAGTGATTCCATCGTAAACCAAGAGACATTTTTTTTTGCAGAACAAAATTATCAGCAAAAGGTAATTCTACACAGACTGCATGTGCTAAATCCCTTGGTGTTCCTATTTATCTGTGTAGGGAATATAAAACCGGATTCTCTTTTTTATCAATCTCACATTCCAGGGAAGCTGCGTCTTTGACAGACTTTGTAGGAGCAGGACTTTTCCAGCTGGTAGATGCACTCATCCCATTAATTCCCCTCAAATACCTATCCTGTCTAAAAGTGTTGGGCCATTTTCTAAGGCCATCAAAGCACAGGTGCTTTAAGTCATTGTCACCTCCCAGAGTGTTAGAGATCTCTTTGGTTATTCACCCTGAGAGCTGCAAAGGCAGCAAAACATCTTTGTCAGTTGATGGGGGGAAACACTTCTATCAGAGTTTGGAAATCCTTCTTATCATACTGGTTTTCCCTCTTTTTTTTCTGGAGGGATGATTTACTGAAAGAAACTGAATGTATTTATGTTCTTTCTTGAGCTAAGATCTTGTGTAAGTCATCACTTTGAGGTTTTACATGTAGGAGGGGCAGATCCACAAGAAAACATCACTTCATTACTGTGATCACCCCAAACACTTTCACATCGATAACAAAGGGAGTCAGCACACAAGGTTTCTATGGTTACACATGGCCATGTAAACACTTAGAAAAAATGAAGAGGGTCACTTTTTTTTTAATTAAAATTGATTCTGCATGGCCTTATGTAAAAATAAATAAGGAGCTGGGATGAAAATTAGCATCTGGATGTATTTTATTAGCAAAATCAGTATCATGGTTTACATAGACAAGCCAAAATATGTGGAAGCCAGGTTGGATGGGACTATGAACAACCTGGGATATTGGAAGGTGTCCCTGCCCATGGCAGGGGGTTGGAAAGAGATGAAATTTAAGGTGTCTTCCAACCCAGGCAGTTCTGTAGTTCTGTAATCCTATGATCTACTAAAACATCAGCAAAACCCACTGTCATTATCTTCCTGGAGGCGAGGGCTGAGTGGGTGCAGATCTTTCTCAAGCACTGTCCAATCTACCCACAGACCACTTGATCACTGTCTGCATCAACTGTGAGTCTCCCAGGTCAGTGTCTGGCAGCATTACTTGCAACTATGTCCATTAAAAACCTTCATTACAGATATTCTGCAGCTAGGGAAATAATGGCCAGCAAAAAAACTAGTTTTCTCTAGTTTTTATTTTTAGTTTTCATGACACAGATGACTGAAATGTGCAGTTGAGACAAATATCTAAATATATTTTTGCCCATACTTGAATAAATCCAGGGAACCTTGGGTACAGAGCTATCTTCATCTCCCACAGCAGCTCCCACCAAAAATATAACCTCTCAGCTTTTACAGTAATCACAGTATATCAATAGTGTCATTGGGATTACTTTCATTCCCATTTCACAGGTAGAAAAGCAGTTTTAAAAAGCTGCATTCTTCTTTTACCTCAGAACCACTAAATTCATTCTAATTGCAAAACAAACAAATCTTTCAACCGTGCTACTGAATCAACTTCAGCAAACACACCTCAGACTAAAATGAATGTGTTTAATCTTTACTGGTGCACCATGCAGCAGCTACATGTTCACCAGTAATGCTGCAGGACAAAAAAAAAAAAA
>WEIU01017508.1:723572-778375 GCA_013389925.1 Aegithalos caudatus | reverse complement strand
TTAGTTAATTTTAGCAGCATAAACAAGTCCTTAATGTCTTTCCCAAACTTATGAAGGGAACTCCCAGGGGAGTTAGGAGCTGAACACAGGTTAGTGACACAATCACCGGACACTCCTTTCTGACTAGCTGACCTCTGAGGAGAAATCCTGCAAAATTCCCAAGAACCATCAGCTTTTCCTTGGTCTCAGCAGGACTCAAAGTCCTGAGCACTTGGAATGCCACAAACACAATCTGCACAACGCTGAGGCCTAGTTATGATAAGACCATGGGTGTTGGCAACATTTTTATAAACCCGTTTGAAAAGCGCAATTTGAAATGCATTGTACACCATTCACTTAGTTACTGTATATTTTTAATTACTATTGCAATAACATCTGGAGGCCTTGGTCAGGATCTGGCCCCACTGCCCCCAAACCGTGTGAGAAGCAACTGCTCTGTGTTGTAGTGAATGAGACCCCGCAGAATTCCTCGCCTAAGGGGAGAGGAAATGGGGACATGCTTCTGGCATCTGGGGCTGGCAGGCAACCAGGATGCTGTGGGATTGTCCGATGGGCGCGTGTCCAGCCGGGAGAAGGGCCACAGCACGAGGCTGCAGCTGAAAATAAAACCTTCTCCCCAGCCTGCCTTCACACACAGCCCCAAGAGGTGAAGCCAGTCGGCTGCAGGGCAGGCACATTGCACTTCTCCTGCTCCGTGACCTCAGCTAATCCAGCCTGCAGGTTCTCCGAGCAGGAGATGCTTGGTGAGGGCAGGAGGGTTGGCCTTCCCTGCCAGGAGACATGGGAACCCCTCTCAGTGCTGGAGATCCGACAGCGCTCACATCCCGGCACGAAGCAAGGCACAGGCCTCCCTCCCAAAAACTCAGAATCCAAGAGCAAAGGTTGAACACCCAGCTTAAGAAAACAGGGCCAGGGAAGGGCAAGGCTGATGAGAGGAGGGGTGTATTTCTGGATGGAGATGGGAGCTCAATTCTCAGATATGCCCTCAGGCAGTCTATACCAGCAAACACAGCAGTAAGCTGTACTTGTAAATATATATTTTCACTTACTTAAACTGTAAACAGTGATGACAGCTGGGAGAAGAGCAAAGACGGGTAGGAGGGAGGAGAAGAGAGATTTTTTTTTTAATTGCTTGTGAAGAAATTAAGTTGCCAATCTCAGAACTGGTGAAAAAGTGTACTGGCATCAAACCAAAACCCAGCTCCTGTGTAACACATGCTGACAATCAAGGTTCATTGTTTTTTCACTGAATGAGATAATTTCACAAAGCATTGGAGTATTTTCAGGTTAGGGCCAGATCCTCACAGTGATACAAACCAGTGGGATGACTCAGTGCTGCTAAACTACAGAAGATCTGGCTTTCTAGACAAAATTCAGATGCCTGGATCATCACAGAAAATGGGCTTTCAAGACCTTAAATCCTTGTTCCTCTGATCCTGTGGGTAATGTTGTTAGCTCTTACAATTCCACTGTAAGGATATTATCCTTCAAGTCATAGACTTCCTGGAGAAATCACGTGAGATTCTCACTTTGTAATAAACACATCATTACAACCCAGTGTACACAAATTCCTGAAAAGGTTTTGAATCAGAAAAATCAAATCAATTAAATTCAAACCATGTGGAAGAAAGACCTGTTCACTTCAACCAATTAAATAATTTGTGCTTCTAAACATATTTTTGTTTGTTTATTTGTTTTAAAGTTCAAGTGAAATAAGCTGTTTTGATCTATTGAACTGAACACAAAATATTTTCAGATGGTCAAATTGTAAACTTTTTGACATTGACCCCAGTGTTTTTCTTGCCAGATTCATGACTTTTATCTCTTTTAGAGTCCCTTGGATTTTGAGTGCCTCTTCTCAATTTTAATTAGTGGTTCAAACCCCAGTTAGGTTCTTTGTACCTGAGACAAGCTCCAGTGATTTAAAGCATTTTCAGCTCTTAGCAAGCAGAAAAATTCTAGTACAAGTAACACCAATTTCTTCTGTACACTTCGAATAACACCACCTCAAGTTTGCAGGGCTCTAAGCAAAAAAAAAAAAAAAAAAAAAAAAAAAAAAAAAAAAAAAAAAAAAAAAAAAAAAAAAAGTAGAATGTAAACCTCAATCGCTCTCTGATAATTTGGCTCAATTTTCTGCATTTAAAGCCTGTTCTGCTTTGCCCACCTGAGCTAAAGTGCTCAGGGACTTCTCTGGAGTAAGAAAGGACCTGCTTAACAACATGTGAAGGGGGGGACTATGTTTTGCAGCTCTTCTTTCTTCTGTCAGCTGTTGTGCAGAGATGGCAGAGAGGAAGGAACATTTTTGTACAATTGCTCTTGGTGGAGGAGACACCAGGGGAAACTGTGGCAGAGAGAATGAAACAACTCTTGTGTGCTGCACAGACCGAGAGTCTCCAACAAAGACACTGGGGCAAAATCCAGTGTTGTTTCTTCATGTCTCTGTAGCCCATCTCAACCAATTCCCAGCAATTTCTGTAATACATGATTCTGATGTAGTGATACAGCCTGTGTGTCTAATTCCCTCCTAATTAACTTTTAACTTGGCCACTGCTGAGAGAGCATCTCAAGGTGTTTAACTTTCACCAGATGGCCAGAGAGAAAGGATGGAAGTGCTATTCCCCCCTGAAGGAAGTCCAGCCAAAGGAGACAATCTTGGAGCCATCTGTATCAGGCAATCCACACAGCATAAAAATGTAAGAACATCCAAACTGCTGCAGAAGTTTTGCTTGCAGTTTGATTTTTTAGGAAACTGAAGAATCTAACCACAAGTCACAACACAAAACAAAATTCATTTTTGGTACTACTCAAGGAAGTGTGCTGCTGCAGGAACCAGCAGGTCCAAACCCAGAAGCTTCTCTGGCCTCTGCTTACTCTGGCTTTTTGCAGTCCGGCTCTATCATATCACAGGCCTCCTGTGCACCTCAGGCAGGTCAGCTTCTCTCTTTGGCAGAAAGATTTTCACCTGCAAAACAGGAATCACTGGAGCACTGATCAGCCTGGTGGGAATATCATGACAGTAGATACTTAAAAATACCAAATCACAAGTTTCCTGAAGCTGAGGAGAACAAAAGGGCTTGTCTAGAGCCACAATTCAGGCAGTTGCCTCTGCCAAGAAAGCTCAAATGGGATGACAAGACATGACAAAAAAAAAATAAAAAGGATTTCACCACCACCAGAGCCATGCCCTTTCCCAAGAATAAGCTGTACCACACAAGGACTTTTCAGCAGCATATCTGTATCCATGCTGAACAGGTAAACCTCTGTCTTACAGAGATTTTTATTCAAAAAACAAAATTAAAAACACTAGTGCAGATCTGGCCTGGGCTTACAGTGTGTTTGACAGGTTGAGTCCACCTGGCAACAACCAGAGCCCAAGCATGAATACGTAGTGGAGCTGCCTTCCACAAACAGAGACACTGAGTGAAAATCCATCCCTGACACATTCAGAGAGTCTCCTGTGGCTGTGTGAGAGGCAAGAGGAAGCATGGAATCACAGAATCATTGATAAGGTTGGAAAAGGCCTTTGAGATCACCAAATCCACCTGGTAACCCAGAACCTCTACAGTCACCACTAAACTGTGTCCTCAAGTGCCATATCCACAGGTATTTTGAACACTTCCAGGGATGGTGACTCTAGCACTTCCCTGGGTAATCTGTTCCAGTGCTTTACAACCCATTCTGTGAAGAATCTTGTGCCTAATATTGCAGCACCTGACTGATTCTGCTTTACACCAGTGCCTCTTTGATACAGGCTCAGTTAAAATTTCATGGTTGAGTTGCTGCAACTTTTCAATATGATCCTTTTTAAAATGGTTTGATTTTTTTTTTCCCCACAAGGAGAACAAACAGAAACTGAACTGATAGCAAGCAGATTAACCCACTGAAAAGACATTGCATCAGGGTTATGGTTTGGAATATTTGAAGAATGTGAATATTGATAGAACAGAACCAGAAAGAGAGGGGGCCCTTCTCTTGTCACTTGTGATTAGTTTGCACAAGTTTCACTTTATCAGCTGCAGTGGAGTTTCTCCCAGTCTAAACCAGTGTTAGAGAAAGAGGTGAGGCACAGGGAACACCAAGAGTGGAAATTTTTGAATTAGTGAACTGAATAATCTGGACCATATTTAAGCACATACATTTCATACACAGAAGACTGATGGGAAGGCATAAAGAAAAAAAATGCTTGTGAAGAAGCTAAATGCAATTTATTCCAAGAAATAAGATCAAAAGAAGTGTTTGAGCAGGAAAAAGTTTATGTTGTATGCAAAGCATAAAAAAAAACCCAGCAAAAACAAATCTTCCTTGGCATTTACTGCAAAGAATACCAACCAGGAAAACAAGAAGATAATTAAGCTTCTGTGTTGCATTACTTTAAAAATTCACTTGAATGAAAGCAAGCAGTACAATAATGAACTGAGTCAGCACTGTTCAATTAGAGGTTGAATTTAAGGGAGTTTATAAGAGCAACACTTAACAAAGAACAACTTGGGCTTATTGTTATGGAAAAGGGGGAAAAAAAGTTGTGGTGTGTTAAATGGCATTTATAAAATGGAAGGGTTGATCAAACTGATCCAGATTAGTCCTCCACAGCAGTAAGACCTTAAATTTAGGTCAGGGGGATGAAAGGAGAGTGGAGTCTGAACTGTTTTGTACAAAGGCGATGTGACATATGGAACACGTTACAACTAAAGCAGGGAGCATGAATGTTTTCAGGAAAGAAAATGACAGGGCACTCCATAAGGAAATTTACAACCATGGAAGCTTCAAAAGGAATACAATTCCTATTTATTTGTGTATTTGTTTAGGGGAGTAAACCACTGCCGGTGCTCCGAAGGATAAGCATTATTTATTCTTCTTTCCACCTTCCAAACAATGGTGTTTGTGGGGTTTGGTTTGTTCCATTTTCATTGGGCTGCAACTTTGTCTTCCCAGAACACAAAGGACAGGATCTCTTAACTTTTTAAGGATTATGCTCTTTAGGTTCAATAATAACTGTTTTAAAAACCTTTTTTTTTTTTTTTTTTTTTTTTTTTTTTTTTTTTTTTTTTTTTTTTTTTTTTTTTTTTTTTTAAAAAGTTTTTTTTTTTTAATTCTATTCTGCTTATACAAGGAGTTTTATTAGTGAAGACTTTTCAGAACAAAACAGTCCTTGAACAAGTTGTTCCTCAGCCTCCCTGCTAGGTATTTCAGATTCTGTCTCCTGAAGGAAAATACTGAACACTAATCCAGAACTTCAATTTCAAATTTTGAACCTAAGACCTTACTGCAGTATGAAAATTTCTCTTCAGCTAGAAACACCTTAACAAAAATTAAGGGATAATTTATTATATTTATACCATGTATAAAACTCTCATTTTCACTGCCAAAAATTGCAGGTTAGGAGGAAAGCAATGAAGTTACAATAGATTTTTGTGGAGTGATACCTGCATTAAAGGCATTTCTTCTGTTAGAATGTAGACAAACTAGTCTCCTTTCTTGCAGTAATGCTGTTTTTTTCTTCCACATAGTTGTAAACCAGAACAACCAGCTTCACAGTCTAAACTCAGTATTATTCCTAAATTTAAGGAAAACAAAAAAATTTGGTGAACTGCTGATCTTAGCTTCAACTTGGTGATAGAGCACAAAAAGGAAAAGGAAATAATTTTGTTTTATCAGCTTGTTGTTCAGATATTTGTAAATTCCATTTTTCAATATTGTTAGAGATGTGCCACAAAAAGATCTTTCAAAAATAGTCACACTTTCTTCATCCAGGTAAATCTGAAGTCTGCGGAGTTATTTTAAGTCTACAGAGTATTTTAAGTCTATGGAAGCAACTTTTAAGCAGAAGACACAGCACTGTTTCTTAAATTCCTCCAATTTATTTGGAATCATGTTGATTGTGAGCATTAACACCTGATCCATTCCCTATTGGATTTCCTCATAACAGCTTACCAGTACTGATATTAGCTGAAGAGAAAACCAAGCCAGCTCAGACTTTATGCCAGATTATGACCTCAGTTTTATGCAACTCAGTCTGCAGTCGCCTGCTTTCTGCGTGACCAAAAGCAGAGTTTGGCCTCAAGCTTTAATTTTTAAGAGTTGCACACACACAACTGTCTCCAAGCATAATACCATTTAATAATTTAAAATGGGAATAAATGTTCTTTTCAATTTTAGCCTAATTTCTAGCAGTCTAAAAATATGCGCCTTATCTTTGCTGCATAACTCTTAGCAAAGTATTTTGCTTGTAAAACCCAACTTCTGCACATGCCCTTGAGTTCCATGGTCCAGACAGTCTGAATCCCCCAGGATTGGCCTCCCAGGTTCTCTTCTGCTTTCCACTCATCTATATCTCAATCAAAACCCTACTGGAGGTTTGACATCCCAAACTGTGCCCTCAGACACAGTTATATAAATGCTGACAAGAAAGTGGCCTTCATGACACTGTCAAGGAAGAAATGTCTGAGGTTTGAGGTGGTCTCAGCCCTGAGATGTTGGTTTAGGGTGAGATGATGGGAGCACAGGACAGAAAAGAGGTTTTTGTGTGTGTTTTGTCTTTTCCTGGGAGGGCACAGGTGATATCTCCTGAATATGTGTAGGCTTCCCATCAGCTCCAGCCACAGGAAAAGCTGCTTTCCATTGAAAAAGCCTTTACTCCTGCATGTAGCTCAGCAAAGCTCTGACAGTATTCTGTCAAAAAGGCCTGAGAACTTTTTATCCCCTTTACATGCAGTTATCCCAAGATATTGACTGACCTCTCACCTTTTGTAAAAACTTCCCCCATATGTTCGCCTCCCCAAAGTTCCTAAGGATGTGATTGCTTTGTTTTGTTTTTGCAGTGGGCTCCTTTCCATATTTTCTTGTAAGAGACTGAGAGCAGGTTAGGAAGGTCCTTTACAGGTCTCAGGGAATACAGTCCCCAGTTTTCCAGCATTAGTAATATCCCATCTCATTTGAACACAGTCCTTTACCTCAGAATTTGCACAAGATGCACTTGCTACTCACCACACATTGCCAGGGCTGGTACTTAGTCAGGAATACAAAGGGGAGGGAGGATTTTTCCCCCCTCTTCCCCAGCTTTGCTCCCATGGCTGTTCAAGCTCAGCTTGCTCAGAACAACTCTTCCTGCAGCCAGAGGAGCAGGGACTGCTCACCCAATACTCCCTGCTGAGAGGAAGTGGGTGGAGAGGGGATGCTGAGATGACAGAAGTGCAGAGAGCCCAAGCTTCACCCCACTCCGCTTCCTCGCTCGCCAAAGGAGCTGGCTGGGAGCATGGGAGAGTAAACTGCTCCATGAAAAAAAAAAAGAAAAAAAAAAAAAAAGGGGGGGAAAGAAAAAAATGAGGATGAAGTAATTGACTTTTGTAGCAGAGCAAAGGGAGTGCAAGTGGTGGTGGAGGGAAGATAGGGAGGAACTGTGACTGACTCACAATATATTCAGTTCCCCGCTCCTGGGGAGATGCAGCTGTGCATCTCCCCTCGTATAGGCTGTAAAGTTACACCATCGTCCAAAGTAAGCATCCCTAATTCTCCTACTTCCTGAAGCACAACAGTGTTTGGCTCCTTTTTAATCAAGGATTTCTACTGTGCAAATTGAAGTCTAGGACCAGGCTTTTCCTATGTGCAGAATTAAAAATCCTTCCCTTGATTGTTTTGTCGGTTCCTGGGGAAAACTACTGAACTGTTACAGCCGATTTACATTGGCCTGATCCTTTCTTGAAGCTTGTTCCAAGTTTTTCTTAATTCCTCAAGGCACCTGAGATGTTGTGCTTGAGCCAGCCACGGACACCTTTGGCAATGTTTTCCACATCCTTTTTCTTCCCTTTGCTTGCTTCCCAGTTACTTCTGACTTCACTCAAGTAAGGATGTTTCCCTTTTCTACCACTTTAGTAGGAAGAAATATGGCATGGAATTACTTCTGATTTTGGCCAGCTTTGGTTCAGGCTGGCAGAGTCCAGGGAAGAAGCTGAAGGAAGAGGCTAATCCAGTGTGTAGAACTAACCTAGACCAGCCCAGACCCCATGAGAGGAAGGTCTGAATGGCCACTCTCCCGTTTTCTTCCCATGTGAGCTTTGGCTTGCCTAACTCAGGAAGAGTCACACAACCTGTCTGGGCTTCACTTTCCAAACTGCAAAACAACAGCAGCCCTCTCTTACCCTCTGTTAGCAGAGAGTTAGAACTAGATGATCCTTGATGTCCATTCCAAACCAAACCATTCCTTAACTCTGTAATTCTGTGAATTTTGGGGCACATTTGTGAAATGTATAAAGTGTGCATCTGAAAAGAGGTGATCAAAAGTCTGCTAAAAAATTACTCTTTCCATTTCTGATTCTCAAACCCTGAGAATTACTTCAATCCTGCCCTTCTATAATTTTTTTCACAATCAGAATTTTTTAAGTAAGAATGGATTTTCTAAAAAGCCATACAAGTTCCTGACTTTATAAGGAGAGGTAAGGCCAGCTGTGGCACATCTCATTTGCCTCCCTCACATGCCCAGTTTAAGACTTGGCTTTTCTGTCAAATATCTGGAGATCATATGCTTGGTGAGAAACAGCATGTGTTAAAATACTCCCAGCTCTACAACTCCCCTTTCAAGGATTTTTGGCAAGGGCCAGCAGGGAATGCATTGTGTATCAACAGCAAAATGGCATCTGGATTGAAAGATAAGAAAAAACCACCATGGTTTCCAAAAACCAAGGCCATTTTCAGATGAGTTTTGGACCTGGCAGAGCTGCAGAGCTTGCATTAGTACAGTGGGAGAACACAGAAAACATGCTTTGACCTTGGAAAGGCTTCTAGAGATCCTAATTTGCAAATTATTGGACATTTTGAATGGAAATTAGCAGAGCATTCAACCATGAGCTGAATGTGTGAGCAGTCTGCACTGCAGAAGTGCGACTCACAAACCTAAAAATCAGATATTCAGCTAGACTGGGACCAGAATACTCTTGCCATCCTTGAGTATGAATCCCCAAATATAGTCAAACTCATGGCAAAGTGTGAACTGAGACTTAAAACTGGAACACTTCCACGTCTCGAGAAGAATTGAGCACAGGAAATTTTATCCACATGCACATTGATGAACTGGGGGACTCTCAAGTTAAGTTCCTCCTCAGGCAGATTTCTACCAGGAAAAAATTGCAAAGGAGTTGGATTTTCCAGAAGAGTCCTTACCCTCAGGACAGGCCTACGTGTAAACAATTTGCTATAAACTAATGCAAATTAGCAGGATGACTGTTTTGCTCTGAATGGGAAATGGCTTTTTGAAAGATTCAGAGGCAATGGGAAAAAACACAAGCCTGTCATGGGCACACATTGAATTTGTGAGTTCTTCTCCACAAAAAGAGCTCTAGGGTCTCAATTTTCACCTTGGAGCAGCTCTAGGAGAGCTGAGAGAAGTTGTTGGTAGAGGTGATGTCTCCTATTTACCAGCTTATTTAACTGGTCAGAACAGATGAGCTCTTTCTGTACAAAACTCTTTTTAAAGTCTGACATCTTTTGCAAGGAAGCAAACTTGTAACCTTTCCCCCCCACCAAAACACTTCTGTTTTATCAGAAATACAAGACTCATTTTTCTCAGAGAATGAATTTTAAAACATCATTTTAAGCTGGTTGTGAGCAAGCTACTGCACCTGTGCAAAGGGCATGGAAAAGATATTAATTATACACAGCAATGCTAATTTCTCACCACGGTTCTGATGGAAACAATTCAGTTGCATGCTGTGTGTATGTTAAAATAAGGTTCAAACATCAGCTGTATTTATTCACATTGTCATGCCCTGCCTCCCTTATTGTACAAAAGCTTTGTCCAATTGATGCTGATTTCACTGAGTTCCTATGGTGGTTTTAAAATATTTGGATCAGGCCTGGGGTCCTTTTCCTAAGAAGGCTGCACCAGATACGCTGCACCTGCAAGCCTAACAAGACTTTTTTTTATCAGGGGGGTTGTGAACTTTTGAGGAATAGGGAAGTGCAATTCAAAGAGCAGCCTTTGATTCACGGAGTGGCCATGGATGTATTTCTGCATGGATTCAGGGAAACCGGGAGTCATGGGCTTTGGAAAAGCAAACACAGGTGTGGTTCTGGGTGAAATGGAGCAGCTCTTCCCTGGCAAGGCTCAGTGCTTGGGACAAACTCCAGGCCAGCAATGTTGTTCCTTCTAAACCATCTTAACACTGGCAGGGGCTGCCCAGGGAGGTTTGGAGTCCCTGGAGGTGTCCCAGGAATGACTGGATGCGGCACTCAGTGCTCTGGGCTGGGTGACAGGGTGATTGTCAGCCACAAGTTGGAGTTGATGCCCTTAAAGGTTGTTTCCAATCTTAATGATTTTGTGATTCAGTGATTCTATACCCTTAGTGCAAACATCTGTGTTCAAGGGTCACAGCAGAGCTCTCAGAAAAACAAATAAATGCCTCTTTCTAAAATTTTAATGACAGAAATATCTCAGCTTAACTTCAGGATCTATTTTAATTCTACCCAAACAAAAGCTCACTTCATTTCTAACTAGCATTCCCTATATTCCCTGTATTTCTTTTTCCTTGTGAGTGCAAGTCCTGTCTGTACCCATGAATCAGGTCTAGGAATACAAGATTTTTCACAAGGAGATTTTTCACACTTTTGAATTTGCAGCCCTTGCTTTATTCTGTTTGTTTGCTTGATTTCACTGTTTTCCTTACTTCACAAAAGAAAAAGGAAATCAGAAGATGTTAAAAACAACAGGAGATGTTTTTGATTGCTGAAACAAAAAACAGTAACTATTTTGCTTTCAATGTAAAATCTTGCAAAATAAGAATATATTGAAAGTCAAAGCTGAAAACAGTTTTCCCTTCAAGTTTCCTAGTATCAGAAAAACTAACAAATAGTGGTTAAAAACTTCTCTTTTTTTCTACAGGTTTTGTTTTTTCCAAAGAAATGAGTTGTCCAGTGGCAATGTAAAAGTAAAAATGTCAGCATTACAGGGTCTCCAGGGGGCTGCTCTTTCACAGCCTTACAGGAGAGGGACAAAATTCTGGTAATCTGAGAGATGCTTCCCTTTCTCCTCCTGCTATCAAATTCAACAAAATCCACCTCTGGCATTTTTAAATAGAACAGGCAGGACAATCCATTACAAGGCCAGGCTTGAAGCCCCCAGAATTGTGGGGAGGTGAAAGAAGTGAGTTTGGTCTGGAAGGCTGCTCTCAACTTTAATTATGGACAACTTAAGCCCTCAAAGCATCTCTCTGACAAAAATAAGAAGAATTGCAACTACTGCCTGACTTTAATACAAAACAATCAGCCCTGGCTGAGCCAAAGTAGGTCCAGGTTGACTTGAAAGGTTAATGGATCTTCAAACTATTTCAAGAAAACTCTAAAATGGAGTTTCCGTGCTGCAAGGAAACACGAAACCCAGGCCTCTTTGGTGTGGCTTTGGGTTTGTTACAAACATCTTGCAGAGCTTGAAAACTGCTTTTGATGATTGGCCTAACTTCCCTTTCCTCAGCTTAATCCCAGTTTTCCTGATTGTACTCCTTTGCCTCACACTAATGTTCCTTTTCCCCAGTACTTACACTGTCCAGATCTTTGCCCTGGGTTTTCTGTCATGCCCTTTCTGCCAGCTCAAGGCAAATGCTTGCACCTTCAGGACAATTTCCTCAAAGGTCAGTTTTGCAACCCTTTCAGTCATGTTTGCATCTCTTTCCTGATTTTCTTTTTGTATGGCAATACCTTTCAGTTTTCAAGCAGTTTTCCCAATTTTACAGCTGTGCTACAAGAAGCAGCAATTCCCCTCCAGCTCTGCAATGAAATGCCCTGTTATTTGCATTTATTAAATATTGTGCTTTCTCAAAGTTTTAGATCATTCCAGGGTCTGATCAAGTATTTCTCCTTTTTAAGTTTCTTTTCCCCTCTGTATATCACTGCTCAATATCAATATTTCTCCAGCACACGAGCTTTTAATTTCTGCTTCGGCGTTCATTTTGTAATTTTCTGCCAATATTTTATTTCTCCATCTCCCCAGCAGAGATTGTATTTCTCTTTGCTCACTGCTGTTTGCATCCCCTCCAAATTCAGCTGCAAATGGAATTTATTTGCTGCTTAGCCCCACTGCTATTAACAAACAGTAATAAAAATATTAACTAACACACAGTTTATCACTGTATGTAAAACTCAAATTATCCACTACCATGTTTTACTTCTGGAGCTTTCTATTCTTCTGTTTGCAAATTACTTCTGAGGATAAAAAAAATATTCAAGTGCAAAGATCTGGGCAAATTTTCTGCTTTTTATAAAATTAGCACAGGTCCATCCAGTCAAGTCAAGCTATTTATTCAGCTATGGACATGACCTTTAGATTTCTTTGTACTTCGGGTAGTTTTCAGAGTTACACAGTGAATAATATGAAGAAACAGTTCAGCTTTTGTGGAAATTATTTACTCCACTACAACTTTATGTCTAGGGTGGTATTGTTTTTATTTCCCTGTAATTAATGCTTTTCATTGATAGATAAAGCTTTCAAACAATATTACAAGTGGACTTCCCTGATCCAGCCAACATGAAACATGAAAACCCCAACTAGTCTCACCTTGGAAATATCAGCTGATTTCTGTGTATTCCAGTTTCTGCTCTTTTAAACAGGGAACAATGGCAGTACTGATACTTTGTTAGTAATAACCAAGATAAATACTTATGGATTTCTCCAATATCAGTGATGTGAGAATTACAGAATGGCCTGGGCTGCAAAAGACCTTAAATATCACTTTGTCCTACCCCCTGCCATGGGCAGGGATACCTTCCACTATCCCAGGTTGCTCAGAGCCCCATCCAACCTCATCTTCAACACTTCCAGGGATGGGGCAGTCACAGCTTCTCTGGGAAACCTGTGCCAGGGCCTCCGCACCCTCACAGGGAACAATTTCTTCCTGATATCCAATCTAAACCTCCTCGTGAAGCCATTCCCCCTTGTCCTGTCACTCCAGCCCCTTGTCAAGATTTTCTCTCCATCTTTCCTGTGGGCTCCCTTCAGGCACTGGAAGGCCACAGTGAGGTCATCCCAAAACATTTTTTTTTCCAGGCTGAACAACCCCAATTCCCCCAGCCTTTGCTCTCTCAGCAGGGGAAAATCAGCCAGCTCTTTGAGGGAGAACCCAAAGGATGTCAGGCTATATACCTACAGTAATAAAACACCACAATCATTCCATAGAGGTCCTGCCTTTGCAGAAATAAAAAGTAACAGAGATTTTGACTTGACAAAACTCTTCCAACACACCAGGGGGATTGGGTTCCCAGCCTTCAAACCCCTTGTTCTGACCTCCTCAATACACAGATTAATCAGTCGGCTGCTTAATGCAAAATGATACCACAGCAGTTGGGGCATAGACAGACAGGTGTAAACATGTAAATATGGCACAAAATTCTCAGTGAGGGATGGAATTGGAATGGAAAAGGACCTTGTTGTGACTGAGAAAAGGCTGCCTTGTCCTACAGCTGACTATAGACCTGGGGATGTAGCTGGGACGGCTGATACCACACCAGACATTATTAATAGTCCAGTCCCCCAGTGGGATTGTGAGAGGGTGCTGGGGAGTGCCAAATGTCTCCAGGGAGCTCTCAAGTACCCTGGTGTTGGTGGTGGGGGGGGGAGGTGCAGGGCCAAAACCTGGCAAGAATTGACTGTGCACAAGGTGTGAGAAGCAGCAGCTGTTCCAAAGAGTGAGGTAAGCACAGAGGAACTGCTCCTGACCTTTCTTTTGGAATCAGGCAGGTATGTGTACAGCAGCCTCCTCTTGATCTCCAAAAAATACAGATATATCTGTGGAAGGATCAAATGTAGGCACACACCTGCCTTTGCAATCACCTGTGTGACTCTACACAGCTCATCTGACAGTTCAGGGCACAGACTGCTCCTTGTAGCAGAGGTGTTGTCACAAAGCTGGCCCTCAGGAAGATGTCACCCCTTGGGAAAGCTTTCCCCAGTGACCAGGAGGGTCGTGGTCATCTCCATAGCATTCTGGGTTGGCTCAAAGTGCAGAGGAGTTTTACATGCTTGGGTGAGCAGCTGTCCTGCTATGCTTTGCTCAGCCAGTTGTTTGAAGAAGGAAAGGAAATGTCAGTGACTCTGTGGGATGAACTCTATTTCCACAAGAAATTAGGTATGTACCGTTCACTGGAGGTTACTGGGACTCAGTGGTCAGATGTGCTTCTCTTTTATAAATGGCATGGAGTAAATTAATTATTACACCTCTGAGCTGCTGCAGAGATGAAGAAACTCTGGTGGGCTGTGCCTCAGATGTGTAGCTGTGCTCCTCTGCCAGTGTTCCAGAGGGATGGATTCATTTCAAACCCCCTCACTCAATGTCCCAGTTTGGATACCCCTCAGGATGGGAAGGCTAACACTTTAGGCTGCCATAATTTGATTTTGCCTCTGAATTCTTTGGCTTGTTAGAGGGTCTGGTCTTGTGAAAGCTTTAGCTTCAGTCTGTATGTGTTGAAGTTTCTGTATCCTGAGAAGTGGAAGTGTTCAGGAGGGTAACAGTGTCTGCAGGGACACTGAGAACTCTGCAGCAATCTATCCATATTGGACAGACAGATGATCGCTATTCTGAAGCACAGTGCAAACTTCCAGACACAGTTATTTCACATTCACACCTTTCTGAATGCTCAGAATGCTTTTCTTGTTCTTTACCTTTCCCACATCCCCCAAAGCCCAGAGGAGGAGGGCTGCATTTCTTCCCAACATAGTTATTAGGAAGAGAGAATCAACGGGGCAATCCATGACTTGGGAGGTTATGGAAGCAGTACTCAGCAAACAATGACAATAATTACACTTTCCTCTTTGGTAAAAGCCTGGAAAAGCTGTCAGCCACCACAAAGGATCATTAGTTGCTCAGTCTGAAGAACAGAAGCTGCTCCTAATTTTTTTTAGAAAGTGCCAAACACTTCAAGCTGGCTTACATAAATCATTTGGGGTATTACAATGCTGGATGTAAAACTCACCAGTCACTTTTCCTTCTATTCCAGTTCCTCTTAGCAATGACTTGCAAGTAAATACTTGGGCAGTCTCTCACAGTGCTAGGATTTCATGCTTTCTGCAGAACATTTTAAATAAGGTTTCATTCTTTCCCTGTGTGGAATATTCAGAAACTGACCAGAATAAGGCTACACACAGAGAAATCACCACAAACAAAACTAAACTAAATTTTTCACTGCTACATAAAGTGGTGAGTCTAAAAAGAGCAGAAAGTGGTTTTACAGAGTTTATTAGGGATTGAATTTATTGATGGAAGGAAGACATAAGCTTATTTATGTCCCCTAAATTTAGACCTTTCCTGAGCCACCTAGCTCAGACAGCATTAATACCCTGCTAGAACTGCAGTGATAGGCAGGAAAACTAACCATTAAAATAGAGTAAAGATAAGCCACAGATGGGAGATCAACCAGCTTTGCAATGCATGAGCTTTTCTTTTCTGTGCTGTTTGCTTTTCTCCTCTGAGCCACAAATGTCAGCAATTTCCAAGTCAAACTTGCTTAGTGCAAACCAGCCACAAACATATTCAAAATGAACTTTTGTCAGGAATTTGCATGTGGAAAATTCCAAAAAGAACCATGAAGAACAACAGAAATATCTCAGTAACATCAGCTAACGAAGAAAAATTTAGCTTGGGCAAAACCTTTCTACCTGAAATGAATAATCTGAATTGAAAAAAAAAAAAAAAAAAAAAAAAAAAAAAAAAAAAAAAAAAAAAAAAGAAAGAAGAGAAAAAGTCATGTGAAGGATTGAATTCTTAGATTTTTATACCATTGTCCAAAATGCCAAAGAAAGAGCTGCTTATGCTGAAGTAGATTCTGCTGAGGGCCACAGAACCCTGTGCCCCCCGGAAGCTGGAATTTGGGTCAGTATTCTCTCAGACAGGACACATATGCTGAAATCTTGCCTCCAGTCTAAGTCCCCTCTATAGATAATTTGCTCACTGGTCTGCACTGAGTAAGCACTTTTTCTGCTGTGTGAATTGCATTGTGGAACTTCTGAAGGCATGGCCAGAAACACCAGAATTATTTGCTTTGAAAATATGAAAAGATAAACATTTTAATTATTTACATTTTCCTCTCCTTTTTATGGATTAAACAACACACACATCAAATAAATTTCAAATTATCTGCAGTTCAGATAGTCACAATGTTCTATTTTGGGCAAAGAGCAATTCATCAAATGCAATACTCCCCAGACCTGCAAATAAATATTCTTTTAACATGCCTTATAACCAGATTACAGCCTAGGCCATAAACCAGATGCAGTTTTCTAATAACACCCATTCCTCCTATCTAGAATAGTGCTTTAGACATACTCTGAGGTGCTGGACTTTATGGACAGCCTGACAATTTTTAGGACTGACAATTTCATGGACTGGAACTTCTGAACAGCACTTATGAACCTCCTGTGTTGGAGGAACTCCCATAAAACCGTAATCTTTATGTTTTATGTCAAATTTTTGCCCCCAGAAAAACACAAAGATTTGTTCTGAAACCTTTTTTACTTTTGCAGCAAATAATTTGTGAAGCATAAATCAAAGTACAGGTTGAATCTCAAAGTTAACGTCTTTCCCACCAAATCCATAAGACATTTCCCATGAAGTTTAGGAAAATACTTTTCAACATTTTTCCCATTAGTGGGGTTCCTCCACTAAGAAAAATATCTCATTTTAGCCTCTCCAACTCTCAGGTCCCCAGCCTTTCCTTTCTGTGTGCAGTGTGACACTAAAGAGAGCCTGCAGGAACTCCAGCCTTACTTTTCCCACCTCATCACCTACTCCAGCCTGTGTATTTTGCTAGTGCCACTTAGTTTTGAGCCTGAGCAGAGCAGTGATTGCATGCAGCTGCATGTTGGCATGAATAATGCTGCTGGATTTTGGACTGAGCCTTGTCAGAGCTTTGCTCACCATCCTGTGGGCTCGTGCCCCGCGTGTGGATTCCGGGTGCTGCGGGAAATCTGCTCAATGACATCTGTTTAATAATATTTTTATTGTTTTTAAAAGCAAATCCTATGCTGAGGGAAGGCAAAGTTGCATGGCAATTTTTTATCCAGAAAGGTCTGGGCTCTGAGATACATCTACATTAAGTTAGTATTTATTCAGGTATGACAGTAATTGTATGGTAACTGAACATCTTCGATTTCCCCCCACCCCCCAAAAGCAAAACATTGCTGCAAGCAACAGTCTAGATTTAGGTGAACTCATACTGTGACAAACTGAGAATGGAGAAAACACATTTCTTGTCCATAAAAGGACAGCTCACACATCCACAGAGGGTAGCTCCGATTTTGCTGCAGTTCCAAACTGTGAAGTGGGGACTCAATCTTGCAGAAAGGAGTTTTGTTTAGAGTGGATAGAAGGTTGTAGAGTAAAAGATTTTTTCTTTTTTTTTTTTTTTTTTTTTTCCTTTGCCTTTTGAAACAGAAAATGGTTCACCCTCTTAAACAGAAAATGGTGAATTTTTTTTTTTTTTTTTTGGAAGTGGAAATTTTCTGTTCAGGAGGGAGGGGATCCTTCCCCTCATCTCAGCACTGGTGAGGGACACCTGGAGTGCCATGTCCAGTTCTGGGCTCTTTAGTATAGGAGCAAATCCATGAAAATTATTAAGGATTAGGGCAACTATACCAGGAGGAGAGGTGAGAGAGCTGGGGCTGTTCATGCTGCAGAAGAGAAGTCCCAGGGGTATTTTATTGAAGTGTAGAAATACTTCACAGGAGGGATTAATAAAGATGGAGTCAGGCTCTACTCAGCTGCATCCATGAAAGGACAAGGGAAAATGGGGAAAAATTGAGCTATAGGAAACACTGCTGACACATGAAATGTATATTTTTTAAGTTTAAGAGTGGTGAAACACTGGATTGGGTTGTCTAGAGGGTTGTTGAGTCTCCATCCATGGAGATATTCCAAACCTGAGTAGGCACAGGTCTCTGCAAGCTTCCCTAGCTGATACTCCTGTGAGCAGTGAGATTGGCCTTGATGATGTCCTGGGGATCCTTCCAACTCCATCTGTCCCATGGTCTGTGACTCTGTGCCTTCATCCCAGAGTGACAGAGTGTATGTGTTTGCAGAGTAGAAAAATCAAATTCCAGCTTTTCCTGAGTCACTTGAAGCAGTAGTACAGTCAGGGTTTATCACAGACTATGAGGGTGCTCTAAGATGAGTTTTGTATTTTCTCCTTCAATCCACCACTTGTGCAGAAAATTTATAAACAGGTGTGCTTTGAAGTGAATGGTTCACATCTATGACTTAGGATTTTATGTTGAAAATTGATTTCATTTAAATATAAATGCAAATACCAAATATACAGGTGTCCAAATATACAAGGAGAAAAACCACCTTCCTGGACAGTTGCTCATGGCTCTCAGCTACACAAACAAGATGACAAAAAGGCTTAAAAAGAAGTGACAAATGAGATTCTAGAATATGGACACAAGGTAGAATTTGAAGGAGACCACAGGAAGCCATATACAGCAGTGCATGGCAAAGTACAAAGAAGCAGCACACTTTTAGGAATCGTTTTCAAATACTCAAATACTGAGTCTTTGAACAAGATTTTTGCATTTTAGGGGATGGTGGGGAGAGGGTTGTCCTCAATCTGTCCTTTAATGTTTCTTATTGATGTCAGTTTTGTTTCACCTTATATAAATGTAATTAAGAAACTTCTTTAAAAACCACAATAAAAACAGTCCCCAGTCCTGAAAGCAACCCCTATAAAATTGTCTGTGGCTCCATCTGAATTCCCCACATGTATGATAGAGGCCTAATCACCACGCTCTGACTTGACTGCATCATTTTCCTTCAAGAATCCTTTCCTTTACCAGAGAGAGAAAGAGAATGAAAGCACTATTGAAACACAGGATTTATTTCCTTCTCATGGTAACATTAAACAGAAGCCATCTGATAAATATGAATTTGATGGGTCTGAGAGATCTCACCACACAAAACCTGACGACAGCAAAGTCAGAACTTTTTTGGATTTACACAGTGAGACAGTTTTTACTCTGCATGATCCTGCAATTTTGAAACTAAACTTCTCTGTGGAATAAACTCTGTGGAAGTAATTTGTCCTCTCTCTGTTGCCTAGCCCTGGCTATACCAATCCCAAGAACTACCTTCCTCTGCAGAGAAAAGGCTTACCTGATATATATGCCACTATGCATGGAAAGGGGAAAAGCAAGGCCTAAAATATAGCTGAAATATTGAAAAAAAAATTCAGAAGAGAGTTGCACTCATTATAAAGTATGACAAATAACATCTTCAAAGTAACACACACCCTGTGTTTCTATATCTCTATATATGTATCTTTAAAGATACAGCTGTTACTAAAATAATCCCAGTTTTCATGTTTACAGCTTCCAGCAAACCTCCCCCTTGGACTGTTTTAATGTTGACTCTCTGTTTCTTTGCAGATCTTACAGGTGAACAAGGTGATGTCCATCTTGTTTTATGTGATATTTCTCGCTTACCTTCGTGGCATCCAGTCTTCCAACATGGATCAAAGGAGTTTGCCAGAAGATTCGATAAATTCTCTTATTATTAAACTCATTCAGGCAGACATTTTAAAAAACAAGCTTTCTAAGCAGATGGTAGACATTAAGGAAAACTATCAAAACACGGTGCAGAAAACAGACACTCAGCAAGACATGGACGGAGAGGAAAATGTGAAATCAGACTTCCAGCCAGTAATCTCAGTGGATACAGAACTCTTGAGGCAGCAGAGACGCTACAACTCGCCCCGAGTCCTCCTGAGTGACAACACGCCGCTGGAGCCGCCGCCGCTGTACCTGATGGAGGATTACATCGGGAATTCCGTGGTGGTGAACAGAACCTCCCGGCGGAAGAGGTACGCGGAGCACAGGGGCCACCGGGGGGAATACTCCGTTTGTGACAGTGAAAGTTTGTGGGTCACGGACAAATCCTCCGCCATCGACATCAGGGGACACCAGGTGACTGTTCTGGGAGAAATTAAGACGGGCAACTCTCCGGTTAAGCAATACTTTTACGAAACCAGGTGTAAAGAGGCCAAGCCTGTGAAAAACGGCTGCCGCGGCATTGATGACAAGCACTGGAACTCCCAATGCAAGACATCCCAAACTTATGTCAGAGCACTGACTTCAGAAAACAACAAACTGGTGGGCTGGAGGTGGATAAGGATAGACACCTCCTGCGTGTGCGCCTTGTCCAGGAAAATAGGAAGAACATAGATCTGCATCTCTTTGCTATATAAATTATTACTTTAAATTATATGATATGCATGTAGCATATAAATGTTTATATTGTTTTATATATATTATAAGTTGACCTTATTTATTAAACTTCAGCAAATCTACAGTATATAAGCTTTCTCTCTCAATAAACAAGAGCAAAGGGTGTGTGCCTCTGCCGTGGCCAACTCCGGGGTTTTTTTAGACTATGTTTGTGACACTGCTTGTCGGCAGCATACCGTAACCTTCCTGTAAAATCTGTAAAATCAGTATTTTTCATTCAGTATTGTCAAACCAGTGACTGTCATTTAGTAAACTTGTTAAAAATCAGATCAATGCCAAGAGTTGTGTACATATTTATATTCCCTGCTCTAAACGTTCCTATTTAATTAGATCTGCAATGTTGACTCCTCACCAGCAAAAAAAAAAAAAAAAAAAAAAAAAAAGGACCAAAATACATTGTGGTAGCCTGCAGATGATGTCAAATTTTCAGGCTTCAGGAAGCCGTAAAATAAAGTTTCTGTGTATTATGCCAGTTTTGCCAGTGAAATGACCATTTTCCCTCTGTTAGCATTTCAGAATGGCTCCTAGTGATCCAGGAACATCCATTTGTGTTTTGGAAGCACATTTGTTTTGCAAGTGTTTCTAATGCCGCCAGTGCGTCATTGAAAAATATGAAAAAAATCTGAAATATTTGTTGCCGAAACATGCTGAAGCCAAGAATTGATCTAAATGGATCATTAATATAATACATAAAAGATGGTTTGTTGTGATCAGCCTCTTCCTCCTCACACGAATCAATTATCTTCTGCTTGCATTGTTGGATCATTCCTCTCTGTCTGAGTTTTTAAATTAGAAACAAAACTGGTGCTGTCTTAACCTTAAAAGAGTCCTCGGCTTCCAAATTGTAGTAGAGAAAGATATGATATCCTGGCTTGGATATCAAAGCCACACGCCTGTACAAAAGGTTTCCTTCTCCTCAGCAATCCATTCTCCATCTTTCACAGGGGGAAAAATATGTTGAACTGCTTGAGAAACCTGGTGCCTTTCACAAGAATGTGAAATGGATAGTGGCTAAAATCCACGAAGTCTGTAGTTATACTGAAGTTCCCCAATTAAACATAGGAGTTGTTGCTTAGGACAAGTTAGTAAATACACGCTAGACAAATGTGCTAACGTGTATTTACCTCAGACTCCTCTTTAGATTGTCGTGTAACTCCACTGGGGACAGGAATAATGACATTACTTGAAGAGATGTCCCATTACACATTAGCTGTGCAATGCCCTGGATGGGATCCCACTCCCAGGAAGCAAACGAGAGTTCATGACTAGGAACAGAATCCAGATTGGGCTGCACGTAATCTGTGTCCAGATAGATCCAACCCACAGCCAGGGCTGGGAAATACCAGCTATTCAGAAAATTTTACCCTGTTTTTTTTCTGAGGGTTTCACAGCTACAGCTTTTGCTGCTATTGTGTGTTCAGCATCACAAATGGAAATGAGATCAGAGCCCTCAAACACAAGGTTGCAGGATGCCTTTTCTCATACAACTTTCACTCCTGGAAAGCTAGCTTGAAACATGCAACAGGCCATGAAAGGCAGCAACCTGTGCGGTCTCCCCTAATCCCTTACAGGGAGTGCTGCACACCATAAAACCATCAGGGAGCTGAACAGGTTGCCTTGAGGCCAAGCACTGGAGCAGCCCTGTCTCGGAAAGCCAGGTTGGAGCACGTGGGTATTTTCTTCAGGGGAGGCCAGAAGCAAAGCTTTTGAGAACCATCTCAATTTTCAGCATGAGGCCAGGGTATTTACCTCACAGGAAATATCATCACCTTGCAGCACTAAATCCTAACTTTGCTTCAAGCAATAACAACTTCAGAGGTTCAATACCAAGGTAGTCATTAAAATGTGAGGATGTAATATAACAAGGAATTTGGTATCTGATAGATCTGATAAGAATATTTCTCATTTCTTGGCAAAAAAATTTTAATAACCCAAAAAACAAAACCAACCCCACTGAGCTTTTGTTACTTTTCCAAGTAGGAATTTTTAAGTTTTAACTAACCTTTTTGGCTTGGGAGAATAAGCCTATTTTTCAGAGTTCGGCCCAACCAGATCTTTCATAAATTAAAAGCTTGATTTTACACTTTGAGTTCCTAAATAAAGAGTGTTTGCAGATGCTGGGAGCAACTGAGAGCTGATATAGTTATGGATCATTAACTTTAGAGATCTCTTTGTTTCACTGTGCCACATAGGTCTATCTCCATGTGAGAAGAGGAGGTAAGAAGACAAATTTAAGTTGGTGGAATCCCATTAATCGGAAACTACCTTGCTCCCACACTGTGGATGTCACTTTTGTTTACATCACTGTAAATCCAGAGAAAATCTGTTGAAGGCAGGGAAGAAAATGTAAAACTCTATAACAATGTAAACAACATGAGAGTTGATTCTAAGGCCTTTATTTCAGCTCACTGCAAAATCAAGGGAGGTTCATTCTTTAAAGGTACAAAGAAAGCCATTTGTCATTTTCCACTGTAAATCCAGTCACAGGAACTGGTCTTTGACTCTTGACTTTAACAAGTATTTTACAAGCAGCCAGCAAAAATGTCTTGGAGTAAATATGCCTGTCATCTGAAACACATGAGATGAGAATGGAGCGTGGTGTGCACAGTTATTAGACCGGCTGCCCCTTTCCCACCCCAGGAAAACAATGAGCGGAAGTGTTACCCCCTGGATCTGATCCAGCTTCCACTAAAGTCAGTGGGGGGAAAAAAAAATCTCACCTTCTCCACTGGAAGCTGGATCAGGCCCCAAGCAAAGAAAAATCTGCAGATCTCGACCAGAGAGCAAAGCAATCCCACACATCAGTAACGCGTTCCTGTAAATCCTGTGTACGCATAAGATGCTGTATAATTTTGTAACAAGTTTGTAAACAAAGCCTGTAATAAATTTGTTAAGGCCCTAATTCTCTTTTCACTGTAGCCAGGGATGGTTTTATTGTCGACTTTGGTCATGGCACGATGAATTCAAAACTCTATCCAACTCTTGTTTTTGTTTGTGTTAAGTAATTAAACAAAATATTCTGCTCTCAACGCCAGTTTAATTTAAGTATTCGAAAAATCACTTCCATTAGGCAGCTCAGATGCTCTGTCAATATTGTTTTGCCAATAGATCATTATAAACACACGTTTTATTTAGATTTTCTCCCAAATGACCAAATGCTATTCTGAAATTGCCTGTCTGTGTCAAACTGTATTTTCTCCATTTTTTCCCCCTAGTTTTTTTCCAGTCCATTTAGTAACAGCAAAAAATGCTCCACTGAGGTTTTGGAAAACCATCTGCATTTATTTTATCACCTTTGAACATGTGTTCAGGAATGAAGTCTGTGCAGAGAGTTTACTGCTACCAAGAGATTTGTGCGGCTGCACCAGGAAGAAACTTTGACTGGACTTTACAGAGTGTGTGCTCAAAACCACTCTGCTCATACTCTGTTATTTCAATTCTTTAGCAACCCGAGGCTTTTGCATTGTGTATCTGCAGACAATACCAAACAGGAAACGAGCCTGATTGGGAGTTTCAAAATTAAAAATTTCATGATAACGACCTGCTATCTCTGACCACTTGGTGAATACGTTTGCACAGCAAAGTCAAGCACAGGAACATTA
This sequence comes from Aegithalos caudatus, assembly GCA_013389925.1. Classification (NCBI taxonomy): domain Eukaryota; kingdom Metazoa; phylum Chordata; class Aves; order Passeriformes; family Aegithalidae; genus Aegithalos; species Aegithalos caudatus. The sequence continues at coordinate 754,525 of WEIU01017508.1, read as the reverse complement.
GTTTCATTTAATAGAAACATTGTGGCAAAAGCAATGGGATTCTGTGCTCTCCATGCTTGCTAAATGTGTGTAATTCATCATGGATGTGGGGCAGGAGGAGGAGGAGGAAGAGGAGGAGGAGTAGGATACGATAATAAGCACTACAGCTTGTGAGAAGTAAAAGGCTGTGCTCTGGCTTGGAACATTTTAAAGTGTGGAGGGGTTGTTCTCTGAAATGCTTTGTCTGTATTTTGTTACAGCAGATGGCAGAATGACAAAGCAAGCACAGATGTGGTGTAAAAAAACCGAGCAATATGAGGATAGCAAAAAACTTTCCCGGGAAAGTCAGCCACTCACTACCACTGTGGGTCCCTGCAGGTCTGGGCAGGTGATTGCAGAGTTCAGCAGTGACATCCCAAGTTTAATGATTTAGTTAATCTCATTACATTCATGAGATGGATAATTTTCTTTCCTTTCCTTTTCTTTTCTTGTCCCTTTGAGTTTGTTTGGCTTTGGTAATCTCTAGCTGCTTTGGCACCTCTGATGAACAGCAAGCGGTAATGCTTTGCATGAATGTCCCCAAGTATAGATTTCTGCTTTTCTTTAGGGATGAGCTTTGAAGTCAGCGGCACCTGAAAGCCAGACTTTCATCCTAGAGCTGGCCTTTTGATGCCACGACCTCATGTTTCCGGACATTTTGATCACAGGGTCCTATTTTGGAGCTCTTACCCACACAATAGGTGTGATCGTGACCAGGCTGATTGAGAAGTGGCTGTGTACACAACTACCAAGGAGAAAAGAGAGAGTGAGGCAGCCCTGTGCCATCTTTGCATCCACCTTCACACATGTCCTGCTCTGATTTCAGTCTTGGATTGCACGATCAAGGGCTGGTGATCAAGGGTTGCTTTCTGAATATCCAAGGGTTCAGATGCCCAGAATATCCTATAATGGTTGGTTTCAGGAATGACCTTAAAGATGATCTCATTCCAACAACCCTGCCATGGGCAGGGACAACTTCCACCAGACCAAGCTTCTTAGAGCCACAGCCAACCTTGAGCACTTCCAGGGATGATCTTTGGCAGGACAATTTCTCAGTTCACATAAACGTGACTTGTGTGAATCTGGGTTTATCTTTTGTAAAAGGCTGCTGTGGTTGCAGCATTGGCTCTCTCCAAAACACAGCGCCTTGTCACTCTTCACCTGTGTCATGGGGAGCAGATAGTCATTGGGAGACCATCTAATTCATCCAGGGGAGGATGCTAAGGAGGCAGGTAGCATGGTCCTTCCCTCAAAGCAAAAATATTCCCATGGAGGTTGTGAGGGAAGCAAAGAAGTGCTGAAAAATGCAGGGAGTCAGAGCTGTTGGGTGGCAAACATCCTGCAGAGATTTTGGAAAGTGAGGGAGAATTCAGCTGTTCAACTGTAACATCAGATGAAAGGCTGATGATAAGGGTGCTATGATAAGGGTTAAATAAGTACCATTAGATCATCTGTAGCAGTAATTCAAAAGCATAATGAACCTCTATTAATTGGGGCTAATCCCCCTGTGTTGATGAGGAATTAACCATGCTGGCTGAGCACAAATGACGAAGCCTTGCTCTCAGTTACCCTGTGTAGCTCCTGTTTTCTGCTCTCAGGACTATGAAATTGTTTAGTGAGGGCAAAATTTGGCTCAGAAGGTCCTAAACCCACATTGAATGTATGAGGGGGAGCCCACATTGGAAGTATTATCCACCACACAAAACAAGCCAAGTTTTCAACGTGAGTTCATAAAAATTGTTCATTACTTTGTCTAGTTCCAGGGATTTAGGTTTTAAAATAAGTTTTGAACTGTCTGGTATGACCAGTGTACATATATTTAGCAGCAAATTACAAAAGAAAAGAACCCTGTAAATGGAAATATGCAGCAAAATACTGTGTCTAGCACTGCAAATAACCTCTGTTGATTCTTATTTATGTTCTCAGTGTCTCAGAGAGGAATTTTAATACAAATCATGGTTTTGTTTTACACACCACATTTTGTAAAATAACCTCAACTTACTGCTTGTAGAGGTTTGTGGTGTGCAATCTTTGTGGATAATGAAGCAGAAACATGGCTCTAAAGCTACTGAGCAATGTAAGCGTTGCAAGTCCCACACTTGTACAGCAGAGAGAGAAAACAAACGTGTGAAAATGACAGAATCGGTTTCTCAGGCTCAGAGATTAAATATGTTTTAAAATATCGAATGACAGCTTTTTCAAGTTATTACAAATATCTCGAGTCAGATTTGTATGTGACACAGCCCACTGCTCACATGGAGCATAATTTTTGTAATCTTTGTTACTGCACAAATCTACTCAATGTGATTCCCATTAAGTTCAGAAAACAGAAATTTGCTCATTTCCACACTGCTGACAGAGCATTCAGAATAACCCCAATAGATGAGCCAAATCTCAGGTCAGAGCATGATCCCTGAGTTTATGTCCTAAGGATAAAGCTACCAGGAAGAATTTTTTTTTTTTTTTTTTTTCTGCAAAGAGTAAGAGCTAAGCTGCCACACTCACAGTTTCTATGCCATGTTATCACGTTTGAAGACTTTAGGAGGAAGAATCTGGTTAGCTTGAGAGCTGATGGGAAGAGAAGAGGGAGATGGATGGGGAAATAATTATTACATGGCCTCCTTGAAAACTAGATCCCTCAAACACATAAAATGCAGCCCTCAGGATCCTCCTGATCTCAAGATCTGACTCAGAGGCACTTATTCCCTAGGTCAATAATCTTGGATTCCTGAGACTTGGCGTCGGGACATGGTACTTGTCCTAAGCGGGGGTAAAGGTGAAAAAAAACGCTTCTCCCACCATAATCAGATAACAGCAATTATGCAAGAGGGAGTTCTCATGGGAACAGTTCTGTCTCTAACTCCCATGGTTTTTTTTTCTTTTTCCACAGAAATGGAAGAGATGGGTTTCTGAGAAAGGGCCTGCTTGCCTGTAGTTTTCTCAGAGGGATATGAGGGTGCTGGAGAACAGAACTTAGGCAGAAAGAGGAAAATTCTCACTGAGTAGAGTTTTTCAGTGATCTATTTTCCCTTCAGTACAAAATTACGTGGTGAAGTTTCCTGACAGAGACTCTGATGCAGGGAGAATTTACATGTGAGGAACAATGAAAAGCACCTCAGTCCCCGAGACTGGATTGAGGAGAGGAGCTCAGAAATCCCTGTGGCTCCTTCCTCTCTTTTCCTGAATGCCCAGGGAGATTCAAGGATATCCGTGGCACAAAAAGGAAGAGCAGTGACAGAATAGCTGCAGAACACACTTCTCTATTCACAACAGTCAGGCAAAGGCAGCACAACTTCATAATTGCAGAGGCTGATCCAGGGCATGCCCTTCATCTCCCTCCATGGGATCTCAAAGAGAAGGATCTGGAATGCCATTTCATAAACCGCCTTTAAGAAATATCAAGGCAATGCTGCAATAGTCTGAACCTGGTCCACACAAAATGAAAGGCAAAATCTGGTGGGATTTTTTAGCAGTATTTGCTGTTAAACTGTTTATTTGAATCCAGAATGTACAGGAAAAAATGATGTGAAATAGTGGAAAGTGTCTAAGTCACACATACAACTAATAAATACTTAGCTTTATTCTGATCTCATGCAGGTTTAATGTCTGACTTCAGTGGGATTAGTCCCAGTTTTTACTGATACAATAAAGCTTGGAATTACATCCATGACATTTGAAAGCAGGTGGTGGGCTCTGTACGAGCTCAGACTCTCAGTTTCTCTGTGCCTTGTGGCTGCTGCCTGTGAAGCTCCGTGATGGATGCTGATGGAATTATTTAATGTGATAGATTTTAGGGACCTACACTTCCATGCTTTAAATTACATCTGCCCTGCTCAGAGGGATGTTGTTGACAGCTCTCAGACTGATTCAGTGCAGCCCACCAGGCAAACCCCAGGGGTTTTCCACACCACCAGCTAAGCAGTTCTTCCCTGAGAACCACAATGCGGAGAATTCAAAATCAGCTCTGATTCTTGTTTCAGACTGAACTTCAGTGGCTTGGTTTTGTTTGAAGAAATGACAAGAAATCAAAGCTAGATATGCAGGTATTTGGCATTCAGAATTAAATTCTGAAATCCATAACTACTGCTGGCACAAAAACACTGAGAGATGGAGGTAGCACACTGCAGGCTCAGTGAAGATGCTCTTGTTCAGAAACAAAACTGTTTTACGCAACAGCAGTTTATTTGGAGCAAAAACAAGATCCCAGTCCTGCTGAACAGTGGTGCCCAAGCAAGTTTCTTTTCAGTTCACCAGAAGCTTCATGGTTTTGGCTTTCCCAGGCATTTTTCAGTAGGTATTATTGAGCATAATTAGCACGATAACTTTTACTACATTAGAAACGTTCCAGAACTACAACCTGAAATAAACTGAAATGATCGATCTTGGTTAAGCATCACATCCTGAGTTTTGAAACCTCTACCAGCCTTCAATAATGGCTCAGTTTGCAAATACAGCTTGACTTCATGGCTTGGAAAATTTCCTTGAGATTTTTCTCTTCATCTGCTTTTCTATAAAATCTTCATAAATACCAGAGGTTTTACAGTGCCTAAACATAATCTGAAGTGCCCACTTCTGTCAGCCCTGAGGTCATCCATTTTTCCATGAAGTGTTTACTAAATATTCCATTGCCCCAAGCAATGGTTTGCTCAGTGGGAACAGTGCAGGCTCCATGAGTGAAGAGCTACAGCTCAGGAGGCGTGAATACAGAAAATAACACAAAAGCTGATATCAAGAAATTCACTGGAAAGCCAGACCTGAAGCTTAAAATCCCCAGAATTTTAGGAGAGAGAAAGCAGAAAATTAGGAAAAACATAATCCAAAGGTTTGCAAACTTAGGGAAAAAACAGCTGACCTTTGATAATAGGAGTAATTGGGGTTTTTTTTCCCCCCCACTGAGTTTATCCTCGACTGCCTTGCAAAATCCATCCATTTTGTTTCCCAACAAGATAATATACAATAGCTTGAGCTGAGATTCTGTTGTCAGGGAGATTTTTGTGCTTAAAGCATTTAGTGGGTCTCTGCTAATATTGTCTGTAGGAGTAAACCCCAAAAAAAACCCATAACCACAATCAGGATTTACTGAGAGCCAGTTCCATAGCTTGGTTTGCATCAAAGTGGATTTTATTCACTCTAACTGCTTGCAGAAGTCTTGATCCAAAATACCCTTAAGTTTATGTCCAGTTTTAAAGGAAAAAGAGCTGTCAAGAAGTTGGTAAGATTAACCTCGTGCTTAAATCTCAACATATGCTTAAATGTTTTTAGGGATCAGGGCAATAATGAAGTTTATTAGTGATTTTATTCCTGGAACTTATAGTTGTTCACTAAAATAACCCCAAATGGAACAATAATATGATCAAGCCTCTTTGTTCCCATCCTATAAATTTTGCTTTAAAATCCCAAGGTAAAAGAAGTACAAAAGATAATCTGTAAGCATTTAAGACTTGATCCAAAGACCATTGAAGTTTGCAAAAAGCTTCAAAAAGTCTCTATTGGGTCCTGAGTTATGTGCTTGGATAATTGAACCATGGTCAATAAAACACCATGGATTTATAAGGCAATGAAAAGAACACACCAAATAAAACTGATCATTCATTGTTTTTAGAAATCAAAACACAAAATTAGCAGTAAAGCATTTGGCAGCACTTCACAAATTCTTCCTTGAAAAAGTCATTCAAATGGACTTGGATTTGAATGCAATTACCTGCACAGGGTGCTGGGGAAAGGGAAGTCAGTTACATCCAGAGATAACTGGGAATGCCAGGGGGAAAAATCACTCTGTGGATAACTGTAGGAACAGCTTTAGACCTAGGGTGACGTGATCAAGGCCACCTCAGTGATTGAGGTGCTCACCTCAGCATCTGAAGGCAAATTGGACACTTCCCTTCAAATGAGGAGTGACAGCAGCCCTTTCTAAAAGGTGCTGAGGAAACAGAAAACCTTTTAGGTAATGATTAGAGATTACTTTCTCCCTGCCTTGTACCTCTTATTCCAATACCTGCTTGAAGGCTGCTACAACATCAGGTGAATACTTTAATAACATGCCCAAAAAAAGTATTTCTCTGAATTTCTCTCTCCTACCATCCATATACCCCATCCAAGACTTAAGAAACTTGCTACAATAAAGCCCTACACTTTTCCAAGTCCTTGCTAGACAGCTCTAAAAATTTATAGGAGATAAATTTGTAGAAGATTTAGAGCAAACACACAGACTTAGATGCTGGTTAATGTCATCCTCCATGTCAGGGTAGGTGAGATCCTTCACTGTGGGGAACCAGGGGTGTTAAAAGAAAAGGACCAATATCTGTCACTGCAGCTGGCAAGCTGCTGTCAGGACAGTACTAACATTTGCTTTCACATCTCTCTTCCCTCCCAGCTAATTTCTTGTTCTGTCCTTATTAGTTCTCCAGATGAATTTATTAGTCTGTCACTCAAATGTGGGGGTCTTTAAGGAAAGGTGGCCAAAATCAGGCTGTGAGATGAATTTTTTTGCCAGCTGGAAACAGCTTGTATGCTTCAGGCTGAATGCTCCTGTCTTAGGGAGTGGTGAATTCCATCAAAGACTGAAAAAGAAGGACAAAATGAGGATATAGACTCATTTTCTGTCAGGATCATGACCTTATTTGCAGACCGCTTTGTTTGTCTCCGGGTCCAACATGCACTGACAGCCTTAAAGTAGGAACTACTTGTGAGGAGAAAAGGGGTTGGGCTGAATGAGGGGGATTTTGGGGACTGTCAGAGTGAAGTGACCAGAAAACATGAATCTAGCCCTTAATGAAATTAGTTTTTCCTGAAAATAATAAAAAATAGAACTTCTCATCACAGACAAATATACATTTATATAGTAATTGATTCCTTTTTACCCCATGTGAGTTTAATTTATTTTTTTTCTGGACCTACTCTGTAATTCCAGAAGCATCCCATGGGCTGGAAGACTTGTCCCTAGTATGGGTTACCTACAAATCCCAGCATTTCAAATTAAGCCATTCTGTCAAGGGAAAGTCCCAGGTGCTTTCAGCACAAGTGTGGGCTCTGAAAATTAAGTTAAAGCTGTCATCACTGACCAAAAATAAAAGGGTTCACAGGACAGAGATGGAAATCTCAGTACTAATGGCTTCAAGTGCAGGAGGGGAGAGAGCAAGGAGGGGAGGAGAGAACTCCTTTGGATGTTTGGCAGTGGGGACAAAATGCCAACCCTCAAACATGCAGTTGACAATAGAGATGACAAATTGGGTGCAAGACAATGCCCCAGTGCTGGGCTGGGCAGGTGAGAGGATCAACCAGCTCTGGAAGACTGACTAAGGTTAAGCATTAGCTGGGGCCAAGGAGCTGCAGACCACCCACGCAGATCAAGTGGGAAAGAGCTAATGGGAAAGACATTTTGGGAGTTAAAAATATAACCAGTTCCTTAATCTGGGAACACAGGGCTGTAAAATAACAGCTGGGCAGCACAGCAGAACAAAGTTCTCCTTGGTGGTTGAGTGGAAGGTGGTTGAATGGAAAGACACCCTCTGCTTGATCAGAACAGGCCCTCGGCCAGGATGGCTACGTGTGGAGAGGGGCAGGGTCACATTCCTCTGAGATGGAAGCACAGCTCTGTCCCACAGGCCAGGGCAGCAGTCTTCAAAGTAACAATGAAATATTAGACGTTTTAAAAGGATTTCCCACTATATTGATGTTGTTCCCATAACACAAGCCAAGGAGTAGGAAGGCAGCACATCAAAACACGTTTGCACACACTTGGGAACAGGCATCTCTTCTGCACCAGGCAGTGCTTTCTACTGCCTGTAAAGGCAACCTTTGGGCTGTGAGTCCATGGAAAAATCTTCCTACAGCACCTGCACCGAAAGCAAGAGGCTGAGAAAGTAGCCTCCACTCCTGATGGTGTTTGAGGGATTCACAAAATCCAGGGCCATGTCAGATCCTGCAGGGATGAGCACTCCCATTCTGCCCCAGTGTCCAGCTAAACCGTTTCCATTGCACCAAGGAAAAAAAACTGGTTCTGCCATTTAGGATTTCTGTGACTGTCCCTGAGCCAGCAGTGCCCTGGGGCTGTGGTCAGTGGTGTTTGGGGGTGCATTGGGAAGAGCAGAGCCAGCAGGTCAGGAGTGATCCTGCCTCTCTGCCCAGCCCTGGAAGGCACATCTGGAGAGCTGTGTCCAGCTCTGGGATCCTCAGCACAGGAGGGACAGGGAGTTCCTGGAGCAGGGCCAGCAGAGGCTGCGGGGATGATTCAGGGCCTGGAGCATCTCTGCCAGGGAAAGGCTGAGGGAGCTGGGGCTGTCCAGCCTGGAGAGGAGCCCCAGCTGAGAGGGGCCCTCATCCCTGGGTGTCCCTGTGAGCAGGGAGGGCTCCGAGCAGGGCCCAGGCTCTGCTCCAGGGCCCAGCAATGGCACCAGAGGAACGGGCAGGGACTGATCCCAGGAGGTTCCACCTGGACAGGAGGCACAACTTCTTCCCTGGACAGGGACAGAGCCCTGAAGAGATTGTCCAGAGAGGCTGTGGAGTCTCCTCACTGGGGATGTTCCAGAACCATCTGGACACAATCCTGTGTCCTGTGTTTTGGGATGGCCCTGCTGGAGCAGGGAGGTGGGAGCAGATGAGTCTCTGTGGTCCCTTCCAGCCTGACCCATCCTGGGATTCTGTGATTCTGTGTGGGTAGTGGCTGACCCAAGGCAGAGCACAGACTGAAATGTGCTACAGTTCAGGATTGCAGAGCTCTCCTGCCTGTCAGTTCAGAAGCACAACTCACACAAGGCAGGCAAGATGTTGCCATGGCTCTTGCAAGGGGTTAAATATTCATTTGTCAGCAGCACCTCTGCTTGAGAGTGAGCTCTGCAAAGACTCAAACCACCACAGAAGAATCACAGGTCACAAGATCCAGGCTCAGGAGCTGAAAACACCCTCAGCACTTCCCAAGCATCACATTTTGTAGCAACACAGTACACAGGCAACTGATCCTGTCTGCATCCCTGCACTCTCCTTTCTGCCAGCTTGGCATTCCCTGCTATTGCAGCTTTTAGATTTTTTTTTTTTTCCAGATTGTAATACATGACAAATGCAGAACAGGGACAACTCCTGCAGTTTTCTGTCTTACAGTCTTGAACAGCTCTTCCTAAATCCCCTGCAAAGCTTGGAAGAGGCACAAAGCAGAACAAGACCCTTATCTTGCAGTTTAGCTGACTGCTTTATGATGTAATAGCCACTACTCACATGTTTCCCTGGATAAGCTGTTGGCATTCCGGAAGAAAAGGGTAGATTCCTGAGCTTACTTATGAATTTCCTGCAGGTTAACCACATTCATAGAAAAAGACTCTGTAGATCCCCTGCTGTTATATTATTTTGTGGACAAGCCTGTCAGCTCTTTCAATTAAAACTTTTGGTTTGTGATAGAAATCGGGCTTCCAAATTCACTTCCTTTTCTTGCAAATGCTAATCTTTATTATTCCAAAGTTATTATTCCAGTATCCTCATTATCACAGTATTATTACATATTACTCTTCAGGAACTAGTTTTAAACCATTCAGTGGCATCCAGATTTTTAGCTGACATAATGTGGCATGTATCAAGGATGGCAGCATTCAGTGCTGCTGTTTAGTGACTCGTGCATGACAGAGGTCTGAGAATAGGCATTTGTTTGACACATCACATTTCCTTCAGCCATTGTGCCTCTTACTACCTTCAGCTGCTACATCTGCCTTGTATTTTCAAATCCAAGGCTGCAGCAAAATGAACTTTATTTATGCAATAAACAGGGCACCTGTCTGGCACCTGTTTTAAGCATTTACCACTGACAGTGAAGCTGCCCGAGCTAGAGAGAAAAAGAAAAATACTACTTCAGATTGCAAGAGAAAGCCTTCAGAAGTCTGCTTAATCAGTGTAATCTGGCAAACTGCTGCATCCTGGAATAGACCCTGCTCTTCAGTACTAGAGAACAGAGACAATTTTTTTAAGCTATGGACATTCATACTAGAAACAATGTGTTACAGCATTTTCATCGTGATCAAACACAAAAGAAAAGCCAGACTTACCCCTGGGTGAGCCTTTTTGGATCATCACACGTGTGAGCTGCAGAGGTGGAAGGAGAGGCATGTGGAAAAGCAGGACAGGTATTAACCAGAACAGGCACCCAGCAGTCAGCACTTGCAAAATGGCTACGGGGAGACTGGAGCAGTTCAGCTCTGCAAGAATTAAAGGGACAGATTTCCACAAGCACACTGGGGCAAAAGCCTCTGGAAGAGCACAATTTCCCACTGGGAGAAGGCAGGCCCCAGTCCTGGAAATATTGAAACATTTCCTTAACTCTAAGCATGTGAGAACTGCTGTGGACTTCAGCCTGTGCAGCCCTGCACAAGCCTGCAGGACTCGATTTACTGACATGCACAAAGTGACCAGGGAGGGGATGCTCCAGTGCTTGTGACTGCTCCATCACAGGAGTCACAGCTATCACTGCTGAGTTTCTCTGGCCACTGAAGACTGCTAAGATACATCCCAGAAGTCCAGAAAATAAAGAAAATAAAATAATCAAAATGCACCCTAAAAAAAAAAAAACAAAAAAAAAAACACACCCAACAAAAACTCATGTTGTTCCAACAAGCATTGCTCATGTCTTCACTCTAATATTTCTAGTTTGATTTTTCAGCATGATACCCACAAGAGATGCCCATTCAATTGAAACAATTCCAAACCACTGTGAACTGACCAAAATAAGTGGAAATAACCCTAGTTACAGATTTACAGCTCCACCCTCCTCTATGACTGAATTACAGTGTCAAATATTTTACTGTGGGAGCAGTGGCACCCCAATGACAGGGCACAGGAGATTCTGAAGAGACCAAATCAATATCAGCAGGTTTCAAAAGAGAGTTTCCCCTTAGCTTTGCTGCCCAAGACTGTGACAGCAGGGCTGCATAGGACAACTGGAGCTTCTATGGTGTCCCCAGACCTTTGTCCAGCACAGAGTCCCCCAAAAAACACCATATGGTGATCCTTTTCAGTCATGAGAGGTTTCATCATGACTTTTGGACAGTCAGGAGGGGATTTCTGCAGTTATGGGATATGAATAGGCAACACATTTGGGCTCAGGCTTGGTCTGAGGGAGCTATTCTACACCATAGAATCATAGAATCATAGGATAATAAAATCATGGAGTGGTTTGGGTTGGACAGGACCATAAAAATCATCTTGTTTCAACCTTCCTGAAAAAAAATAAGGCTATAGTGCTGCTGATGGGATTTATTTGCTCATATTGGATCATATAATTAGTTAAATACTGAAAGAATTGGAACCCTGGGGTTTTTTCATGTTTTCCCCTGTGATTAGAAGCTAATCTTAGCTGTTTTCCTAATACCATCATTTTCCTCCTGACACTGACTTTACTTCTATGCTCTGCTGGTGTTTCCACAAATATGAAATCAACATTAGGGTCAACATTGGAGATATTTTACTTTGTAAAACTTCATTAAATTCATATCACCAAATAAACCCCCGTGTCTGCAATAACTGGGACTTGCACACAACCCATAAACCACTCATCTTTGATTGCCTCCAGACACAGGGGGCTGTGATCCTCTCAAACATCTTAGCACCAGAGGAATTGCCCTGCAGGTTTCATCTGCTGCAGGATGTTTCAGGAAACGTGGTGGGGATTTCTTCCCCACTAATTGAAATGTCTTTGAAAATGTCATGAAACTCGTTCTGCTCCTGCTTACAGCATCAATTTGTTCTGTGCCAGTCATCTCAGTGAGGGGGACTCCAGACCCCAGTTTCCCCTGCTTAGTGAAAGTAGATCCCACTCCATGTTTTCTGTGGGTTTTAGCTTTTTTACAGTGTGTCATTAGCATGACTGATTGCATGCTATCAACATGCCATGAAAGCTTGCCAGATGTAACTTAACATTGGATTCTTAATGAATATCTGGGCCTGAATCTGATCTTTCTTGTACTGTATTCACACTGGAGCAGCAGCAATGTTGGAGTGAGATTAGAAGGGATCCATGGGCTGAATCCTACACCCAAGAACAACCATGAGGAAAATCAGGTGGAGTGATGGATGTTGAACATATGGCAGCTGGAACCCGAATTTTGCATTTAATATTATGCATTTCAAACACTACTAAGAGGGTAAGAATTCATGGATTCTGCAATCAATTAATGGGGTAAGTTTATCTCTAGACTTTTTAATAATCAAAACTCAACATTAATCACTTAAGGAGACTTCTTTATGCCCTGCCATTAAAACAAATGTTCCTTTTAAGGCATTAGTACAGGTGGGAAGAATTTACCATACAGGGATAAGAAAATCGACAGGAAATGTTCCAATGATTGTTTTAAATATCTCTGGGTGAGGTAGCAGATAAACAGGGCTGTGGAACTTCTGAGAGTTTGAAACCTTTTGCTTTCTGAGCCAGACTGCCCTTTCCACAGTCACACTCCTTAAAAAATTAGGTACCAAAGGATTTATTGGCTGGAAAGGGGAAAAGTTTTAAAATAGTTTTCTTCATTACTTTAGCATGAAACCACTCACAATGTGTGCGTGTCCCTGGATATTAGGGCAAATTAAGATTATTCCATGCTTTGATAGAACTAGTCCTATTATAATCTGCTTTAAAATTTGGTTAAATTGTACAAAATCTGAGTTTGTGCTCCCTTATATATTTGTAGACATATTAGTTTGGATTTTTTACTGTATTGGAGCTTAAAAATCCATCTTTCTTCTGCATCAAATGCTGTCATATGCCACATTAGGTGCTTGTTCCCCACACAAAATAGTGATCCCTGGTGTGCAACTTCCTGCAGCCAGGGATGTTTCCAACAAGGCTCTGCACACAATGGATGCTCTTTAGCATACAGTTGTCTGCTGGTTGTTTTAGCTGATGTGAAATTGTCTCTTCACTGATTTCCAGAGGTAAAATAGGTTTCTGTATTTTTGTAAAGGCTGATGGCTGAAAAGCAGCACAATAAGGAAGGAGATAAAGTAGTTGCCAGCAGAAACCTGTAATATTTGCAAAAGGAAAAGCAAGGAAGCAAAAGAAGCAGCCCTGATGGAGGAAAAAAGAGGCTAAGGAAGAGATTTCCTGTCTAGTGAAGACAATAGTCACTTGCTTGAGAAAGCAGAGAGGAGCAGACAACAGCAGGAGAAATGTTTCCAGGGGTTCTCATAGATTTGGAACTAAGAGTTTTCTTTGGCAAGTGAATTTGCAGCAAGAGCCAAATGTCTTCAGAAACAGCTTATCCTCTGGTAGCTGGTTTTTGCCTAAACTCCCTCAAAAAAGCATCTGTAAAGCACTGTGAAGCATGGAGCCATTCCAAGTGCAATCAGTTAGATAAGGCAGCATCCATTCCAGCCTGGCCACTTGCTCTAACAAACTTGGTAATTCCCAGCTCCGTGCAGGAGAAACTCCCAGCTGCCTCCTGCTCAGCAGGGCATCCTGGACGGGCTGCTCATCCACAGCCTGAGTGGTTTAGCAAGAGCTCAGCCCAGGTGCAGAAAAAAGGGAAAGCCCTGCTCTCAGATCTGGGCTGATCTCAGAGCCCCACATCCCTGAATGCTGGGGAAAAGGAGGGAAGCACCAAGTGGAGAAGCAGCAGTTCTCCACAAGCAGTTTGATCACTTGGATGCTGCACCTGATGTTTGATTGGAGCAGGGAAGAGGCTGAGGGACAAGAAAACATCAGTCTTTAGCATTTCATTCCACAAGAAAGAGATTTCCTTCAAGGGCATACATCAAAGTTCCCAGATAGCTGCATTTCAAATCCATCCCTTACAATGAAGGGTCTCTGAGGGCACACACAGGCTCATGAGAGTAAATCAATGAATGGCACAGAGCTTGTAAACTGCTGGATATGTTCCTTTTTGTCAGCTCCCAGCAACACATGCAACTAGAAAAATTCAAGTCCAGTTGAAGCCTGGACATTGGTTTGCCAATTTGGCATCAGCCTCCCTGCTGTCAGGTCTTAGTTGACAAATAGTCCCAGTTTTAGAGTGATTCAAACATTTTATCTCATATGTTTTAAATAAATTAGGAAAGGCATGTGCAACAGCAAAAAATATACCAGAATAGTTTAATTATTACCTAAATGGACTGGGGTCAGAGTCATGTATTCTATTTAATCCAGCACTAAGGTATGATTTCAAGAACACAGATGGAAAAAAAGAAGAGTCATTTGAACCAAGATTGTAAGGCTCTACTTATAAGAAGACTTAGGCAAGTGTTTAGCTTCTCACAGTGCAAAATCAATGTGTGGAAGCACTGTTCATGGGTTTGAAATGATATCTGGAGATCTGGTAGTGTTCAACCCTTCATTTTTTACGTGAAATGGAATTTCTGCAAAAGGCCTTCACATGCTGACCCATAAAAATCATATAGAATCATCATAGAATCACAGGATGGTTTGGATTCATCATCTCTTTCCAACCCCCCTCAGCAGGGACACTTTCCACTATCCCAGGTTGCTCAGAGCCCCATCCAGCCTGGCCTTGGACAATCCCAGTCTCTCTCTGAAATGAAATACATAATTTTGTGAGGAATCCTATAGTCCCATAATGAGTGGAAGAAGTTTCCTCATAAAAGCTGGCCAATGAATAGCAATCTCCTTATTTTCACAAGTACTATATCTTTCTATGTAATGGAGATGTGGGAAATCAATTCTACTTTTTTATAAGTTATCATTTTGTGTCTTCGTCTTGTTCATCTCTATGTAAGGATTTGGACAATTCAAATATGAGACAAAAATATTTATACTTTCTTTTAAGATGGAAATCCATGGAAGCTTGACATTTATTGTAAGGGGGACTAGGAGTTCACCTGGAAATTATTTATTTATTTATATAAATTTGGATATGCCTGGCATTTCATGGGAAAGGACAGGTAGGAGCCAGTTCAGGATCACCACCCCTCAGAAAGGTCACTTTTCTGCCTCCCCACCATGGGCACTCTTATCAGAACAGAAATGCATTCCCACTTTGCTTATTCCAACTCTCAGCATTTCAGTTTGAATCCTTTTCCCCATTCCCCAGGGGATTTATAAAACAACCATTACCAAAATCACACATGACCATTGCTCTTGGATACCTCTGTTTCCAAGGCGTGGCATGGTTTTGGTGGATATTAAAAGTATAATTGAAATGACTCCCTGTAACATCATTGTCGACAGGTTTATTTGTTCAGCACAGAGAGTGAGTGTTCAGCTCCTTCTGATCATGCACAGAACTGCCAAAATCATTCCAAAAATAACAGAGGTCCTGAGCATCCATAGATGCTTCAGTTTTAAGGCGAAGTTACTCTGTCAAGGCTTTCAATCAGAATTCTGCCATATATCCTTTGCTTTCTGCCTTTTATGAGTCAAAACAAATATTTTGGGCTGAAAAGCAAAGTGTGCAAATCTAGGATGACCAGGACAGTTCCAGGCAGCTTGGAAGTCAATGGAAAAACTCTCCCTGGATTTGGTAAGGCAGAGGTGAAGCTGCAAACCAAGGAAGAGCACAAAGGATTGCCATGACAATTCCTGCTTTCAGAGATGATAAAGGCAGTACTGCAGGGCTTTTGGCTTTCCTGCTTCATTTGAGAGTCTATATTTGGCAATGGAAAATAGCCCTATTTAGAGAATTTTGTAAACAATGCTCGTTATAGGCAATGAATTTTTTCCATCGCCTATATATAGTTATCTGAAGCTCTGATATGCTCAGGTCAAGAGACAAGTATTAATTTAATTTTACTTAGGTTTCATGCCACATTGAGCTGTTTTAACTGACCATGGAGAAGCAGTTGTACTCCCTGAGCCATTTTAATGTGTGTGTCCCTAGGGTGCTTTTGGGCACATCTGATTTGCCAAGCTCTGTATCATCTGTCATCAAATAGCCCCAGGAACACTGAGGGACAACCTTTGCAATTCCACATCTCAGATGAGCTGGGTACAGCCTCATGAGTTGTTGACTCTCAGTTAGGAAAGGCATCATAGGGACAGCCAGACAGGCTGTAAAATCTTGGAGTACACAATGCTGCTCTTCTGTTCAGCAGTAGCACCTTAAACCTCAGAGTCCAAACTAAAATCCAGGGTATGAGGCGCTGCACAAATATAAAACTTTGATTTGTTCAATGGAAAAGACTCAAGGTGGCAGCAAAGTAATTAGACATTTCCACACCATTTTATTGAATTAGGAAACTCATTGTGTAAGGCATCACTGAGGCAAAAATCAAATGTATTCAGATAATAACAAAACTATTTTGGAGGCTTTTGTTTTCATCCAGTAACTCATGAAGTACGCACAGATTTCAACCAGAATGTGAAAAAAAAGGGTTCCCTACTCCTCTCCTGTTCCTTACTCCTCTTCCCACCCCAAAAGGATCCCACTGGAAGGGCCATATGCAACAGGGTCAGAGCAAAGAGGAGGCAGTGAAGGGGAAATGGTGTTACTCTTCTTCACTCTTTATAAATGTTCAGAATAACAATTATTTATTAAACAGTAACTAATAAAACAATATTGTGAGCCACAGAGAATGACATTTTTCACAGCATCATAGAATGCACTGTGTTGGAAAGGACCAACATTGATCCTTGAATTTCAAGTCCTGGCCCTGTACAGGACACCTGAGAGATACAGGTGGGGAATATCTCCTGAAACAGAGAATCTTATGATGTTTTTAAAGTCAAATGCTCCAGGTGCTGAATACACCATGGCAGCTTCCCAACAGCAAAATGTATTTGAATTTTTCCTCTCATCTTTTACCTGTCCTGCTTTTAAAGCCAAGTATTTTGAGACTTTCTGATGCTGAGTCTCTTTGGTGATCTGCACCTGAATCTGCTGAAATTTCAGGGATTATGGAATTGCATCATTTGGAGACTTCTATGAAAAGTTAATTGTATTATTACTGTATTGTTTGCTAAGGTTAAAGACATTCAGTTAGCCAATGAAGCAATAGTTTCATCTACAGTGACTTGTGATGCTGATAACCTTCTCTAGCACATGCCAAAGCCCAGCTGTTTCATACACTTTCAAGGAGAAATTCAAGATGTTTTTGTTTCTTCCTAATTCTCCTCCGTGTGTTGCTGCGGGCATTGCGTGTGTAGGAGATGTCAGGATTTGCTATTTCCTCTCTTGCCTAACTCTGTGGTGGCTTTAAGGTTTACTTAAGGACATGCTGGCCAGTCAGAAGAGATTGTTTGAGTTAAATTTTGTCAAGGTGCCCAGAGCCTTCCAGAGCAGTGGGTGCTGGGAGGGGGGCAGAGAAAGGAGCACTTATTATTTGCACATGCACTCACACTGCTCCTCTCTGCCGTGCCTCCCTGAAGCCTTCATGTCTGAAATGGGCACACATTTTCCTGGAATTAACTCAGATACTTTGGATGTGAGGCTTTGGGGTGGGCAAATACCTTGGACTGAAAACATCACTGAGCTCACAACCATGTGTAGATATGGAGGACCCCACCACTGGTTTGAATGATCTCCAGTTTATCTTGAATTCTCTGCATCATGCAGGTTGTTTTGGGGAACTATCCATTGCTCCCACACATGAACTATCCAACCTCCTGGACCTGTCTAGGGATCAGAAATGTTCTGTATTTTTGCTGCAGCATCAAGCAGTCAGAGCACTCTTACCTGAGGATGCACACAAACCCATATACACTGAACCTAAACAACAGCACACTTTAAATCTGATAATGGTCACCTAAGTGGGATCCTGGGACAATCACCAGGATCACAGAACTGTCCCTGGCATGAGCTGGTGTGGCATAGAAAAAGTAAAGGCAATCAAATTGCAATTCCTTGCAAAGGCTGAATGTGAATCTCTGACAACCTGGAAGAGACAATAATGAGTCCTCTTGGAATCCTGGCCCAGGCAGTGCATTGAGGCAAGGGGGACATGTCTGCCTCATTCTTCCCAGCACAGGGAAGTAAACTTCATTACTTTTTGCCTAGAAATTGCAGTGGAAACAACCCACATTACTACTTCTAGCTCATGCCTTCAACAGGTGAAAAGCAGCAATGAGTAACGAGAGCACCAAAGCAAGAAACAAGGGAGTGAATTTCTGATAGAGCAATGACAAGATGGGTGAAATTTTCCCAGTCATGTATCACCTCCTATCTCAGTTCCCCACCCATGAGTGAGAAGAGGATGATGTACAACTGAGAAGAGCTGTGGTAGGTCTGCCCATGGCTGCATGGCTGCTGCAGACAGAGCCTGGCACAGGCATCAGCTGATCCTTTGGAAGCCAATTCTCCCCCTCCCCAAAAGAAGACATCAAGAGAGACAAGAAACTCCTGCTTCCCTTTATCAGGCAATTCAGTGACACGAAAAATCCTTTAATACTGAGAAGAGCTGCAGCTTTGGACAGGTTTAAAAAAAAAGATGAAAGCAGGCACAGCCACATGGAAACACAAATGACATCCGTTCAGAATTAGCTCTGCCTCTTTTATCTTCCTAAGAAGCCACTCTGAATTCCAACCTTTGGATCCTCTCGAGGCATTAGCTTTTCATGAGGAATGAATGGCTGATCACATTATGACAGACAAATGATGGGCAGCAGGAGGGTTTACCAACATGCCTTGCACTCCCACAGTCACCAAGGGGGAAGTCTAATGAGCAAATAACCTGCTGCAACTTTCTACACATTTCCTGTAATTGAGAACTCTTCTGTACTTCGTCTGGAATGCAGATGCCTGTCAGTCACGGGGTCATAAATAGGATTAGGGGCTGTTTCTGAAAAGACAGGCAACCAGCTTTAGATGCTGAGTTGAAAATACAGATGTTTTCTGGCTGCATGGTTGTTAGGCAGTGGGATCCCCACCTCTGGTTAAGCAGCCTTGGCTGATGGCTCTGCCCTGAGGCCCCAGGATCACAACTGGTGCAAATCCTATTAGCAGGGCAGATCCCTACTAATTTTTGCCTTTGCAATCAACTGCAAGATCCAAGCATTAAAAGCACCCTGAGAAGTCTGATAAAATAATACAGTCTTCTGAGAAATTTAACCTCCTTCATCCCAACTATAGCTGATATGTGTGACAGAAATGTCTGGGAAAAAAATTGCCAACATTTAGTTAGATATCTTAGTGGCACTGACCAATACATTAATTTAGCCAGTACAGCACAAAAAGAGAAAAGAAAGACATTTGCAAAAAAAAGGGGGGCATTTTGGTTTGAGGTTTTGTGTGTGTGTTTTATTACAAGCTGAATTGCTTGTGCAGAGACTGTGAAACTTGTATAAGTTTTGCCAAATGACCACTTATGGCAACCAGTAGGCTCTGCCTCACAGCTTTGCTGTTTTTCTGCTTGTCCCTTCACTTCCACATCTATAATAGAACCTACTTCTCTTGTCAGTAGAAGGTGACAAGAGAACTAAGTTATATTATAGATGTGGAAGTGATGTTCTATTACATAGATGTGGAAGCAAATTTCTCCCATGAAGAAATCTTCTTATTTTAGGGATGTCACAAGAGAGCTTTAAGGTGCCCATCAGGAGGTGGTGAGCCACTTCATAAGCATACAGAAACAATCCTTCTCCCAAAAAGCACTTCCAGCCTCAACAGCCAGGATACAAAAATTATAGATAGGATGGGAGCTGCTGCAGTGAGACAATTCCCTCAAGGTCACAGACCAGGAATAAAACCTTCACCTCCCACGCCTCTCTGCTGGGGTCAACTTTTCTTTAGTATAAAGAAGTCAGTGTTGGAGTTTATTGGTTTCATACAAGGCAAATTCCACTGGATCTCACCATAATGAAGGTAGGGAGAAGGGAGAGATCCAGTTTAATCAGTCTACCAAAGTCTGCAAAACCTTTGCAGGAATGCAGCTGAATATAAAACCATTCAATTTCAGCAGCTTTTTCAGGATATGCAAACCAGATGGAAGTCTATGTATTACATGATTAAATGTGCTCTGGATGAGGAGGGAGCCATCACCAAAATCATTCAAAGCAACGATATGAGAGAGGTCATTGTCTCCCATTTGTGTCTGCTAAGGTCACAAAAGCCTGCACAGAGATAAGGGGATGTGGTCAGTGCCCTGAGAGGCTGACACACTAATTGCAGCCAGAACAAAGGGCTGGGGGATAAAGCACGAGGCAGGCTAAGGGAGTGACACGGGGTGATGAGGATGAGGCCACAAGGTTACTCAGCAGTGGTGATGAACAAAGCTGCGGGTGTGTGCTGCTAGCACTGGGCTGATCCTGCTGCAGACAAGGTTCTGCCTCTCTGGGGCCAGCACTGTGAAGTGACCATACCCAAATGCACCCTTTTGTCACAGGACACACAAAAACCCTGCAGAGGAATGGCTCATTCTGCTGAACAGTGCTCCTGTATTCTGAGATCACTGCCTGTCCCCGAGTCCCAGGCAATCCCTCTGTCTCACACACAGATATGGATTGCATTTACAGTAAAGAAATTTTAAAAATAGGTTCTACCTAACTGCCAGCCCTGCTGGTGGATTTTATGTCCAAACAGCTTATCACTCTCAGCACAAATTCATATATTTAGGTAAAATATAAATAACCAGACTGTTGAGGTGCCAGATGAAAGAGGACATGAGTATTGCCATAAATTTACCCTTATTTTTCCCTTGTTACATTTTAGATAATAAAACATAAACCTATTCAAATTTTGGCATCTGAGATATTTGGATAAGTTTTACCTTGAAGGGAAAAGGAGAGACTTGCATGTTTCCAAACTTTTCTCCTCACACTGGCCTTTTGCAATGTCTGGTGCAGCATCATTCAAACTGCCATGAAGAATGGTTATGGTTTGTCCTATACCTAAGCTAAAAATTCTATCAAGGATGCACCAGTCAGAAAAAAAAAACCCTAAGTTCAGTTCAATGTGGTGCTTCTCTGTCTTCCCCTAACATTTCATTTCCCTCAGCAACATCCTTGACCAATGAATTCCACTCATACACACTCAAATAGGAAAAAGGGAATCTTGAATTACTACAGGACATGAAGTACTTCACGCAAAGGGACTTTACTCACCAGTAGGTGTTTCAACACACAATTAATGACAATGAAGGTCTAAGACATATCCAGCAGTTATTTTTATGTTGCCAGTAGCAGAATGGGATTGACATTTAAACACCTCAGCTTTGATAATTCTCTAAAGGGCAGAAGATCAGGACCAGTCCCACCTTCAGAAGTGCCACTTCTCATTGCCAGGTTCTCAAATTTCCCCAAATCTCAACTTTTATTTTATTCCTTTGCCCACGTGGGCTCCCACACCCATGAAGACACTGGCAGTCTGTTCCTCTGGGTCTGCCAAAGCCCAATTTTTACCTCTTGGATTAGGACATCTGTGGAGCAAATAGATGTCATATTCATCCAGTCACTTTGTTATCACAGCAGCACCTAGAGATAATGACTGATTAGTGTATAAAAGTATTTATAAGGACATTTTTGGACAATGATTAAAATTCCTCCTTCCATCTCTGCTATGAAGCTGGATTTACTGCAGGAGAATCAGCCACACAGAGAAACATGCTCACCATTCCCATATAATTCACATTCCCTGTTGTGTTAGGTCTCAAATTCCCAATCTTCCAGGGCTTTTCTTCCTTTTTGCTTTCTCTCACCTCCCTCATTTTCCTTTATCTCTCTTCCTGTGGCAGAAGCAGCCATTCTGTAATTTCCAGCCTGCAAGGCAGTAAAATTCAGCTTGGGGCAGCATTGCCAAGAAGCCCTCAGCCAACTTAGACTGAAAAATTCCATTTAAAGCACTGTTGGGCAAAAAAGCAAAGACCAGAAACTCAATTCTGTTGCCTTTTGTACTTATTGTCCATTGGTGCTTGCCAAGCAGAGCTGAGCTCACTCCCAGCTGTCCCCACAGAAAGGCACAGGTCTCTCACAGGACTTGTGACAAATCAGACAAACCCATGAGGATCTTTCCAACACCCCAGAACATCTCTGGGCAGCAGGACTTGTTCATATTGGGATGAGTGAAATGATCCTCAAGTGATTCTCCTCACTCCTCATAGCAGCAAGGTGTGAGCCTGTGCTTGCCATGCCAATGTCTCAGACACAAACCACAGAGCACAACTGGAGAAAGGCTCCTTTAGAAGAGATTCTTTGTTTATTTGTGTCCCACAGACAATGGAAATTTAGTGACTCAACCACCAACAGGGATGAGCCAAATCACCAAAGCTGTGCGATGAAAGGACATGAAAGAATATATGAGGACAAAGGAGGAATTAATAATTTATGTATTGGAATGGGAACAGGACCCAGGGGCAGTGCAGCTCTTTCAGCAGGCCTGCATGTGCTGCACTGTCTGTACTGGCAAATATTTAATGCATTAAATCTCCAGAGGACTGCAGGTGACACAGACCTGCCTCACTGTGTTTCCTGGCCTCCAGACAATCAGAATTTCTGCCTGATGTCAGCCCTGCCCAGCTGCAGACATAGTTAGAATCTCTCTTGCCAGGCTTTCCTGAATGTGAACATGCACCCTGACAGTGGATGGCTCCCACATTTTCAGCTTTCCTACCTGTGAAACCACTGAGGACCCCCAGTACCCACCCAGGGGCACCTGGGACAGCAGGGACATCAGTGCTGGTGCTCAGGAACAGCAGGAGTGTCTTCAGGGAGCAGGGTGTTCTCTGCCATCCCAGAGCCATGAGGAAAATGTGTCCATCCATAGACCCACAGTGATCACTCCGGGGCTGTATAATAATTTTGGAGAATAGTTCTCCCCTCCAGAGGAAGAAACCATCCAAAAATCACAGAGCAGCCCAAGTACAACCCACCATTTTTCACATGAGCAGAGGGCAAAGAGGGAAGTCAGATCTCAGGCTGATTCTGTCCTGCTGCTTTCTAGTCACTGGAACTAGGGGAGATGTATTCCTATTGCATTAAAGAAGCACACTGCTTGTGCTCCAGTGCAAAAGGGACTGACACTAGAGGACTCCTTTCCTAACATAGTTTGGGCCTCTGCCTCAGCCTCTTTCCCTCTGCTGTTCCCATATAAACACTGAGATGAAATAATTTGTTGTTCCCAGTGTCTGTGTGCTTCCATTTGGAATTGGCTGAGATTCTTGCACCCAGGACTGCACCATATTCTTGTACCTAGAATTTCCTATAAGGGAAAAAAAACACCCCTATTTCCTTTTTCAGTAATCCCAACAGCTCCTTGGCTGTAAATTCATGCAAGGACTTTGTTTGCTTATAAACACAACACACTCCTAGCTAAAAATCACTGCTGCCAGAGAAAAAGTGAAAAATTGATCCAAAAGTGGGAGTATCACTTGGGGACCTCCACTTCATTGGCACTAAGATGTAAAGACTGAGGACCTTTAAAAGAAGTAGTTTTGGAAAAGGCTGAATGAGCTCCTGACAGGTAAAATGAGCTGATAAAAATCACAATGTCCCAGATGATATGACCTTTATAGAAAGGTGTTAAATTTTAAGCTCCTGGAAAATCCAAAACCTAAGATCATTCTAATGTTCACCTGGCCAGGTATTCTTTTGATCATTCAAAAAAGACAAAATAATATGAAATAGCAACAAAAGATACTGAGCTGTCCATGACTTACGTCTAAGATAGCACATTTTGCACAACACTCACACAATTTTCCTTTCCAGAACTCTGGTGGATATGCACTTAAACACTCTCAAGTGGATGAAAATTGGATGAAGTACCACAAGTAATAGGAAAAAAAAAATATCTGGCACTATTTCAAGCTGAGAAGAAGCATGTAATTATCCACCAGAAAGGAACCAGTGTTCAGCTAGGGCTTGCTAATTCTCTGATTAATTAAATGTAACACACATTAACATTGTACACTTAGCATGCAGTTAGATTTTGATCTTGCCTGCAGGATTTGCCACATCTGCACCACTGCCTTTTGTCTCTTCTTCTCCTTGGCTACACTGAGAGCTGGTAAATCAGAGGTGAGGAGCAGCTCTGAGAGACCCAGGCAGTTCTGGACCAGTCTGTGCTGGCCACCTGGCACCTGTTTCCCTCCTTAGTTTCAACTTGGGTCACTTTTCAGAGCCATAATCTGCCTGTGTCTGGGGGAGGCTGCTGCCTGTGGGTGGCTGGGAGGACAAGGCTGTAACTCAGGAGGAGAAAATCTTGCAGTTGTTTATAGGATGGAAGGCCAGGCCTTTATCCTGCTTCAAAGAGGATGGCTTTGAATGGAAACTCAACTTCTCATTTTAAATATTCCTTTGAACTGAGGAATGACAAGCATAGTCTGTTCCTAAAAATAACATCCTTTTATATTTATTTCTTTTTTAGTCCTGAAGAAATCTATTTCTGCCCAAGCCTGGTATCCCCTTCAGTTTTTAGCATTGAAAATTATTTTATCAGAAATGGGTTTGGGAAAGAAAAGATGGACTTGATCTCACTGAGATGAATTCCTGGATGGGTACCTCTACTGACTTCTTTTTACCTCCTCCATTTCTGTTCTGAGTTGAAGGCAATCTCCTCATTGTCTCTTTTTTTCACTGCCCTCTGGTTCATGGTGAGGATGGGATAGTCACAGCCCCAGTACAGGAGAATTTTGGGAGGAAACTAACCTGGAAGAGATAGCATGGAACCCTGAGCAACCTGAAACAGGAAAGGTGTCCCTTCCCATCTTCAAGGTCCCTTCCAACCCAAACCACTTTATGATTCTATGAGGATTTTCTGACAGCAGAAGGAAAATGCTGAAAATGGCCTGTCTAGAAAAGTGTTCTGTGGGAATGACTTGGTTAATGTGCTAATATCAATGAAATATATATACATATATATATATAAAAACAGCTTTCAAATGCTTCAAGCATGTTTGTGTTATTGCAAAATTGGCAGCTTCTGTGGTATCTGAATGTTCTGAATGGCCACATGGTCAAAATCTTGCAACTCCAGTGCGTAATAAAATGTCATCCCCTTCACCAGCAGCTCTGCGTAAGCAAGGCCTATTTTTTTCTCATTGCTGAAGTATATTTTAAGAAAATATGATGGTTAATTGAAAATAGATATTTTTTCCATATGGCCTGGAACAAAGTTTTGGATAAACAGAAGACTGAACCGTCTGGAAACAACAGATGGCAGTGTTTTAAAGACGAAGAGATGAAAGCTTGGATAACCAGTGCTGAATGTCAGCAGGGACAGGATGGAGGCAGCACACTTACATCTGGGAATTCAGCCCTGCCATATTTCTGTAGGACAGACATGTGGTCCAAGGAGAGCCTTTTTTCAAAATAAAAAGGGGGAAAGTGAGCTACCTGTCATACTCCAGCAGCCAGACACGAGGTCTCCTGGTATTTAATTTCAATAGTATCAATTATGGCCATAAATAACATCCCCAGAGAAATTGGCAGGTGAAGAATGGTTTATACCACCAGTGCAAAAGTTTAACCTGTTTCTCTTATCTTTTTAGTTAAAATCCTGGAAGAACCATTCTAAAGAGGACAGGCGTAGGAAGTGTAAAAAGAACATTAAAAGGTTTGGATGCCTCTGGTAACTGGTGGTATGTGAAAAAACAAATTAAATAAATAAACAAACAAATAAGTAAACTACCCCATTCTTTTAGAGGTACCACATTTTCTCTGACTGCTTACCATGTTATATCACATATCTGCCATGCATTT
Source organism: Aegithalos caudatus (assembly GCA_013389925.1). Classification (NCBI taxonomy): domain Eukaryota; kingdom Metazoa; phylum Chordata; class Aves; order Passeriformes; family Aegithalidae; genus Aegithalos; species Aegithalos caudatus. Next base: position 728,961 of record WEIU01017508.1, on the reverse strand, counting down.
AGTCATGATTAAAAGGCCTATTCCTGAAAGCTGAGATGGATGTAGATTCATTTTTTACACATTTGCATAATTTCACCCATGGCAAAGAGAGAGTTTGTCCCAAATTCTGTAGCAAGGTGTGTTAATATTGGAAAGAGAACCCAAAGCAGCACAAGGACTGGCTTGAATAACACTTCCTTCCCTTACTACAATGATCAGAACCATTTCTGAATATTTTTTACTTGTTGTTTTTTGTTTGTTTGTTTGTTTGTTTGTTTGTTTGTTTTGGGGTTTTTTGTTTTGTTTTTTTGTTTGGTTTGGTTTTTTTTGTGGAGAATACACAACACATTACAGAGAAACTTTTAAGGCAGAGAAGAAAACAATCAACCTTTAGTATTTCTCTCTGATAACCTGTATTTAGTTGTGGAGGTGGAAGAATTCAACAAATTGTGCTGTCCCTCAGGGCCACTTACAAATGCCCTGCCAGCCCACCTGCCAACACCCAGTTCTGCTGAGCAGGTAACACTCTCCAAATCCTTCCCTCAGATACACTGACATCAGGATTCCAGGAATAACACTAGGCAGATATGCAAAGGGGAGGGGAAAAAACAGCAAACCCTGTGTGCCTTTTTTGCACTTCCTTCATCTCAGTAATGCAGGATAGCTGTTTCTCTGTTTCTGCCTCAGCTGGGAAAGGCTGGACATAAATTATCCTTTGAGCCTTGTCTTTCTTGGCAGAGGCAGAACAAAGCTCTCACTTTAGCAGTATTTTGTTGCTATTTTATTATTTGGGCTTCATCTCCAGTTTGTTGGTTTTTTTAATGCATGGGTTTTTTCAATCCCCCGGTTACAGTGGGTTTGTGACAACTTTTGTTCATGTGTTGCTGATAAAAGCTCACAAAGCTCCTCCCAGCTTCACGTAGCTTTGGGAATCACAAAAACCAGGGATACCCACAAGAACATACTGAAAAAAATAAATCCTTCCTCAACAATGTTGGGAAATTCAGGTTTACTGTTACTAGCAAATTGTATTGTGGATAGAGGCAAATTTTGTGTTTTAAACAAACTTGTACACAATATTGTGTCAGAGCCTCTTCTGCATTTAATGCTCACCACGTGCCACAACAGGCATTTAAATCCCACCTTTTCCATGTTGTTTTGTCTCATTTCCAGAGCTGGAGTTGTCTATCAGAGCTCCCTGAAGTTTCCCTGGGTTTTACACAGGAGGAGAGCAGGAGCAGATGGGGAGTGTGCTTCAACAGTGACAGCACAGGATCTGGAATTTCTTCTTGGATCTCGAGGGGTCTGCTCTCACCTCTGGTGATTTGTGCCAGAGTCTGAGAGGGCAGAGCAGGTGGACACTCAAAGGGGGATGGTCCTGTCTCCATGGCTGTGCTGGGAACCCACGTGTAGCTGCTGGAATGAAAACCCAGCAGGCTTCAGGAAACCCTTGGCAGCAGCACTGCAAGGGCAGAGGATCCCCTGGGCTGCCTGGATGGTTTGACTGTGACTAATAGATTTTCCCGGGATCGGGTTAGAGATGTTAATTGTATCTCTGCTTAAAAGGAACAGAAAAATCCCCCAGCAAGTGCTGGTTTCTTGCCAGTAGAGCTGAAACATCTAAAATTTTTCACCAGGAATCAAAGAGAGGTTTCCTCTTTCAAACAGGTGAAATCAGCCCCTTGGAGTCAAAGGAGTCAAACCACCAACAAAGAAAGGCAATTATAGGATAAGGTAGGACCCAAACATCAGGATTTAGAGGGTAATGCTGCTCAAATGACACACAGGCTTTGCTTGAGCATCCACTAGATCTCCCTTTATCCACTAATTGTGTAATTCATTCAAAAGAACAACCAGATTGGTTTCATCTGTTGCATATTGTATGGGCCAAATCCCAGGAAAATATTTCCCTTGGCTCATCCCAAGAAAAACATTCACACACGCTGTTTATTTTGATATTTTCAAATACTACTTTTATCTTATGTTTTAGCTAGATATTTCTTTAAACTTGCTCTTCTGATTCCTTTTCCCTTTGGTATCTCTTAATTAGACCTGGTGACTAATTCAAAAGGAATTATTTATTTAACAAATCCCATCCTTTCCCATCACAAAGCATCTGCAAGCAAAACACATTTTTTTTCCCCCCCAAGTTGGTGTTAATTAATATTTATTTACAGACACTCAGAGCAGAATTATTTGCCCTTGTGCTTCTTTGAGGTGCACCATCTCTGCAAGGATGTGCCGGGCAGGGCAGTGATGTCTGAGTGCCTGACATGGGCAGCTCTGTGACAGCTTGGGATGGAAAATGTTTATGTCCAGACAGATTCTCTGCAAATACAGAGTAATTAACAGTGCCAGACATCTCTCTGCACTTCATTCCCTCACTGTTGTGTCCCAGGCAGAGGTCCTGGTCCTGTACAGCTTGGGAAGGGCTCCCTGTGGTTGTTTGTCCATGTGGTTGTTTGTCTGAGCAGCGGCAGGGCACAGCTGTGAAAAGCTGTGTGAGCAGAGCCTCCTGCTCCCTTCCTTCCCTGGGTCCAGCTCTCATCACTCCCATCTCTTCTCCTCTTACTGGAGGGAGAGAAAGTGGAGAGCAGAGCTGGGTTTACCTCTCCATGTCAGATGCCCACCCTCCTCCTCCTGCCCCTGCAGTGTGGGGTGCACCTGAACACACACCTGGAGCCTGGGCTGTTGGGTGGGAATATCCCTGTCCCTCTCCACTGGCTGCCCTGTACCCCCTGCTCCAGACACACACCTCAGCTCCCCTCTGCTCGTGGCTGAGCTGCTGCAGGAGCACAGACCTGCAGGGAATATGGGAGAAAAAGCTTCTTTTGTTGGACTCAAGTGCGTCATTCCTTCTGAATCAGATAAGGGAGAATTAATGGGTAGAAAAACTGGTGGAATTTTGGGGTTTTTTTGGGTTTTTTAAATCAAAATAAAGAGAAACTAGGGAACCATACAAACCTGCTGGGGTTACATGCAGCAGGAAGAAGCACTCTAGTCTATAATGCATTTACAGGCACAGATGCTCCCTTGCCAAACCTGCCACAAGGCTGATGTGACATTCCAAACCAGAGCTGGGCACCCTGAAAAGCTGAGGCAGCCCCAGAAACATGCCACAGAAAGGAGGGGAGTAAAAGAATGGCCACAGCACCTACATGGATTTGCTGCTGGCCCTGGGATGAGAACCTCAGCATAGCAATCACATACACCTTCCACCATCCCAGGTTGCTCCCACTCCTATCCAACCTGGCTTGGGACACTGCCAGGGATGGGGCAGCCACAGCTGCTCTGGACAACCTGTGCCAAGCCTCAGCACCCTCACAGGGAACAATTCCTTCCTGACTTCTAATCTAGACCTGTTCTCTGTCAATATGAAACCATTCCCCCTTGTCCTGTCACTCCAGGCTCTTGTCAAGGGTCTCTCTCCCTCCTGGAGGGTCCCTTCAGGCACTGGAAAGCCTCCATTTCAACCCCATCAGGGGGTTGAGATAAGTTGATCTTTAAGATCTCTTCATACCTGACCCATTCCATGATTCCCACAATGTATGTGCCCCACCTGAATCACTGATCAGAGCCCGCCCAGCCACAGTTTCAAGGCAGCCATGCAGGCAAGTGCCAGCACCAGCATCTCATCCCAGTCAGGTCCTACACATGGTAAACACAGACACACAATCTCTGTCAAAAAAGCAGGCAGTTCTAAAGGAGTTCAGCATCTTTGAAATCAGTTTCTTGGGATTTTTTTTTTTTTTCCCCTATATGATTTTTAAAGGAAATTGACCACATATTTTCAGAAGAGCTTGGTCAGCCCAGTTTTGGCAAAGCAAGTCAGGAAATCACAGAGAGATGAAGCTGGGAGGCGAAGCCAAGCAGACGATTGCTGTCAAAAAACTCCTGTGGAAATTGCCTGTAAAATACCTGCCAGTGGGAGTGACCACACAGAGCTTTGAAGATGGTCCCACAGGGATGGATCTCAGCTTTGGGAGTCAGGGAAGAAGCAAGAAGAAAAATATCTGACTTCCCTTGAGGCTGGAAGTGTGAGCAGAGGAAAGAGCCGTGTTCCCAGATGTTCCCTTTTCCCCTCAGCTGGGTGTCACAGATTTCCTGGGATGATGACGGGACACAGACCTGGCGGATGTTGCTGCTCGTCTGCCGGAGGCTTCTGTGATAAATAGGTCTGGTGGAAAAAAAAATAATCACTGATTTCAGCATGACCTCCTCTCATTCACTTCCACCAAAACAAGGGGGGCTTGTTTTGGCGATGGTTTTTTTGGTTTTGGTTTTTTTTTTTTTTTTTAGAAGACGTTAATTTTTTTAGATTTGAACTTGGGTAGAAGGGAAAATAAAAAAATAATAATAATTTTAAATTTTAACAAGTCATTTCGTCCCAAATGAAGAGCTTGACCTTATTTTGGCACCCGAGGTGCTGTGGTGTCCCCCAGGAGTCGGGGCTCAGCTGGTGTGTGCCTGTGCAGGGCACATGATCTCTGCCATGACACACAAACTGATAATAAAAAATACAACTTGCAGCACATGCAGAGTCAGAGGAGGCAGGCAGTGAGAAATAAGAGGCTGGAGATCATATGGAAGATGTAAAGCTTGTGTCTTTTAATGCTTCTTCACAGCATTAACTTTTGCTGAAGGATTAAGCTACCCTAATCTCCACTAAATCCAAGAGAATAACAAGCCAGTTATAATTAATCTATTTTCTTGGCTTTGGAGAAAATCCCAAGTTATTTTTCTTCAGCTACTAAGCCAATTCCAAGGAAAAACTCCTGTCAGTGTCAGTTATGTGAAGAGTATTCCTGACTGAACTTGAAGGCATGGAGTAGCTCTGAGTGCTTTCTCCCTGATGCTTTGAAGCTTGTTCTGTGGATATGTGTGTAGTTCATGTCCTGCCCCATGAACACTTTGGATGTGATGATTGTAAAAGTCTTTCCCACCCTAAATGACTCTATGGCTCCATACCCACCTCCTCTGATTGAGTACCCTGGGTATTTGGCATTGTTTTCCTTCTGCTTTCTTGCTCCATCTACTGGAACCAGTTCTACATGTCATTGGAATGAACAAAACATGTCAGGAGTATATTTATTTATTCTTGTCAGAAAAAAAAAAGACAAAAAAGAGAAACTCGTTAATCCAGTCTTTACTGTTGATTTATTTTAGTTTTATAGCTAAGTCCACATTTTATAAACTAAATCTTCCCCTTTTTCAGGCTCTAAATCAGTCCTGACAGTAAGAATACTATTCTAGATCTAAATATCCTCATAGGGCTGTGTCCTTACTGACCTACTGTGTTTCCAAACTCTTATGAAAATACGTTGTCATATCTCAAAAGATTAGATGTAGCAAAACAACAATGTTTTGTTGAATTTACATGAGAGTTGAGTTGTACAAGTCATATATAGCT
>WEIU01017508.1:706763-723558 GCA_013389925.1 Aegithalos caudatus | reverse complement strand
TGTTTTGTTTAAAAAAAAAAAAAAAAAAAAAAAAAAGTCATTTGAAAAAAGCTTTGTAAGACATGGAAAAAAAACCTAAAAAACTAAATGCCAGAGGAAAGCTTAAACCACACCTGTAAGATTGAATATAAGATTATTGTCATGTTTGTTTGTCCCTTATTTAAAGTGTCTACTGGAAAAGCTCTAGGAAAATAACCCTCTTAAGAATTAGCTCATCAGAAGAGGGCTCTCTGTTTAAGTGCTGGATAGAAAATGTTAAAAGTTCTCCGTGTATTTGTGCAAGCTTTTTGCATGGATTTCTGCTGCCTTTTGTGCCTCAGAGAAGTCAGGAGTCACTCCAGAAATGGACTTTACCTTGTGGGGCAGATTCCAGTAGGGCTGTGATTCCTTCCTGTGGTTTCCCTCTAAGCAGAGAAGTTTCCTCCATCAAAGAATGAGGCTGTGGACTGGCAGATGACACTGGGAGGCTCTGACATACCAGCAAAAACTGTGCAGAGCCCCTCATTATTCTCACAGCTTCATGGATCTCCTCTCCTTGCCCCATTTCCACCTTTGGACCTATCTTCCTTCCGGTTCTGGAGGCACAACTTCCATTGTCTTTCCCAAAAGTGCATGGTTTGATTGGAGGGCTGCAGTAGCCTTTCTGAGCTGATGGATCACATTGCTTCCCTGTTAATTGTACCTCTGAACTTCCTGAAATCAGGCACTACAACATTAGATAACAGGGAGCCTGCTGCAAGGATTGATATCTGTGACATAAACTGGACAGATTTAACCAGATGGTGGATCAATATTCCTTATATATTCAAACTTAAGGATGATAGCTTTCAAAAGTGACTCACAGTTGTGCCTGCCTTAAAGTCCTTCCCACATGGAAGCACAGTTCTGAAAATCCAGTTCACTAAAGCCAGCCCTAAACACCAGGATGGATGCAGACAAAATCAGCCAGTCAGTTTTGGAGTGTGATCCCATCTCTGGAAAATGCAGGGTCAAATCCCAAACTGCAGACAGTGCACATTTTCCACAGTGGGACTCACTGAAGGCCACAGCAATGGAAGTTTGCTGGGGGTGCACATTTTTCCACTGCTATCTCAGTTCTCTACATAACTGGTTAAAAGTTGCACACAGAATTGCATAGAGGAAAAAAAAAAAAAAAAAAAAGTACAAAAAACAAAAACAGCTCTGCTCAAGGGGATACTGAAGCCAAAAGAAAGACTTCCACTGATTCCAGTGATGTTTGAATCTGCCTTGCCTCAGGTGGGCTGCATTAGAGACATATATAATCCTTTGATAGTAATAATTTTGCTCATTAAAGCTGTGTCTGTGGAACCAGGAGTAGCTTGGAAACACTGAGTAGAGGAGTTGTTTTTTGTTGTTTTTTTTTTTTATTGAGAGTCCTAGGAATCAAGAAAAGTAAAGCTTCAAGACAATGTCAAGAAGCAACTAAAAATACACATAAATAAGAATATTTCATCAGATCATTATGCACAAATAAAGAGTATTATAGTCTGTCTTGGGAGTTATTATGGAAGCTGGTTGATTTTAACAATTCCACTGGGGGTGGGCAGAAAGGCACCCTGTTAATTAATGCAGCCATCAATAATTGAATAATCAATTAATAATTGAATACATTTGCAGATGAATGGTAAAGGATGGGAACTACAGGGAATATTCAGAGTTTTGGTAGTACTGAGGGATTTAGGGCAGATTAAAAAACATTTAAGAAAAAATTCGTGCAGACCTTTCCTTGAAAAAGATGCATGTGGTGCATAGAAACACTGTACTCATTTTTTTTTTGCTAAAAATATTCTTAACCCTCTTTTCAGATGAACCATGGACTGATGGAAGGTAAGAACTGCAAGGTAAGAACTGGGACTTCAGGTGTAAATCCTCCTCCCCTCTCTACCTTTAAGTGCAATTCTACTGTTGTATCTGAAATTTTGTGTTCCTGGACACGTAAGACATCTTATCCCGTACTAGGTGTGCAGGAATTCACCTACAAAGAACAGCTCACAAACAAAACTGGTTTATATTTTCTTTTCAAAAGCAAAGTAATTAGACCAGACGGGGAACAGAGAGACCATCTGTGGTTAATTAAAGGGTGAGACTGCAGAGCAGCAACAGATGTTATATTGCAGTAGTCAGAGCTTATTGCCAGCAGTGGTGAATATTTTGTATGGTGGACTGGGTATTTCCAACCAATTATCTAACAGGCAGACTTCCACAGAGGTTACCTTTTTCTTCTTGGAAAAAAGAAGGGTTTGAGTGTCATGAATGTTGGAGTGGCAGGAAAGGTCTAGATATCCTGAGATGAGGACTGAAAAGGTAGTGACACCCATCACAAAAAAGATATCTAGGGCTGATGATTAAAAAGTGGGAAGGTCTGCATGAAGAGGACATGACAGAAAAGGCCAACATTCCCACAGCTTCATTCAGTTCCTGAAAGCCCCCTTTAAAACTAGAGATAAGCACAGTGAGAGGGTTATTGTGGCTGCATGGATCAAACAGATCCTCTAACCCATGGCATTTGAGCATGGACTGACTCTGGAGCAGGGAGCTCCTTCCATCTGGGCCCATTTCTTCTGAGTAACTCCTGAAAGCTGTTTGAAACTAGCCTGCACCACCAGTCCAAGGGAGAAGTTATGGTAAATGGAGCAGCAAAACCCGTGGAGTTTCTGCTGGACAGAAGGTGAACACCCCTCACATTGCCTGACCTGACAGGGTCACATCCAGCTGGAGCTGGGAAGGCTTTATAACAGACATTCCATTCCTCCTTTCTTGCTTCCTATTGCACTGTTCTGATTAGATGTGCAGGTTCAAATGCTCCTGCTGAGGAGGCTTCATGGATCCTGGAGAGTGGATCTGGAGGTTTGGGACTAGGTGTAGGGCCTGGTGTGGTGTTAGCTACTCACACACACAGACATGCTGATTTTCATTTGTTTGCCTGTTTAATTGGAGTTTTCACTTTATATCTGGAGTGGTCCAAAATGGCTATGAAATTCTGCACTAAATTTCTACACAATTCCTTCTCCACTTACTTTTTTTCCCCCTTTCCCCTGAAGAGATTTTAGCTGTTTTCACTGCTAAAGCAAGGAATGACAATAGCCCACAGGTCTTGTTACCTTTGTGCCTCTACTTGCATCCCTATTCCCTTGGTCCCCATGGAGAGCTCTCCATGCAAGTCTCTTGGAACAGCCCTTCTCTGCTTCTGAGGCACAGCTTATGGCAAGGGGGAGCTCTGTGGGTAGATTTACAATTATCCTGCTGATAAAAAGGGAGCAGATAAAGTCTGGCTTTGTCCAAAAAAGATAAGCTGGAAACTGAGAATGACAGAATACCTGATCAGTGATCTACAATTACAGCAGCTGATGGGAAGCGGTGCCGGGAGAATCCAGAGGTTGCCATAGAAATGCAACAAAGGGTGCAATCCTTGGGGAGTGCACCTGAGTCAGGTACCAAACATGCAGGAATCCTCAGTGAATGAAACTCTCAAGTTTAAGGGGGAAACAGCAAACGTATCAGAGATAAAGATAATTGAGCTGTCTGTCCTGTTTGTGATATCAGAGGAGATCCCATCTGGACATCAGCACGGATTGCTGCCGTGGCTCTTTCCCAGCCTTGTTTGGGTGAAATATATAAACCTCAGGAGAACTTGCAGAGCATCAGTGTACATCTGCTGGCTTCTCTAGTTCCTTGTGCTAGGAAATCTAGAAAAAACTTTATCATTTTTGGACCATGGCAAGCATTTCAGTTGCTTGTTATGGAAATCCTGTGTAACAACAGCCTAATGCATTCAACTTTTTTCTGACTGCTTTGGAGTGACTCAGTTTTTAAAAAGGTATTTCCTGGGTGGAGGGAGGATGCACAAAATGTACAAAATGGTGCTATTTTAAGGAAACCCTTAATTCTGAATATATTTCATCAAACCAGCCACTGCTGTGCAACCTGCATGCAAACCCTTTTTAAATCCATTTCTGCACACCCTCCTATATTCCTGGAAAAAGGAGAGGAAGAATTATGACAGACAAGATTGATATTTCTACTGTTTAGAAACATATTTTCTCCCCATTAGAGGTTGTTTGGAGTGAAGAGAATTGATTGAATTTCAAAAAACTAAAGTTGCAAAAACCAAACACAAATACTTCCAAAGCCCCTATACTTTCAAATCCCCAGGTCCATCAGCAGAGCATCCTCTTGGTGTAAAAGAGGGAATAGATGTTATTAATATTGATTATCTTAATACATTAGATGATGGGATCCCCAACAGGGCTTTATTGGCCTTTTGAAAGTAAAATGAGACAATTTGGTTTTGAGGAGAAAATATTCCCTCATTTAAATGTTGAACTTGGAGGGAGGAAATCAAAGATTATGTCTCAGCCCTGTCACAGATTTCCATGAGAGAGTCAAAGTCTTAAAAAGCAAACAAACAAACAATTCAGTCGCCCAACCAAACTAAAACAAAACAAAATGAGTTTTGACAGGGAAAAAGAGGAAAACATTTGGAGAGGACTGACTTTTTCCAACAAAGTTAAACATTTGCAATTTTAGTTCAGATAACATTATCTTTTCAAATTCCACTTCTATATAAGAAGAGAATAAATAACCCAAAAGTAAATTTTAAAAATGAAACTCAAAAAAAACTGTGGTTTTTTTTTTCATTTCAGCCCACCCTGAAACTGTTCTCCCGTTTTGATGTGCCTTAGTTTGGCACTGAATGGAAAAAGAAATTATTTTCATGTCTCCCATTAGGTTACCAAAAATTGCCACATAGAAAAATCTTTTTATCCAAGATATTAGTAAAATTTTAGGCTTCAGAAATATATAAAATAAGATTATTATGTTAAAGAGAAATCCTGAATAGAATACCTGAAACTAGAGTAATTATTTTGGTTTAGCATTTTTTACTGTTTTAAAAGTACTGTTGACAAAATAAGCAGAAAACCTTTTGTCCTGTGTCTAAATTTCAAGCTGGGTTGGAGACAGAATCTATAGGAAAAGAAACTGATTTTTAAAGAAAGTTTAATTTTCATTTATGACAGAATAAAACTATTCCTTAAATGCTTGTAGGTGAAAGCTTGGTTAGTGAATATGTTTATCTTCCAATGAAATGCAGTTCTGCAAAATATTTTATTTTACAGTAAATCACAACAGCAGCAATTTTTGTTACTTTACATGCAGTGTACATGGAGATGCCACATGATTTACAGGGCTTGCTTCCATTCTCACTCCTCAGATTTACACTGGTGGTTCAGTGGCGTGATTCCTCTTGACACTGGCTGAATTCCAAGTGTGAGAGGAGAATCAAACATGCAAGGTTTGGTTTTTAGTTTTTTGTTCAGGACAATGAGTGCCAAGGATCTTTCCTGGTTCTGGCAGCTTCTGCCGTTCTGATGGCCTCCCTGCTCACCAGCACATGCTTTCAAGCTCCTGCTGAGCAAAGCACAATATACCCATCGATGCAAGGGCCAGTGATTTAAATTCCTTCTATTCCCACATCTCCCAGAGCCCTGTGTGCCCTCCAGAGGTGGCACCATGTGGCAGTGTAGGTTGGAAAGGCACAAAGGCTCCTTGAGGCTCCACTTGTTTGCAAACCCTCCGCTGGCAGCTACATCCAATGAGACCATGAGGTGCGTGCACTCCTCCGTGGTCAGTCCTTCTCCATGGTCAGTCCTTCCCCACAGTCAGTCCTTCCCCACAATCAGTCCAACCTGCCCAAAGATAGAGACTAAAGGTGGAATATCCCATTGCCCCACCAGGCATCTGCAGGGGGAGGGATGGTTGCCAGGACAAATCCTGCCAGGAAAATCCCTGTATGGCTCGCCAACTCACATCCATCATCACCACAAGAACCAGCTACAGCCCCAATATAGCCCTTATCTCACACTGATGAAATGTGGAAATGCTGCAGCCCAGAGGGCATTTAACTTGTAACAGAGACCCTCACATCTGGAGATTCTAAGGAAGCAAAAGCTCCTCCCTGCCCCTTGTCTGTCCCTCCCTTTTTGCAGGTCCGGAATCACATCACGCAGTAAGCAGAGGCAAGCACAGGCTGTTCCCTTCCCTCAGGAGTCACACCACGGTGTGCTGTGAGCTGAAGGAGGTGAAGCTGCCCTTGGGGCTGCGGTGGCACTGGGAGAAGCTGGCAGCCCTGGTCCTTTTGCTTTTGGTCCCGCTCCTGCGTTTCCGCTTGTCGTGTGCCATAAAGCTTTCGATCAGCTTCAGCTTCTCGTGCTCTTCCTTCAGGAAGAAGTCAACAAGCACTGTCTTCTCCTTTTTGATCTGTTCACTGATGTCCTTGGGGATGTCAGGGATCATCCAGTCAACCAGAACACTGAGGAACATCACCAAGTTCTGCAAGCACAGCAACAGTCATGAAGCAAGCATGGAAAAACCAAAATACTTGCACTGGAGCAAAACCAAACCTTTGTTATAGCTTTGAGACAGATGTCAAACACATTTTGCTGGTGGTGTGTGGTAGTAAGAAGTTGATTAAGGCCTTATTTCAAGAAACAACTTCGGTTTGTGGACAGCTACCCCTCAGTGTAGAGGCTGAATTAAACATGTGCTTCAGTTAGGTTTGAAATAGGAAAGGACATGGAATGATCAAACAATCCAAGGCCTTAAGTAGCTAAACCAAAATTATTCTTTACAGGCATCCAAAGGTGCCCCATTCTCAATATCCAATTCCTTGATACTGAGTTCAGAATCCATTAATATAAGGACATCCTCTAATACCATCAAAAATCCTACAACATAAGATACCTGTGTGTTTCCAGTGCGGCCTGAGCACACAGCAGACAGCCTTCATGGCCATTCTGTCCTCAAATCCTTCTGTCTGCTGACATGCAGGATTGTTTTCACACAACCACAGTGTACAAGCCAAAACCCCAAACCTCAGGTGTTAAGGTGATTACAACTGGTGCTCATAACATCAAGCAGGAAGCAGACTGGTCAAAACGTTTTGCTTGCTTATGAAATCTATAGATAAGTGATGCTTTGGGGGGTTGTATTGCCATGATAATGCTTTGAGAAGTGCTGTGTTGTGTAATGCCTGCAAATGTGTGAGAAGCATTGGCTGACAGTGCTGCTAGCATGAGCTCTCTGTCCACATCTGAGACAATGGAGCTAATTAACCAGGGAATGTTCTCTGGCAGAGCAGGCTGAGGGTTTGAAGCCCAACAGAACCAGTTGCTTTCAACTGATTTGCAGCCAGTGGTGGAAAATTACTGAAGGCACAGCAAAGAAGCAGAAGAGGTCAATACAAACCAGACAAGACTCACAGAAACACTTGGGAACACTTGGCAGGTGAGGACAAAAGAAAGGCAGATTTGAAAAAGAGGGATGGGCCCAATTTGGCTGGGGAAGGATCTCGTATCATAGAGGAGAGCAGAAGGAAGCCATTCAAAAGGCAAGCCATGATAGCAAATCCCTTGCTAATGAAATCCTCACACTGGGGGAAATTTACTGATCTCAATTCAAGAAAGTAGCAAAAAACCTCAGAGAATTTATTACTTCTGTTTATTTCTTACTTTGGGTAAAGAGCAGCAGTTAACAAGTCTACACAGCATTTATGTGATTTTTACAAGTGGTGCCTCAGAGAGTATAAAAGTTGACAGAGTCCACTTACACATTCAAAGGCCTGGGGTATTTTGAGGATCACTACTAGTGCCAAGGGCTAAAGGAAGCTCTGGGTCTTGCCTTCCCTGTCTTTTGAATATGGTCTGGTTTGGAACATGCATTTGGATCTATTTATGAAGATATTTCAGTGACTGAAAGTAAAGCAACTCAGCAGACTTACCTGAAATAGAATCACAAAAGCCAAGCGAGCGGACAAGACTGCCCAGTACTGCTTAGAAAACTCATACTGGTGTGGGGACCAAGGTGGTTCTCTGTAGTCTTTGAACCTGGAGATGGAGACAGCTCAGTTATCACAGATCCAGCAATTTCCTTCAGCATCAATTGCTGTGATTAACATGATTTTCCAATCACAGAACCTAAGGAATCAAATCCTCCAGGTGTTCTTACTTCAACCTTTATTATGAAATACAACTTCAGAATTAGAGCTGGACTACCCCTGCTGAATTTAACACACTTAGTCTGGTTTTCACAGCTGTAACCAAAATCAGAACATTGTTTTTTGGAAATGTCCAGATTTAAAGGATTGACGGAAGTCCCCTTTATTGTCTTAATGTAAATTGACATCAATGTACAGGGAATAAAATGCTGAAATGAAAGCAGATAGATAGTCCAAGGCATTTTCAGACTGGAGGAGATAAGCCTGCATTCATCTCACCTAAAACTTGATTAATTTAGGGAATAATTCAGCCCAAATAAAATGTGACTCATGCTTTGGTGATTCCTGTCTTTGCATTAACGAAAGGGGGAGCCATGAGAAAGGCACTTCCTAAATTAACTGTCTAGCCTTGGACAGGATAAAACAGAGCCTTAGTGGTTTGGTGTAAAGACTGTTGCTTTTAGTATTATCATCAATCATTTGGAAGTAAACAACAGGCTAATAAAAATCACAGATGCTCCTAAATTGGAAAGTTTTGAATATAGCAGGAAACACTGAAAGCAATAAGAAATGGACACAGGAAAAGCAATGAGACTAATATAGGGAAATGGAAAATAATTAAAAATAAAACACTTGAAGGATCTTTGAAGGGATAGCATCTGAAAGTCGAAATTGCCTGGAGCTTGTAGTGGCCAGCAAGTTAGCACAAGTTTAAAATATGGCAGCAGGACAGGGTATGAGTTGTGGGTGCATCAACAAGAGTCACAATGGTGCTGGGGGGAATTAACCTTCCTCTGAACAGCCCAGGTAAATCCACACCTGGAATGGTGTATTCAGCTGTTCAGATTCCAGAAGGGGGANAAAAAAGGAAACCAAAGAAAAAGATACCAACAAATTGAAGGCAGCTCAGAAGAGCAGTACAAGGATTGAGGAGACTGACTCATCGGGAAGATTAAAGAGCAGCACATGTATTGCTCCACTTTGGTAAGTAACAGCCACAGTTGGACATGATAACCATGCACAAATTGTGCCCTTAGGACTGAAAAGAATAATTTAGTGCTGTTCCCAGTGTTTGACTAGGAGTAATGGGATGAAATTAAGAAAGGGAAAATCTGTTTTGAATACCACAAAACCCGTCCTGACAGTAAGATTCATTAGACTGTGCAAAAGCCTCCGTTGGGGGATAATGGAGAAGGTTCATATATAAAATCTGTCAGCTTCAGTTTGCAGGTGTGCTTGCCAAAATTACCTTCAGGTTCTACCCATGTGGTTTTGCATGTTAAATTACACATTTTTAATCCATGCATCCCCTACATCCTGCCACTCCCCACCCCAAAAAACTGAGTCTGGAATGCTGGATGTGATTCTGGCTGCAGCTTCTGGAGACAAAGGACAAGAAGTACAGCACACAGGGAGGAGAAAACCACTTTAAATTGGGGGCTGTGTTAATTTAGGGAAGAACTCCCTGGACTGTGTTAGCCCCTGAATGGTTTTGTTCAGCAGTGCATGCACAGGTCCTGTCTCAAGATTCCTGTGCTGTTCCTGTGCTGCCAGATCCCCCCTCTGGTACTTTTCTGGACATACTGGACTCCCACATGTTGCTCAAATCTGTAGAGTGCTGAATCAAGGGCCAAAGTCTTGAACTTAATCTGCTTGAACATCAAAGCCAAGGAAAACCACTGAGTTTCTGGTGGACTTTGATGACCACTATAAATCAATCCCAGTCTTGAAACAGAGCCCAGGTTCACCTGGAAGGGTCACCAACTGTGGTGGGTTTTCCATTTAATGCATTCTGGGCTTCACAAACTATGTAAGTGTTGCAGGACATCAGACCCCTTGGAAATTTCACCTGCCTCAGCTGGGAATCACACTGCTTGTGATGCCTGAACCTACACTCAGCAGAACACAAGCAAATGATTCATGTTAAAAGAAAATGTTGCCAGAGCTATAGATGAGGTAACTGGGCCTCCTCCCCACCTCCTTTTTATTTATTCTCTGGCACGTGGGACTCCAAGGGGCCTTTTCTAACCCCTAGGTCCTACAGGTAGTTTCTTTTTCACAAAGACCATATTTTCGGCTCAAGAAACATTTGAAAAATATCCTCAGGTATGATTTTTGGGGTCTTCTGTGCAGGGTCAGGATTTGATGATCCTTGTGGGTTCCTTCCAATTCAGGATATTCTACGACTGATTCCCTCACCTTTTCAATGCTTCACTCTTAAAATATTTGATTAAGCAGGCATGGCAGGAACAGCAATCAAACAGTGCTGCAAAGACTATTGTGTCTCCAAAATAGAAAACAACTGTAATTCCACTGGTAAAGGATAAGAACATGAGGTGGTCAACGTGGTTGAAGAATAGAGCTTAGAAAAGTTATAAGGAAGAGTAGAAAAATGTGCACTGAAAGTAGAGAATTGTAGGGGAAGGGAAAGTGGGTGGAGAGAAGCCCACAACACTTGGATGAATGTGGACTGAAGCCAGAGCTAAGACAAAGAAATTAATGTACTTCAGAAGTTTATTGTGTGGGGGGTAAAAAGGCTGGTAAAAAGAAAATCAAACTATGGATATAGGTGGAACTTCAATTCAAGTCCAAATAAACTAATTTGCTTAATTTCCTTCTTCAGCTGATCTTTGAGAAGAAATTGGAGAAAATGTCCAGAATCACAGAATCAGCACTGCAGGAGTATATAAAAATTAGTCAGGGAAAAATGTTAGCATCCACCACTGATTATTAGGAATAGATGAAATGAATCCCATGACATTAAGAAAATAAATTCAAAGACACTTTATAAAGTTGCTGAATGTTGGAGCAAACCCATGTTAAAGGAAAAGTCCCTTGAATGACTCCATATCTGCTGCTTCCTTTTTTCAGTATGACTAGCAGGTTTGTATGTACTCATTTATCATACAAGGCTACGAGATCTAAAGGGAAAAAAACAATAAAAATATCCCATATCTTAGCAAGATTTGTTTGTAATTTGCCTTCAGCTATACAAATGCCATTTTTCCTGAAAAAAAAAAGGTTAAATTACAACTAATTCTGTGCATCAGAGCAGCTTTGCAGCAACCTTTATTTGGAAGCAGTGCCAAAGAGTTCACAGCACTGCAGAAAATGCTGCTGTAAATATTTGAAGAATGTATTCTGTATGTTCAGTGGCAGAGTTGTTTCTGGCTTGTTACAGTTATTTTTAAGATACCTTAATCTCTGGCAATGCCCGTAAGGAGCAAAATGCAGCCTCATTGCAACCATATTTCTCTCCAGAGGTCACAGAAATCTAAGAATAAGAGAGGTCAGCTTGTTCCCAATACATTTGCCAGAAACAGAAATACAGATTTTATTTCCAGCTTGAGGGACAGTGTTTGGTTGCCAGTCTCTTGGGACACAAGTTAGAGACCCCATACTTTATCACAGTGATAGTTCTGTCCAACACTGAGATTTTGATAAGATTCAAATGAGGCAGATGATAATGAGAAACGGTGTTTGTGGATGCTGACATCTTTTCCCAATTGTTTCCTGATAACAGAAGAGAAATGCTCCCATAGTTCTGTCTCACTCAGACTAACACATGGTCAAACTTTTTTTTCTACTTCAGTCTCTTAGATGGTATCAGACAGGGACCATTTTTGTACCCAATGTAGATGATTCCCTCCCCCCAGTATTTGGACTCTGTTGGGTATTTGGCTGTGTATGACCATACTAATGTGAGGAGTGCCTTTCACCCCTGCTGTAAATGCACATATATCCAAACACACCAGCACTTTAACAGCTATAAACAGAGGCTAGTTTAGGTAGAAAGCAGCACAGTGAAAGTAGCAAAATCACGGTGAAGTGGATCAAGATGCTTGTTGAAGGAAAACACAGGCAAATTCAGGGATAACAAATTAAAAAGTGCTAGGAAGATGAGGGTGGAAAAGCATTTCACAGACTTACAAATATGAAAGTCCAGAGATGCTGCAGTCTCTGACAGGGAATATTTTGCTAACAAACAACTCCCAGCAGCAGAAGTGGGGAATAGCAGAGCTCACATGCTTATAATTTGCTTAAAAGTTAGGAGTGCACTCTTCTGTACTGTAGTCAAAGTAAGAAGGTAGGTACCCCACAAAGCAATCCCAACAGCACTGCCAGAGTGAGAGGGACAGATTTCTCTCCCTGCTTATCCACCTTCCAGTGAAGAAACTGGGATGTGTTATCTTTGTGGGATGTAGTTGGGCAAGATACAAACCCTACTTAAAATCAGTGTGAAATATATTGGACATCAAAACAAGGGAGGGAAAACCACTCAACATTAAGGCTCACCTTTAATAAAGGGAAGAGGAACTTTTATAATCATTTTGTGCCATTGCAGAGACCAAGCACAGGGTGATTTCAAGGGAGTCAAAAAGGAAGGTGAGGTAATCTATTGATTACCAAAGAGGCTCAGTTTTGAACAGCCAGGGGTTGTAATGCCTTAAAGCAACTCTTTGAATTTCTGCATGTTATTATACAAATACAAAGTTGTTTTGAAGGATGGAGCCACAATAGTGATTTATCATGCAAACTGGAATTATTCCATAGCTATCTTGTATTTGGGACATATTTTAAAGGAAGTTGAGCCTTGTTTCCCCAATCTGAAAAGATGAATCTGAAATAGAAGACATGTAGATGGCGACTGGTGCAGGTTTTAAAGATGGGCATAATATATTGAAAACTCATATCTCAGCAAGTAAGGAGTGAATTTAATAAAGACAAAGAAAACCTGGTTCTAATTACTGGGTGTCCATTTTTTAAAAAATCACTCTTTTTAATTAAATCTATATCTTTCAGTAAAGGAAGTGTTAGTTTGATTTTTTCTTTGCATCAGATCTGTCTAAATTGTGTATTTTGCCTTTTAATGTCCTGAAATAAACCCTTTTAAAGACCTCCTAACACAGTGAGAATACTCTAAAAGCTGTACTTCCAAAAGCACTTTTTCAAAGGCACATGACTATTGTTGAATATATGGCCATATAAGTGAATTTTATCAATTCCCACTTTGAAAAATGACATAAGAAGCAAGGAAATTCCCTTGACTGTGTGAACTGCCCTTACAAGTACTTTACCTGCAGAATGAAACCTCCTGTGCAAACAGGGAGTTTTCTGGCTGTGTCCCAGCCTTGAGCTGGCTGACATTGAAGTATGAGAGGGTGTGATTGATGAAGCCATGCATGGTTCCATTCTGGCTGTATGCATATTGATACATAAGGCGTGGGATGAAATCGGAGGTGACAGCAATGACAAAAGCCTGAGAGATGGAACAACAAAAACAAACAAACAAACAACAACAGCATCATGAGTCTGTGTTTCCAGGTTAATTAATTCAGGGGAAAATGTTCATGTTCAGGTAAATTTAAAGTGGTGTTGAAGGGAGAGTTATATGGCCAGAATTGGTACAGAATATCTGCATATAAATGCACAGTAACCTGCTCTGTCTCTCCAAGGGAAGGCTCAGCTGGGGAAGTAGCAAAAGCAATTAATGGACTGTCCATTGCTTCAATTGTTTTCATCTCTGGAGCTATTAGGAGATTTATCACTAGTTTAAAGAAAAAAAACAAAACTACAACAAGACCTAATAGCCAGTTGATATAATTTGGGCTATATTTTGGTGTAGTTAAACCAGACCTGTTGAGTGTAAATGTCCATTTTCCCCTCAGCATCAGGATTGACACATCTCTCAAGGGGGGATCTCATACTGATATTAAACCTTGTGAGACTGGTATCCCAAAAAAACTGGTGTAACTGTGGAGGCACTCAGTCACAGAAATCTCTACATATCAATAAGAATCCCTTTGATTTCTGCTCTGGGCTCACTCCTGTTGGAGCAGGTTCAGAGGAGGCCATGAAGATGATCAGAGGGCCTGGAGCCCCTGTGCTGTGGAGACAGGCCAAGAGAATTGGGATTGTTCAGCCTGGAAAAGAGAAGGATTTGGGAGGAGACTTTAGAGCCCCTTCCAGTGCCTGAAGAGACTACGAGAGACCTGGAGAGGGACTCTTGGCAAGGGCCTGGAGTGACAGGATGAGGGGTAATAGCTTCAAACTGACACAGAGCAGGTTTAGATGGAATATTAGGAAAAAATTGTTCCCTGTGAGAGTGGTGAGGCTCTGGCACAGGTTTCCCAGAGAAGCTGTGGCTGCCCCATCCCTGGAAGTCCAAGGCCAGGGTAGGTGGGACTCTGAGCAACTGCATTAGTAGAAGGTGTCTCTGCAGTTAGCAGGGGCCTTGGAATGAGATGGTCTTTAATGTCCTGTCCAACCCCAACCTTTCTATGACCCTATGATGATATATTTTGCTAAATAGTAATTTCCTGTGTCAATATTATCCAGATAGAGAAGCAGAATTGGGCATTCAGTTTTATTTTTTTTCAAATGGGTATGCACATATTTACATTTCTTTCAAGCAAAGGTATCTAACTCATACTTTAATAGAATCCCCAGGAAATAAATATTTCCAGAGTTTGATCAACACAGGAAATAATCAAGGGCTATAAATCTGCAAAGTGTATTCAGAGAAAAACAAGAGGCTGCAGAGTTTTTCTCCTCCAGCACAGCTCAGTGCTGGACAGCTGAAATCTGTGCCTGACAGAGATTATGGGGGTGTGCAGGGTTCTACAGATTTCCCACCTTAAATCCTGGAAACTGAGCCATGAGTGAAAAATGCTGCACCCAAGAGAAACAACACTGCCCCTCTGGAGCATTAGAGTGCTGTGCTGTTGTGCTATTTTATTAGAGAACTTGCCTAACACCTCTCCACAAGTTGTCCTCTCAGTAGTGAAAATCACCTCCCTTTCTAAAGGGTTTTTTTATCTTTAATATCTCTGGTATTATTCCATTACCTTAAAGGTATTTCACAACATATATGATTCTATGAGATTATGATCTATAGGTTAAAAACCCACTAAAAACTATTAGGCTTAAAGTCTTAGGGCATGTGGTTTTTTTATCTTAAAGTATATATAGTAAAATTTTTCTTAGGGAGTACATATAGCACAATAAATGTATCTGTATTCTGTTGTATTTGTGTAATTGTGAAAATTAGATGCCACTATTAAATTATGCTAAAGGGACAATAAAGTATAAGGAACTATAAACAGTAAATTATAAAGAAATTTAAATTAGATTGAAGGAACAGTATAAGCTCCCAAGATCATGGTTAGAAACTGGTGTAACCAAACACTTACATTAATGATCACTGAAAGCTTTCCAATAACACTCAAGATGTTATACCAAATACCTGTAAGTGAAAGAAAAAAAAAACTTATAATTAGGTTTATTATAATTTTTCTTCTTCTTTTAAATGTATTTTTGGTCTCATCTTCCCTGCAATGCTCTTTCATTACTCACCTATATCTTTCTCTCTCACTGTGTCTGGCCTCCTCAGCTCAGTAACAAATTTTTTTGCATCAAGACGAACCTCGATGACGTTGTTCAGAAGAGCAAAGACAGGAGCCAGGGGGAAGGAGGCAACAAAGAGTGTGACAAAGCCAAACTGGATAACTGGGGGAAAAAAAACAAATAAACATTAAAAAAAAAAAATGTTTTTTGATAGCCTCTGAAGGGAATGGCAAATTGTTGATGAGCTTTGTGCGTTACCAACCCTATAAAATTCCATTTCCCAGTTTAGTCACAGGAATAAATATCCCAGAGTTGGGCTGTGAAGAGACAGAAGTTTGACACTATACTTTATGAATGTTTCCAATAAAGCCAAGTTGCTAGCACAAGCACAAGCCAAAGGAAACAATAAATTTAATAAAGGACAAAAGGTTCAGAGCCTATTTTTCTGCATTTATACATAATTAGCTGATTAGTCCATGCTGTTTCTTTCCTGTCCTTTTCCCTGAAAGGAAAATGATACATAATCAAGCAAAATGAGAAAATCTAAAAGGTGCCACTATTTCTTCCCAGCTCCCTTTGAACTTGGTAGTAGCCTGTGAATAGCAAGAACAGAAGTGTCTCTGTTGGATGTAGGAGGCACTGGTGTTGTGCAGCACTTTCATCCTTCCTTTTGTCACTGATATCCTCCAAGTTTAGAAATACTCCTCTGTAAAGCTGAACAAAGGTGAATTTTATATAAATATATAAAAATATATAAATACATATTAAACTAATAAATCTGACTGTGATCTACAACTCAGTTAAAAAAATATTAGCATATAAACAGTATTGGTGTGTTTAAATGCCATAATTGCTGTAGCTTCATTTTTGGCAAATCACTGTATAAGTTCTCTCTCCACTGAGGGAGGAATTGCACTTTTCTGAGAAAATGGCACAAAACTCTGTGTAGCAGAATACAATATACTTTAAAATATTTTTCTTCAGCACTGTTGTCACAATGTACAGCTAACTCTTGAGACAGTTTTCCCCAGGACCTTCTCACATACACCTATTTTTTGTGTACAGGTTTCAAGTCCTCTGATATTTCTGCTTTCTCATCTCAGGAACAATAAATCTGCACATGAAAGTAAAATCTCTTTATATCAATTATTTGGCCTTTAGAGTTTCATTCTTATCATTTTATTCTGAGATAAAGTGTATATACTTAGATGGAGCTTTTTCAAAGCATACAAACATCCTACCCTTGAATTCATATTTTCCTGACTATTTTATGTTCAGAGTCAGGAAAAGGAATTAACAAGGAAATAAAACCAGATGTTAAAGTAATGTCCCCCAAAAACTGTGATATACTTAGAAAAATACAGAGCCCCAAAATATGCCTTATTTGGTTCTAAGTGAATTTAGCAGGACTACAGCTGGGAGGAGTTTTTTTTT
>WEIU01017508.1:619048-706715 GCA_013389925.1 Aegithalos caudatus | reverse complement strand
AAAAAAAAAAAAAAAGTATTTGCAATGCTTTAAGAATAAACCACACACACATTTGCTTTGATGTTGTTTGTAGCCCCTTCATGCACTGCCTGGGAAAACACAGTTTAATTTTTTTTCAAGTTCACGAAAAAATGTTCAAGGTATGCAAAGGACTTCTGGATAATTGTGTAAATATGTCTTCATAGGAAACTCTGTGCCAGAAGTGTTTGTGTGGCCATCCTGAAATCTCTTCAACCTTCTCAACTCTTTCTTATGAAAGTGTAAATGATGCAAAAAGCAGGCAAAAAAAGCAATCCCAAAGCCAAACCCAGAATTTAGGCTGCCTTGTCTAACAAACTAGCAAACAATCATTAAATGGAGGAGTCCGTGAGCAGCCTCAGCAATTCACAGGTATTTGTTGAGTGTGATCAGTGTTTCTAGAAACAAACCTGAGTAGATTACAAAGAGAAGAATCTCTGTCCAGATTCCAGAAGGAATCTAGTCTCAGCATCCTGGAGTTCTGTGGATGCCTATCTGGTCACACTGGAAATATTTACAATACTTTCAGGATACTCACACTCTTCCATCAAGGACAGTTGACACCCAGACATGTTTTTTTGGCTGGAAAACTTGATGGCAACCCTGAAATACCCTTCATACAAAGCTTATGACTACGTTATGACTAAGAGCACAAATCAAAGCTTTTATTATGGATCTGGAGGGTGGTGGGTGCTGTTCTTGTGTGAGGCACACAGAGTCAGTTCCCAGCACAAAACTTTCCATGGTGTGGATCACTCAGGTTCTGTAAGATTCACATGCTCAGTAGTGTGAGTAACCCAAGTATCTTTTACCTCAAGCCTCATCTAAGAGAAGGTATTTATTTACTATTCTGTTGCTTTTTTTTTTTTTTTCTTTCTTCTTTATCAATAATATCTGTCATAGGATCATGTGTTACTGGAAGTAAACAGTGGAAAAACCACTCTGTACTAAGCAGCTTTCCAAATCCCAGGAAGAAATTTTTCAATATACAGCCAGGCCTGGCTGAAAATCTAAGGAAAAGGTGAAACTTATAACTCTTCTGTAATAAATGTATGCAACAAGCCTACACACAACCACCAAAGGTATTCTCAAAACCATCCTCATTACAGAGATTACAGAAAAATGCAGGTTTCTCTTCAGTGATTTTTTTTTTTTCTTTTTCTGCCTCACACATTGCCTTTTTGATAGCTTTTCCTGCTTTAGGGGAAATTCTTCCAAACCTCTCAGATTAATCCTTACAGTAGTCAGTAGCTACAGACATTGGATCTGATAATTTTCTTCTCATCCTATTGTCTTTAAACAGAAGTTGGATGGTGAAACCTTTGATTATTACTTCTCCTTGAGGAAAAATGTTTTTAATCAACTGCCACATGAAGCTTGGACTCCTAAAGGGGTGAGACTAGAGAAGGGAAGAACAAATGAAATAGGAATCTGAAAATCATTGCTGGTTTCAGTTTCTTCTCAAGGAAACATGAGTGGTATAAATTTCGGACATTCATGTGCATCATTTTGCTCTTGGAGCCAATTTAATAAAGTTTCTTTCATTAGCAATATTTATTGCTACTCTAAACATCGATTTCTTGCCAACTCCTGCCACTGCAGGCCAGTTACACACACTGCAACCTTGCTTCCATGTGGAAGAGGAAATTGCTGTACATGCTACTTACTTTGGGAATGCACATGGTATGGTATATTGACCTAGGTCAAAAGCCTTTGCACAGTTTTGGAAGCAGGAAGTGCTAATGACTAATTTGGCACATGTTGACAGTGACAATTTATGTTTCAGGATTACTTGAGCAAAATTTTCTTATCATTTGAGCATTTTAAGAGTGTCTCCACTCAGAAATGCAGGAGTATGTCAGTTAATAATATCAAAACTGTCATCAGAAATGTCACTGGTGCAGGTCAAATCTTTGTGCAGATTGTTATTGACTGCCAAGGCCTGTATAACAAATAAGCTCAGCACAGTCTGCTGGTGAAATCAGATTCAAAAACTTTTACCCTAAAAAAATTTTTTTTTTAATCCATAGAATCGTTTGGGTTGGAAGGGACATTTAAATGTGATCTAGTCTAAACCCATGCAATGAGCAGGGATTTTCAACTCGATCCTGGTGTTAAGAGCTTCATCCAACCTGACTTGGAATGTTTCCAGGGATGGGGCATCAATCACTTTATGGGCAATTTATGCCAGTGTTTCACCATCCTCACTGTAAAAAAATTCCTCTTACAGCTAATCTAATTTGTTGGCATGGACTAGAGTGACATATTTTGCAGAAACAAATTCCAGTGAACGAAGGTAGAGTCACTTTTCCCAAATGCAAAAATAGAGGTTAAAAAATAACCAATAAATCTTGCTATTTCTATGAACTTACTATGATTTAAATGAGGACAGGGGTGGGAGAGTGAGAAGGTGGAAGTCTCTCTAAGACTTCAGGATTGATAGGATAAGAAATCAAAACAAAAAGAAAGCAGCTTGGAAATGGGTATCCCAATTTAAGTGGGGTAGTTATCATCAAAAACTCCTTTACCTGCAGCACATCATGCCAAAAACACATCCTTAGACTGCTGCAAGCAATGCCCCTCAGAGAAGTGCTGCTTTAAAAGGATTCATTTGCTTCATATCAAAGTGCAAAGAGAATGTGTGATTTGCCATATGGGGAGTGGGTCAGCCTCCAGGTTTTGACAGAAATCAGTAAAAAAGAGTGAATACATGGAAAAAAAAAGCAAGGACTGCCTGTGATTAGGATACAGCCTGGTGAATGGTAGACCTGGAGGCAAGAGTTGCAGCTAAAAATGTCATCCATCCTCAAAAGTAGGAGCATCCTGGCAGGACAAACCTGAATGCAGGGACTACTCACACTTGGATGCATAATCTGCCTGCTTCTGCATGTAACCCCATCACCATCTGCATGGGGAAACCCAAAGGCTGCAGCAAGCCCTTTCTGCAGTTCCTCCTTCAGTTGCTTCATTCCAGATTGCCACTGATGCCTGAGGGAGGTTTCCTGAGTAAATCAGTGTGAAAACTAAGAAAGAAGTTGTGAAACAGAAACCAGATTTCTCTGTTTTCCTTAATATCATACCTATTTTTACATTCCAGTAATCCTGCCTTTTTAAGCAATTCAGGAGGAAAAAAAAAAAAAAATCTTCCCCTGGCCTTCTACGTTGCTTCCTTTCCCACTGTCCCCAACTCAAAATTAGAGAAATAGGTAAATACTCTGCTGAGCTGCCTCCTGCAGCGTGGTGCCCTTGACAGCAGTCCCAGCTGACAAGGTTCAGTGCTGAGCTGCACCAAGAGCCTCCTGCCAGCGTGGGTGGTCTGAGCAGTGGATCTGACAGCTGAGAGCAGGGGCTGGACCCAGGGCAGCAACCGGGGTTTGGCTTTCATCTGCTGCACATTTGTCTTCAAATCCCACAGGCAGGGCACAGCTTGGCACACTGCGAGGCTTCTCCGATTGGGAAGCTCATCCTGCTGTTGTAAACAAATGTTTAGATCAATAATTCATCTGTTCATTTTCCCTGACTCATCCCTGAGTGGCTGCAGGCTGAGGCGCTCGCCGTGGTTTATGATCCAGGCACAAGGGACTGATCTAAATTACAGGCTTAGTGTCCAGAGATTTATAACATCATAGCTTAAACCCTGATACTACAAGAGCCATGGAATAGAATCACAGAATATCCCAAGTTGGAAGGGAACCGTTGAATTCCAACTCCTGGCCCTGCACAGGACAGCCCAAGAATCCCACCATGTTCCTGAGAGCATTGTCCAAACTCTGGCAGGCTTGGGGCTGGGACCACTTCCCTGCAACAGGAACCCCCAAACCTTAACAGACTGTGGTGGCACTTCTGCATTTCTTTCTTAAAAAACAAAACAAAACAAAACAAAACAAAACACATTAACCTACTCATTTCAGTGGCCATGATTTGACTCATCCTAGCAATTTCTAGAACTTGCCACTAAAATTAAAACAAAAAACAAAAAACAACAAATAGTTCCCTAAGGGACAGCATAACAGATGGCTAAACTTGGGAGCTCCAAGTCAAAACACAGGTGAGGAAAACTCCACTGTAGCTTTTCTTTGTTGAAGGACAGACTACTGACCTGCTTCCCTTCTCACTAAGTGGCTTAAATGAACCCTTAAAGCAAATCTGACATTTTGGAAATTATGTTCAAATTCACAGCACTGGAGCATCACTTTTCACACAGCAGAATCAAGGCCACTGACAGCAAACCCAGGCACTGCTGACAAACATCACACCAGTATATATTTCTTACTGGTAACTAAAGCTCCTTGTCCTTAGACCTAGCTAACCAAATAATCTGAGTTAAGACAGATCTTTCTGAGTTATTCCTGAGCATAAAAATACAAAAAAAACCCCAAAAAATTACATTAAAAAAGTCCGTGTTTTTCACCATTGTTTAATTTCAAAAATTGCTTTGACGTTTGCTTAAAGTTTACAGGAAGAAAAATCATCTTTGGCTGAAGTAATGCATGGAAAAAAAATCAGTCCTTAAGAATAATTTTTCAAAAAAGTATCATCATGTGGAAAAGGGGATAAGGTAATAGAAGTGGCAACACAGACAGATCCTAAGGTGAGTTGGTGAGACAATGGGAAGTGAGGGATTTTTGATGGCACTACATAGGGCAAGGTTGGGATCCTAAACATATTAATAAGGCATCCCTAAATCTGCCATCATGCAAAATATCTCATAATCACTTAAAAAGTTATAGATTTACATAAATTTACCATTCTATAAATTTTCATGTATTCATTTTTAATTAGATTATAAATTTTATCTACAAACCAAGATTGTTTCTGAATACCAAGATAAACCATATATGGCATTTAATTTTTTTGCCATAGAATGTGTTCCCCTTTAGATATTTTGAAAATAGTCACTTGTTAAAACAGGAGTTGCCATATTCAATATTTAACAGAAGTCTGGTTTTAGACAGCATGTCCATTGTACTTCTCCCTGAATTCTTGTATGTCCTAAAGCTTGGATTTTCCTGGGTTATTATCTTTCTCCTTTCTACTCCCCCATCCACAGCATTACTGCTTTTTCCTTCCCTGCCTCTCCAGAATCTACTCATGAGGCAGCTACAGGGCTGTGCCCCCCAGTAGAAGGAAAACATTAACACACTGCAGTGAATCCACTGGAGAGCCATTAAGATGGTTAAGGGTCCAAAGGACCTGACAAAGGAGAAGCTGAGAGCACTGGAATTGCTGTACCACAGGAAAGGAAGGCTCAGGGATCTTACCCTTGTGGCAGGTTGAAGAATACAGAGCTAAAACCTTCTCAAGGGTACCCAGTGAAAGGACAAGAGGCACAGGGCTTGTGTGGAAATGTGGGGAGTGCATCTTAAACATTAAAAAAATCCTTGGTGTAAGGGTGATCAAAGACTGGAGAAGTTGCTGAGTCTGCATCCCTGGAAATATTCAAAACCCAACTGGGAAAGTTGCTGAGTCTGCATCCCTGGAAATATTCAAAACCCAACTGGGAAAGTTGCTGAGTCTGCATCCCTGGAAATACTGAAAACCCAACTGGACAAGTCTCTGAGGAATATCCTGTAGCTGACCCTGCTTTGGGCAGGAGCTTGGGCCAGATGAAATACAGAGATCCCTCCTAACCATAGCTATTGATTCTATGGCCAGATGGTTTCTGTGCACTTTTCTCAGCTGGGAACACTGGAATATGACAGCAGAAGTATTAACAGATACTGGATTCATCATTATTTCTCTGTTGGCACTGCAGTACTCTCATAGCCCTGCTGGCTCACACAGAATTTCTGCAAACTACAAGTTCTGGAGTATATTTCCCCCTTTCTCGTGACCACTTCTGACATGCAGTCCTATGTAAAGCCATGGTTACTGCAGAAAGGGAAAGGAAATTCCAAAAGCTTACTCATTTCCATGTATTCTGGAGTCAGCCCAGTGAAAGGTTCCAAGATGTAGTCGAGATCCCACTGCTGAGGGTCCTTTGATTGGCTGGTGTCCATTTCCTTTAGCACAGTTCTTTCATCCTTCAGCTTCCTGAAGAGCTTCTTGAGCTTCCTGAGGAACACAAGTTCAAATTGAACCAAGTCCATTTTTTTTCCCCTAAAAGATTTGGCCCAAGTCTTTGCACAACAACACAAAATTAATCTTGTGTTCCTTTGGAGCATCATAGCGTGAGTTTACACCACCCTGGAAAGTTCTGATGTTGTTTATTGACAGGTACAAGCTACAGAAGTTGAATCCAGTACTTTATAATATTTTTTTCTCTCTAGATGTATATTCCAACAGTTTTTTCCTGAAGATCCTTGGAACTAAATAATATCAGTAATTAGTACTCTCAAGAACAATGCAGTGCGCACTTCTTAAACAAAATTAAAAATGTAATGGTTTCATTCCATATTTCTACTACAGGCACACTTTTATCTCACTATAAAAATTGGGAGCAGCCAGTATAATAGAATTTTAAGGTAAAAATTACCAGATATTGATGGTTGCCCAGAGAAGCTGTGGATGCCCCACCTCTGGAAATCTCAAGGCCAGGTTGGATGGGGCTCTGAGCAGCCTGGGATCGGGGTAGGTGTCCCTGTACTTGGCAGGGAGTTGGAACTGGATGAGCTTCAAAGTCCCTTCCAACTCAAGCCATTTTGTGATTATGGAATATTTCCAAACAAAGAGGGTGCAAGAATATACTGACAGTAGAAATAGCAGTATCAGACACTGTCCCACTGAGATGGGCACACAAATTCAATGACACTGACAAATAAATTAGAGTTAAAATGAATCATTTCTAAAGGAGGAGTAGTTTTCCCAGTGTCCCCCCCACCATGATATTTTAAATAGATATGCATCAGAAACTTCATGTTATTTTACACACAGAAATTCCCTTGGAAAACCACAGTACAATGAGGTATTTCTTCAAAATCAAGGCAACAAAATACAGTCAAATTAGCATAAATAGCAGATTTATACTTATTGCATATCTTTCTTTTGCAGATGATATTTATCTTCCACAGAAAAATATGGCAGTATTTTACAGTTCTTCACATAAGTGCAATGAGTGGAAATCCAGACTAATTCCAGTGATGTTTTGCCAGTAATGTAAGCAGACAAACTCTTCCCCCACATCTTGTGATAAACCCTTTGAACTGTAGGTGTGTGGCCTGGATACAGGAATATTTGGGGGAAGGGGTTTTCCTTTGGACCTCCAGTGAAGCAGAACCACTTTCCCGGACCCTCACTTCAGTAGCAGGGCAAGGCTGAGGAACAAAAGCTGGCAAACACAATAAAGGCTTTGCTGTGTGGGTTTATTGCTTCATTCCCAAATTTACACTGAGCCATGGGATCACTGTGTTCCCACAGTGACTGAGGAATTTCTGCACCTACCAGTGTTTACCAGACCCATTCCATTTCATCACCAGTATGAAGGAATTCAGGATTAGAAGACACTCATTAAACAGATCTAGATTGCATCAAGCCCTCTCAGATCCTGAGTCATAAAGTTTCAAAAATCAACAGGATGACTCCAGCTTTTGCTTGAGGTGAAAGGAAGATGTACCTCACAAGTCTGATGGTAACATCATCAGTACTTTGGCATTACTGGTACCCAGGACACTCAGATTACACAGTTTTAATGAAAGGGTGGGGATAAATTTAAAATGCTTCACGGGACAGAATTAGATGAACCCTTACAAAGACATTTACCTCCTACATCATGAAAACTCAGTCATTTCAAGACACTAAAATTCCCTTTCTCCCCCTCTGCCTTTACAGCAGCCAAGGGAACTTGTCTGTGACAGAGGTGATGTAGCATTCAGAGGGTAGGAGGCTGGGGCAGGATTTAAAACAATCAAAGAATTCCCAGGATGCTCTTCCAACATATCCCAATTAATTTCCTAATGTGAGGGACTCTCAGAGAATGGTGAACAGTGAGTTCAAGACAGTGCTGATTTCTTTTCCAATGAGATGGTACAAGCTGTAAATGTCCCTCACCCTTCTGTGGGCAGATGAGAGTGAAGATCATCTTGTTGTCATGGCACAGCAGCAGCTGAGATAAAATTTGGGTGTTTAGATGTGAAATGTGTGCATGTGTGATCTAATCCTTCAGCTACAGCACCACAGAATCCAGTTCTGGGGTGTAATGCATACACACACCTCCCACAAGAACCCAGTAACTAAAACAATTGTTGTTGTCTTTAATGTTTATTTGGGAATACACCAAATCCAGGGCTCAGTTGCTCAGAATAATTATTGATTTTTCACCTGGTTATCACTAAGCCAGGCATGAGGAGCAGCACCTTTAACCATTTGGAGTTCAGCTTTGAAGAGTGTCTGTATGCTTCTTTTTATATATTTTTTTTGAAAGATCAACTGACTGAAAGCAAGCCAAACCAATTATTTCAAATTTTCCACCAAAAAAAAAAGTACCTTTGTGTCATATCCAAGCATGTGAAGTTTGAGACCAACCAGAAATGTGTCAGAAAGTTAAAGGAACAGAGAAGAGGGATTTGCAGGGTATTATTCTCCAGCCACACAGCAATAGGGCAATGAAAATGAGTTTTGCAGAACCCCATATCTGTACTTATGATTGTGATGCTAAAACTGAGTACACTTTTTAAATGCCTTTGTTTGCAACCTGTTTCTTAATTACCCAGAACATTTTTAAAGAAGATTGACAGAAAAAGAGTTCTTTTAGTTTCTGTCTTGTTCCTGCCAGGCAGCCCCCCACAGTGAGGAAGAGGTAGGTTTGCCCATTCAGGGTGAGTGTCCCAGAAGCTTTTTTCTGAACAGGCCCATGCAGCAAAGTTTCATGACTCCACAGGGAAAATTGTAGAGCTGTAGAATAGCCATTATTTCCGGTCCCTTTGCCAGGGAATGTCAAAAAGCAAGGTGCATCCTTAAGGAGACTGAACAGCATGTGGGAAGAATGAATGCAGAATGAGAGGGGAAAAAAATTAACAGGTTTTTGTCAGGCTGTATTTAGAGCAGTTAAAAAGGACACTGCAGCTTCTCACAGGGGATTGGCACCAAATTATTGTTAGGTAAGAGGTGGGAACATGGGTGAATTACGCTGATTGTAATTCCCAGTATAACCAATGAGCACTGCATTATGCACATTAACAAGCATCTGAAGTGAGCACAAAACCACTACAGCCCCACCTGTCAATAACCCTCGAGGTTTTGAGAAAAAAAATACGATGAAAAGAGAGAAATCAAGCTCCAAGTGATCCTGGCTGGGCTGTAAGCACATGGTGATTAGATGAAGACTCCTTTTCAAAAATCAGAGAGATGATTCAACAGTTTCTCTTGATACAGTAAGAAGGAGCAGCTGGATTTGGGGGATCTAGGGGAAAGAATGATGATGACTTGGGAAAAATGAGAAATTTGTGGAGTGAGACAGAGTGGAATAGATAGAGGCTGAAGAGGTGGGGCATCTGGAGAGCAGCTTGAAAGAGGACAGATGCAGGAAAATTACTTTGTTGGCACAAGTGTTTGTGTGTTCAGTGGCTGTACAATTGGGATTGTTCAGCCTGGAAAAAAGAAGGCTCCAAGGGGACTGAACTGAGCCTTCCAATGCCTGAAGGGAACCTATGGGAAAGATGGAGAGAGATTATTGACAAGGGATGGAGTGCAGGAAAAGGGGGAATGGATTCAAAATGGCAGAGAGGAGGTTTACATGGAATATTGGGAAGAAATTCCTTTTTGTGAGGGTGGTGAGATGCTGGCACAGGTTTCCCAGAGAAGCTGTGGCTGCCCCATCCCTGGAAGTGTTCCAGGCCAGGCTGGATGAGGCTTTGAGCAACCTGGGATGGTGGAAGGTGTCCCTGTCCATGGCAAGGAGTTAGAACTGGGAGGTCTTTAAGGTTCCTTCCAGACCAAACCATTCTGTGATTCCATGATTCTGTGAATACTTGCTAGGACAGAGATGCATGTGGAGGTTTTACATGAAAAGACAGAAAGTCCCTAGAATCCAGCTGCCAAGAACAAAGGATTATTTATAACAGGTGGGTTTTTTTAAGGCTCTCCTTCCAGTCAATCCTTTTTGATCTGTAGGACAATGGAAACAGGTACAGGGAGAAAGCTAAACAGAAAAATTCTTAGGCTGAGTAGCTGAAGCTCTTGTGCCTGGAGAAAAAGAAGAGCAGTGACCCAGACTCCTGTGTCCCTGCCTGTAATTTTCTTTCTTGTTTTTGGGAAGGAACACAGAAGAGCCAGGTTTTCCTTCAGTCATATTCCTACAGTCTGTTCACATAAAGAAACATCTTCGCACATTCACAGGCACAAGAACAAGGCAGGGGGAGGACAAAAGTATCTAAATTTCTTGTTCTCCCACAATTTTTTTGGTACAGTCATGCTTCCTTGGTACACTCAGATATCCTGGATTCTACAGGAGTTTCAGCTGTGTTTGGGGTTTATTGGTTTCTCAATCAGGGGAAAACAAAATAAAAAACAGGAAGAAAACAAAAACAAAAAAAAAAAAAAAAAAAAAAAAAAAAAAAAAAAAAAAAAAAAAAAAAAAAAAAAAAAAAAAAAAAAAAAAAAAAAAAAAAAAAAAAAAAAAAAAAAAAAAACCACCAAACAAGCAAACATTAAAAAGCCCAAACCAAAACCAAACAACAACAACAAAAACAACCAACCAAAACCAAAACCAAACAAAAACCCGCCACCCAAACCTTTAATTCAGAATATGTAGTAAAGACGAAAAACAGCATAAGAGATAATAGCTATGAAGGGGTGTCTTTAACTGGATTTTATTAACTCTTAGTATTGTTATCCAGCATATTTAAGAAAATTTTGAAGGAAGTGATGGAAATTGATGCTGAATAAAAGGGCCACAACCATGGCCTCACTAAATTCAATAGTTTTGCTGTTCACTTCAATAGGGCCAGGATTTCACCCTAAGGGTTTAGCACCAAGGTCAAAGACAGAGTGTAATAAAAATAACCACATGGATTTTTTTTTTCCAATAAGTTCAGAAAAAAACAGAACTGAATAAAAAGGGTCTTAAAAGAACTCTGGGTTAAGGCTTTCAAGCCCTGCAGCCTTTTAGGGTCAAATCCTGTGGCAACAGTAAAAGAATGATGGTATGTGACACATCTGAGTGAACTGTGGCATATTTACATCTGTTAAACTTGTGAATTCCAGCCCCACAGAACACACATTTCAGTTCAAGAGGGCTTAGTTTTCTATAATTCAAATCTTGTTACATTTATGTATCTGGTTTGCTATTGCTGGATGCAGAAATTACAAAAGAAATCACACAAGGTTTAGGAGACCAGCAATTACATCTATCATAGCTGTGGCAGCAGTTTCTACAGGAACATTAGGGAAGGAAAAAGCAAGGACCTGTCCCCCATGACTCCCAAAAATGCAGGGCTGCCATCTCATCCTTCCTCACCCAGTACTGACCATGGATAAAGCAAAATGAAGACATGGAAAGATGCTTCCCAATTCCTTCCACTTTGGGTTTCTAGGAACACAAAGGATGACTGTTGCTTGCAAACTTACTCTATTATCTACTTAGCAGTATTTTTTTGAGGAGAAAAAGAAAATGGGATTTGTGATTTCTGCAACTAAACTGAAATGCCTTGGGTCTTCTGGTGAATGAAATTAAAAGGTTTCCTGAAAAAAACTTGAAATCCTGAGATTTCAGTGAGGAAGAAAACTTTTTTTGATGAGTGTCATCAGATAACTCAGCAGAGAGGTGCTTCCATGTCACAGATGTGCAGGGGACAGCACCAGATTCTGAGGAGTAATTAGTCATTTATGATATCCCTTTCTGTCTCTCCATATGGAGAAGGTTGGTGGCAGCACCTGGACTCAGCCCACAGTGAAAATACAGGGAGACAATGGAAGAATCTGAGTTATTCACCCCAATTCTCAGTCCCTCCAAAGAGGCACAAGGCAGTGGGGGGATGCAAAATGCAGCTGCTGGTACCCCTAAGGATCCAGCCCAAAACAGTATAGAGGTCCATGCAGGAATAGAATCCTAACTCTGATTTAATTAAGGGCTCAGTCATTCTTCTGGTGCAAACAGGTCCAGGGAGAAGGGCCAAGCCCTACAGATACACACACAATTTTCATGGGAATGCAGACAAGCAAAGGGAAAACAGATATATTTGTTCCAGGATAACAAGATAGAACTGTGACTGAAATGAGGTATTTATCTAGGAGGAGGAGGATAAAAGTATATTTGTTTTCAAACAGTTTTGAAAATTGAGGCCATGACTGTTGGCTGAAGGGTGGGGGAGCAGATCTGAGGGAGAAAAATGGGATGAAATTATTGCATTCTTGTACTGAAGGCAGGGAAATGAAAAATAATTGGACATGACTTTCTGTTTGGACTGGATCAGCCCATGCTTTCATGAGTCAAAAATAATAAATACAGTATTTGTAACATCATAAAATCCCCATTAAAAAAGTCCAGTAGCAGTAAGTTTTTGGAAGACGAGAAACAAATTACAGCAGGTTTACACTGAGAAAGCTTTAGGCCTTCAACATGTCAGATATTTTGGGAATGATTTACCACCCTTTTCTCAAAATAAAATGTAAACTCAATGAGATGCAGACAGAAAACAGGCCTCCCTATTGAACTTTGACACAAGAATAATGAAACCATCCATAATCTACATCTGATTTGTTTGGGAATTTTTTTCTCTCTCTATTTAAATTCGTAGGGAAAAAAAAAAAAAAAAAAAAAAAAAAAAAAAAAAAAGAAAAAAAAAAAAAGTTCTTGCTGGGAAAAGGGAGGAAAATGGCTCATTTGAAATATATTTCATATCTTTTAAAAAATCACTCCTCTTGATTTCCAGTTATCATTTTCACAGCCTTATGGACCTATCAGCTGCTGACACCAGAGCTGGAAGATTCTGCCTCATTTCAGGGGAGCTGAGATGTCTAAACCAGACTCTTCATCTCCAACATTTCACAGGCCACTGCCACCACAAAGCAAACCTCCCAAGAAGAAGGAGCAAGACTTTCTCAGTGGATCTCCAGTGCCTGAAGATCCCCTTGGCACTGCTTAGAGACAGGGAGAGTTTTCCTGCTGCATTTGGAGCAGAGGACTGAGCACTGAAGCAGCCTGTGGCAGAAAGGCACTGAGCTCTCAGTGTCTCTCCTCACTCCTGCATCATCACAGAATGACATAAAGGCACCTTGGAAATGTGTGGATTTCATCCCTAAACCCATAAAATAGTCATAGATCAAGTAATAGATTTTAACATCTTTTATGGGCTATTGCTTTCCCCCACACTATCTCCCCTCCACTTTGTGTTAATTTGTATTCAATGCTGCTGTCCTGAGAGCTTCTCTGAAACTTCCCAGGAGATCTATCATATCTTGCCTGTTTTCCCTGGTTTCTAAAATTAATTTAAATCAATTATTTCATACATTCCATCATTTTCTTTAAGCCATTTAGTGAAGATATGGCCAATTATTCAACATAAAATACAACCAGATCATTCCACCACAACCAAAAATGTGATTTATCATCACATTCAATTAGAACCCACTGAAGGCAGTGGCAAGAGTCCCATTTAGCTGAATAAGGAACAAGCCTTTGATTTACTGTTCCGTAGGAATAACGCACAACAGAAAAGGCCGGGATACGTACGGGATTCCAATTTCAAAGAGATTGTTTTGAATCAGTTGCTTTCCAAGCATGATGATGCTTAGCTGAATGCAGAGTTCCATCAGACACCCTCCTGGAGCACACTGCAATTAAACAAAACCAGAGAGTGAGAAGGGATTAAGAGAATCAATTTTAAAATACCAACTTGGGAGAGGTCCTGGTGTCTCCATGATCCCACTGTCCCTGACACCAATTTGTGTGGGATCATGGAGCTCATCGATCACTGCAAATCTGTGCTTGACAAGGTATTTCATCTCCACTCATAAAACTGCACTATGGAAAATATGCAGAGCTCTGAAACAACTCACTGTGTCCCAGGGCTCCTGTATTTTCTTTAAAAACATTTACTATATAATCAATGTAATAAACATAATGCAGGATCACCAATACTCTTCCAACCTGATATCTCCCAAGGGGGAGCAAAGAAAACCTTCAATCTTGAAATTACTTTTATGTCACCTTTATTGTTAAACCTTGAGTACATCTCAGCTTTCAAGGGAATACCCACAGCAATCGTCTTCATGAGGGACTTTTTTCTTTTTTTTTAATATGTTTATAAGTTTAGCACAAAATGGCTCCAGGTTTTTTAAGCTATTGAAATTGCCAAGCTTCCAGCAATCTGCAGAATGGCAAGCCAGATTCAAGCTTCCCAAGGGCCCCAACCAAATCATGGAATGTTTGTGCCTTAGTGCCCAGTTGTAAAGCACAGAAATGGTGAAGCTTCACCTGAGAAAGACCATGCAATAGTCAAAATTGTAGAAAATAAGAATGTAAAGTTGCCTTTGATGGAAACCCTGGGTTTTGCCGATTCAAGTTGAAGATCTAACCTCCTGTTTTAACATGTGTTTTCTATTTTTCCCCTGTTGTCTGTAGTTCACTGAATGCTGTACACATATTTCTTCATGTAAAGGATTTTATTTGTAATTTGAATTTCATATATACTTACCTCTTCCATCCTATAGCCTTCAAACACATACACATAACGACCAGGACGTCCAACAAACCTGAAGGCAAAAATAATATATAAATTAGCCATAATAATATCTAAAGTAGTATAAAACCAGAATTGACACCATGATTTAATATAAAAACACAGAAATAAGTTAACTTTGAAATCAAGATTATTAATTTGTATTTGCCAAAATATTTCAGAAGTAGCTTCTTCAACATGAATTTTCAAGGGCTCAGCACCTATTCAGCTTTGATTATTTCAAAGCAGTAGGCCTCTACAGATGGTTTTCTACTACTATATCTGGATAAAATAATATTAATATGATATTTTTCAGTGCTAAAACAATATAATAATAAACCCCTTTACTTGATTAGCAATGACAAATAAACTTGAAGACACATATCCTAATTTACAGTCTCTTACACGTGAATAATGTCCTGAATGAAACTATTTACACATCAATACACAACCAAGACTCTTCTGGCTACACCAGGAGAAACAATCATTATGACTTTATTCTAACCATACAACACAAAGATATGGTCAAAAAAGAGAGAATTTGGTGACTTTTTTCCATTGGTGCCTTACAATATTTGCAACTGCTGGTAAAATACATCATTAATCCCCAAATGAAAGGTGCTGGATAGGATATGTGTGAGAGCAGAGATTAACAAACTTTAGAGCCCCCAAAAGGAAGAGAAAAATGGTAGGAAACAGAATCCAGAGGATGTTGTAAACATTTTTTTGCCAAAGTTTTAGCAAAGAATCACTTTAAGTTTCCCACTCAAAAGCATGTGGATGACTGGGTCCCAAAAGACCAGGATTCTGAGCCCATAGGAAGTCACACTTATTTAGCAGGACAGCAGAATTAACTTTTTGGCCAATCACTTCATTTGCCAATTGACTGTAACTATTTCTTAATTTGATACAGGAGAATAATGCAAAATAATGAGAAAGTAATAGGAAAAGAGTTCTGTAATTTTTAATGAAAGGGGAAGGCCTTTCTTTGCTGAGTGATGCTTCAAGGAAAATTTGCTAAACTGTGGAAAGTTAAGCCCTGTAAGCACCACCATTCACTAGAAAAACAAAACTTTTTAAAACTAAAATGAATTATTAACTTCAGATAATCTTGTCAATTATATTTTTTCAGAACTGGCAAAGATGACCAATCCCAGGTCTTTGTGCCCATTTTTAAACAGAGATCCACTAATATAGACACATGTATAAAAACACATATACAGAAATTCATATATGTAAGGGATATTTAGCCTACCTTCCTTTAAAAAAGGCAACATAAAAAATTGATGCATAAGAATTCACAAACTTCAGTAAGAATGCCTTCAAAATCAGTCTTTCCTCAAAGGTTTTCTCTGTTTTTGGTATTTCTGGGGAAAAAAAAATAGCAAACCAGAGAACTGAATCTGTAAGTATATCAAAATCCCTGTATCACCAAACACATACAAAAAACCAAACCAAACCTCAAACTTTGGGCTTATTTTATTTTTATTTTTTTTTTTGGTAACTCTAATTTGTAAAAAAACCACTAGATCCGTCACTGAGTCCTGATTTGCAGAGATACTCAATTCCACAAAGCAAAAGCAGTAAAAATTACTTTGTTGTATATTAAAATACATGATTATATCAGTCACAGAGTTACACAACTAAAATAACAAAACATTCATATTCTCAATTGAGGAATGCTGAAAGCAAAGTACAAAGACTTTCAACCAGAAAAAAAAACACCTTAAAAACATCCTTTACTTGTAGTCCACAGGCCTTCTTTTCTTTGGTGAGATTGTTGATATGTTTGATGCTAAATACAAGACTAAATACATTTTTAATAAGATATTAAGTGAATTATGTGCAAAATAAAGGAACATTTCTGTTAAAAATTCACTATATATGTTCTGTATTTCAAGATTTCTTGGTTTAAATATTTTCAGTATTCATTACTCTGTTCCCAGATTTATTTTCAATTTCTGTGGAAATTTTCTGGCAGCAGAAAACACAGATATAAGACAGAGGCTTTTCAAACTGATGGTAGGATCCTTTTTTAAAGATTTTATGTGGGTGAAACCTTTGTGTTTCTCTGCTCATCCTGAGCTGTATCTAATGTGAGAGAAGATAATTTTATGATTAAATTTATCACTCTTGGCTGAACTTCTGTGGCACAAAAAAAAGTGTGGAATAATAAGAAGATCCAGAGCTCTGGCTTAAGGACTTAATTAAAAATACTGCTATACTTGTACAGTTTTGTTTCAGGCATGGTTTGAGTGTTCTGTTTGCTTTCTTGTTTGGGGGAGTTTCTTAGAAAGGTAGCATGATTATTTTAGCACTAAAGTAATAGAAAAGCCCTCACTGCCTGTCTTGCTATGTGATACTTTCAACCACATTTTCATATAAGATCAATGCACAACCTGATGAGCCCTAAGGCATAACCCACCTTTATGTATAAAAAAGCTAAACTAAACCTTCAAGCAATTTGTAGGTGATCCCATACACTGAATAGCTCCACAAGACAAAAGCTCAGGGCAGTAGGAATGTCAAATTACAGCAGTGCAGCTTTTCGTTTGAAGGATGAAAATCCTAAAAAATTACAGCAGTGCAGCTTTTCATTTGAAGGAGGAAAATCCTAAACTCTTGCCTTACAGAGACCCCCCCCCAAGGATGAGCTCAGCCTCTGGATGAACATTTGCACACCATATATGGTCCCAGAGGCTCCCTCAGACATCCTATACCATAGCTGTAGAGGCATGTGTAGAATTTGTCCTCTAGCTCTGCTGCATGAGAAATGCAGTCAGCCAGAATAGGTGCATTAGTAACAGAGAAAACTGCCTCATCCCAAAAAAATGAAACGCCCAGTGGTGGGTTGTTGTGCCAAAATTGGGCAGCTGGAACTTTGCAGGTGGAGGATGAGCTGAGCTAAGGGTGGAATGGGCCTTAGCTCTCTGAAAGAGCTGCTGCCTTCACAAGGAACAAGCATGAGCAGTTTTAGTTCTGTCCCTGTTTCACTGGTTCTTCCTTGGTCCCAGTGAATTCCTCCCTGTGAGGGTGGTGAGACCCTGGCACAGGTTTCCCAGAGCAGCTGTGGCTGCCCCATCCCTGGCAGTGTCCAAGGCCAGGTTGAATGGAGCTCAGACCAACCTGGGATAGTGGAAAGTGTCCCTGCCCATGGCAGGGGGTTGGAACAAAGTGAGTTTTAAGGACCCTTCCAACCCAAGCCATTCTGTGATTCTGAGTTACAAGTGAGCTGTAAATCTTGTCTGGCACCACCTGATAACTGAAGATGATCTATTCTTCCTAGGAATAGCAGGATACCACCTGCACTTTTGCTGGTCTCATCTGTGATAAAGGGACATCAGTGTCCCACTCTGCTGGGCCCACAGGAGTCCTGCTCCCTCCTGTACGAGCTCTCTGTACTGAGAACAACAAAACTCCTACTCTTTTCCTCCAGGCACTGATTGAGGGGGTATTGAGGCGTATGCATGACTGTGATCCCATGATTAACACAATTGTTATCAGTGCTATTCTTGTGCTTACAGATGTATTTTCCACCTGAGCAGAGATTCAAGTGTACTTGGGGTTGGAATAGAAATTTATGTTGTCAAGAGCTACTCCTTCAGCCCAAAAAGTGTCTTCTTCAGCCTGTGGATTAAGTGCACCGTGAAAAGGGAATTGAATATGTTTTTTTCCTCTCAGCAAAATGAGAGTTCACAAGTTAAGCAACATTCATCAGCATGCATGAATTGTAATTTTTTAAAACATTTTGATTAGATTTGGCGTCTGAGCCTAGTGCTGGAGAAAGTTGCTTGAGTGAACTTTCTAACTCATGTAATTTGTAGCTCTAGAGATTATTCTGACTGGATCCTTCTTAAACAAAACATCTGATGGTTGATTAGGAATGCTGCCCTAATAAAGATAGGATTAGAATTAAATGCAAAGTGAAAGGGGGACAATAATCAGCAAGTAAGAAATTGCTGTTTCTTTCACAGTTCAGCCTGGTGCACATCTCAAAGGGAGAGATTTTCCTCCTGTATTTCCCAGAGAGGTCATGGCAATGCCTAGCACTTCTAGCTCCCACCTAGAAGCTACTGGAGAAGTCTCATCTTCATCTTTTCCTACTCTTCCCACACAACTGTGTCATTCCTTAACATTTGTGCCCTTTCTTACCTGGTCAGATGCAGTGGACAGAATTGGTCAGGTCACACACAGGTTAGCAACCTGTTACTTATAGGAAAGGTGAAAATCTGGGTACAATTTTGCCCTGGACAGTGAGCCTGAGCTGATTTATGCCACTGGAACAGAGTTCATTTGTGTAAAAGTGTTACAATCTGCCCAAAGCCTGGTGCAAAACAAATAAACAAACAAATTAACCCACTAAAGTGGCAATTTGTAAAACGAATTGCTTTGTCTTCATTTCTTTCAAATACTTTAGGAATTTAATCTAAACTAACAGGGCCATACTTCCAAAATTCAGGATTGAACCTCTAACAACTGAAAAACTGTAGTTTATAATGTTCTTCCAAAAATAGGACTGAAAAGATGTTTTCATTTGTGAATTTAAAAGTGTTCTGAGAAATTGAGAAGAAACAGAAGTCTTAAGAGTAATCTCATGCGAAGACTCTATCAGTCAACATCCTTTGTCTAATCTATATAAGAAAATAAAGCCCCAGTCTAAACCCCTATTAGTAAACTTTTTTAGCCTAATGTATATAACAAATCAATACTTCAGGCCTAAATCTCTATAGCAGTCAAAGGAATGACTTGCCTTTAAAAGAAATCAATAGCCAGGCTTGCAACAATATTTTGATGTTTAAAATATATTTTGAAAGTCCAACCACTAACTGCAATAGAAATCATTAATAAAAAGTCCAGCTCAGACATGCCCCTAAAATGGAGCAAAAATTTGAGCAGTAAGGAAATGGTTAAAACTTTCATCAGGGAAACAACATCAGTGTAACTTTGTCAGAGCCATCAACAACTTTAAACAACCCACTGACTTTCTGCAGCTCTTTGCTGCAAAGAGGTACCTTCACAAGCCTGAACGTTTTCACCGGCCCTGTCCAGGAGGAAATCCTCCTCATGGGCCTTCCTTTCCCCCTTTCCTTTTCCCGTCAACACACGGATTAATGAGGAGTGAGACGTTTTACCAATTTCCGTCAGCCACTTGGCCACAGCTCCATAAATCTCGTCGAGGATGAGGACCACCACGAGGTTGATGATGACGGCAGTGGCGGCCACGGTCACGCGGACGTTGGCCCTGGCTGTCTGGCCTGCGCTGAAGGACAGGGCCGCCGCTGTGGTGATTCGGTACACGATGACCCCAAACACCGCTGAGAACGTCAGCATCACCTGCACACAAGTGAACACGGGGATCAGCTCAGCTGGGAAACACAAGCTCTGGCTGGGAGGTGGGGTGTGGCTCCATGAGTTGACATCCTGGGGTTGTTTCTTAGTTCCGAGGTGATAATATGCGGGTGATCGAATTAAAAAAGGCAAGAATTCAAAGCTCTCCAATAAACAGGGACATTATTGAGAAATAAGGAAATGGATGCATGGCTCCAAACTGGCACAAAAATTCAACTGATACAAGATGCTCAGAGGGCTGGATGCTCATATGCTTCACAGCACTCTCCTGTGAAGACACTTTGAGTTGGGATTGTCCAGCCTGGAAAAGAGAAGGCTCCAAGAGATCTTATACCACCTTTCAGTATCTAAAGGAGGCTTATAAAAAGGAGGGAAAGTGACTTTTTGCATGAGCAGGTACTAGTAGGAATAGGGAAGATGGTTTTAAACCAAAAGAGGACATTTTTTATGAGATATTAGGAAGAAATTGATTCTCTGTGAGGGTGCTGAGGCCTTGGCACAAGTTGCCCAGAGAAGCTGTAGCTGCCCCATCCCTGGAAGTGTCCAAGGCCAGGTTGGATGGA
Source organism: Aegithalos caudatus (assembly GCA_013389925.1). NCBI lineage: Eukaryota > Metazoa > Chordata > Aves > Passeriformes > Aegithalidae > Aegithalos > Aegithalos caudatus. The sequence continues at coordinate 686,191 of WEIU01017508.1, read as the reverse complement.
GCCCTGAGTGTCCTGACCAGTGAGTGGCATCCCCACCCCTGGCAAGGAGTTAGAATTAGATAACCTTTAAGGTCCCTTTCAAACTAAACCAATCTTTCATTTTGGTAATTCTTTTATAATGATTCCATGGATTCTTGCAGATGGACATGTCCATTCTGATTAAAGCTACACACATCATTCATTCAGTGAAATTTGGGCATTTTGAGTTCAAAAGCAGGAATTAAGCAAGTTCTTTAATCTGGCAATGGGTTCAGATGGCTTGGCCTGGAGGGCCTATATTTATGTGCAGTCAGGGAAATGGGCTTTACTGGCTCAAACAGCTTCACCTGGGCACAGCAGAAGTGCCAACTTAAAAAATAAAAAATAAAAAGTAAAAAGTTTCCCGTGTTATCATTCCTTTAATACTGACCTAAGCAGAGTTATTAGGGCTTCACTTCACATTTGTATCCCAGAAATCACTTGATATCCCCTGGCATCCTTAGTGGGCTGGCTTTGCCCCATGAGAGGAGGAAAGTTGACAAAAGTTAGCCCTGATATTTAAGGTCAATAATTTAAGGTCATAATTTTAATTTCACAGGGTTGTGGTCTTCAGGTTAAAAAAAAAAACAAAAAAACCAAACCAACCCACAATGAAAAAAAACAAAACAATAAAACAATAATAAAAATTAGCAAATTTTCATCATCAAAAAAAAGGAGGAGAAAGTACATTTTTCTCTTTCATTTTTGCCTTTAGCAAGAATTCCAGTGTACATTCATTATTTTATATAAAACATCTAGAGATTCTCAGATGAAAGAGGCCACCTCAATGTGAAAGATTAGACTACTGCAATTATTAAAATAGGCCTAAAGGCCCAAATTCAAATCAGGTGTTTAAGGAAATTTAACAGTTCATTTTAATAATCCAGCAATAGTTTATTGAATTCCTGTATGCAGAGGAAGGTTGTTGCATGAAAAGGAATTATTGCAAGGAACCACAACAAGAATCAGAGTTTAATTATTAAAGGCTGAAGGTGAAAACTGGGCACATTTTGCTTTTATGAAGAACTAGTAAACATACTAAAAATGAATTATTTGGAGAAACTCCTGGAGATTTCAGATAAAATTGTCAAATATGTTTTGTCAGCAAATAGTAATAGTTAGACCTAGTAAAACATCTAATTTTACTTTTTAAAGAACTGTTTCATTAATTTTAAATGAAATGTAAGTGAATGATAAAAGCCTGAACCTGAAATAGTTTAAATGAAAGTTTTTCAAATAACATAAAATATTATTTCCTTTGGGTTTGTAGTTTTCATTGTGTCAATGAAACATTTCTAGTTTTAAATTGATTTTTCTTTTGACTTACCTACCAAATGAACAGAACAAAAAACCACCGTCATGCTGAACTACCTTGCTGTGACAGAAGGGATACAGGAACACAAGGACAATAACTTTTTCCTTGCTCCCCCACTACAATCACTAGAGCAGAGAGTAGAATCCCCAGTGAAGGAAGAAAACAAAACAGCACCACCTGATATTAATTTACTTCACCTTCCACCTCTACAGACACCTTAAGCTCCTTTCTTTTTCTTAATCTGAGTCACAGATTCCTTCTTCTTAATCTTCTTCCTAATACTCTCTTCCTGTTTCTTTTCCCTATGGATTTCTTTGCAATTTTCTCACTATGGTGGTGGACAAGGAAAATCAGCAATTGGATGCCTCATTCTGGAGCTGATGAGGTCCCTGGGCCTCCACACACACACATCTTTCCATCACAAATTCCCACTTAGGAATGATATCTTAACAGTAGAGGAAGAAGAGTCGTGGACAGTACTCACTAAATAGTGAAAGAGGAAATCTCAGATCATGAAAGTTCAATAGCAAACTCTTGAACCTGACCAAAGCATTTTAGGGATCCCTTGCCCTGAGGAATGTTACTGGAGGATGAGAAAGTAGCAACCTTTTCAATCCATGCAGTGCCATAGTAAGGTATACAAAGTTACTGAAAAAAAAAGTTTTATTTGTTTAAAGAACAAAAATATTTGCTTTGCAAAAGCACCAGGGTTTCAGAAACTCTCAGTTGCTCAGCTGTTTTTAAACATCTGCTTAGACACAGATGGAAAAACACTCCTTTAGGAGTCTTCATTATCTGTGCATCCAGCAAGAAGAGAAAATTGAGGAGCGCCTGTAGGACTGCACAGTGACTGTGAGCATAGTTCTCACTCCCCAGACAGTCACTGAGGGGGAATGGTTCCTGTGTCTTCACAGCATTTCTCTCATCCCTGAAAATATCTCTTCTGCCCAAATTCCTGAGCAGGCAGGCCATCATTTGTTCAGGTGCCCACTTTGGGGTTTGTTATCATTGCCAGCATTCCCTCTGGCCATTCTTCCCCCTGTTATGGCAGTTTCTTCCCTGAATAGCTGAACTAGTCTGTCCAGGACTGAACTGCTTAGAAACAGATGTGAAAATTGGCTGCAGAAAAGGTCACCTACTGAGCCTGGTATGAATGAAGACAAACAGGAAAGCAAACTAGATCTGAGAAGGAAGCTATAAAACCCCGTGGGCTAGGCTGCTACCTCCATCCAAGTAGGATAACAATTTAATGTCCAGATAGTTCTCTGGCTCCCCAGTAGGGCTATTCTAGAGTCAAGTATTACACCATGTGAGTGGGAATAGCATGGAAGAGGCTGAACTCTTCTGCCATGACACAAATGGAGCTTTTTCCTTCCTCTGACTGAGACAAAGAAAAAGCCCCAGTGATGCATTGCTCCATGCCACACTTCTCTCTTCCAACACTACCGGTGTCTTTATCACCACCTCAGAAATGTCTGCCACAACATGTGCCTTCTAAATATGGCATTTATGAATTGTGACATTTTATTGTTAATCACACTCAAGAAAAACTTTTAGATGTCCAGCTGAGCCCAGATTTCCTGCTACCATTGATCTCACTCTGCAAAAAATAAAACTTGTGAACTCGTGTCCTACAATCCCTGCAAAATGCATAACTAAAATCTGACTTGGATCTTCTGCCCCCTCTGCAGTCCAATGAGGCTCTGTGTACAACAAAAGGACTGTGATCAGATTTTAAAGATTTTAAAGATTTAAATATTTAAAGATCAGATTTAAAAATACACGTGTGAATTAATCCTTGGATTTGTTTGGTGATGTAAGACTGGGGAAGAGAAGTGAATGCAATGTTTTTTTCAACCTACAATTTGAACAAAATAAACAGCATGCCCAGCTTAATATAGACATAGAAAAGCCAGAAAGAAAGGAAATGACCACAACACAATTATTGAAAGAGGATTCACAAAAGTGAAGTATGTAACTTTGGAGTATGGAAATTAAGGGAAAAAATAAAAATAAATAGGAAAGATTTTACACTAAGAAAACCATTACCAGCTTCAAGAGTCACCAGGGAAAGTATTGGATGTAAAGCTCAGGGAAAGAGGGACAGAACAAAACAGCACCACTCTATAGAAACATAGAAAGCTTCATGGAAAACACCTATAGATTTGGAACACCAGATCCTTTTGGCCTGAAAAAGGTAGCCTTAAAAATTCAGCAATCACTTCTGCAGCACTAGAAATTGCCATGCACTTGTGTGCAGGTCTGTGTCAGTCTCATGACCCTGCATACACATGTAAATTCAAGATTTTATTATTTATCTTGTATGTAGGCCTTATAGTTAAAATAATTAATCGATGTGAATAAAAACAACAATAATAATAGAGGTTAACAAAAATAATGTTTTCTCAGAACAATTCTATTTCACAGACTGACAACAAAACTTCAGTCTGATCTTTCAAATTCCTTTTTAACTAATCTAGCAGGAAAAAGTTAAACATCTCATACAGTAAGGAGCAGATTGCAATATCCATGTAGGATAGCAGAGCGTGTTCTCCCTTATCAAGAGCTGGCTTGAATTTCATGAATGGTTTGCAAGTTGTCTCCTGTAGGTACTTGCATATAAATAATGCTCAAAATATTGCAAAAATAAAATCATTGTGTCCACTTTGCCAGATGGTGAAAGTCAGCCTAGTTCCCCTAGTCACGATCTGAAGTTGAAGAATTGGAGCTCTGCATTTTACATCTCACAAACTGTAGGTAATAACCCTTTCTAAATCTCTGTGAGATGTTACAGTAAGCAGGGAGGGTAATACCTAGGCTATGAGTCAGGAAAGCACTTTAAGCTCATGCTTAGGGGAGATTTAAACATGTGGTGAAAGTCAAGAGCACATGTAAGCACCTTGTCTGCAAAAGAATGATTTGTAAAAGTTAAATAAGGGCTGTGTGCTTAGTCAGACTCAGTGTGGTCTGCTCTAAATGAAGTCATGACTGGTGCCACTTAGAGGTTCTGTCTAAAAAGCCAATACTGGGTATGGCCTCAGGATGGTAAACTCACTCAAAATGCTGCAAGTACATCTATATATGACACATCTAAAATGCACAGAAAATATTCTGAATATCAATACATACATCTTCATAAATATATAAACTTATTTATAAGGGTGTAGACATTAACTTCAATGTGACCATTTGATTGTCAGCAAAAGAAATTAAGTCTTCACAGGACACCTGGTGCAGTATATGCAAATTTGAGTAAATTAGAAATACACTTAGGTATCTTAAAATAATTTAGGCCCCAAGTGAGTTTCCCTAGTTAGATGCTGCAATGGTGTAAACAGGCCTATTTCATTTTCATTTTATAGTAGCTGTAGATATGAACAGAAGCTTTCAGTCAGTTATTACTGTAACCAGAGGGATAATGGAATCCTTTACCATGTAATTTAGGGTTTGTTAGCCAGGCCTTCCTGTTGCTGTTTACAAAGTCCAGCACCTTCATGATGTGGGGTTTTTCTGCTGGAAATTTGACTTTTGACTAGGTAGGACAATGGTGTCCCCACTTTAGAGGCTGACCTGCACACCTGATTCTTTTTGCCAAGGGAGGACTGTGAACCCTGATCTTCTTCAACTACTGTACAGTCCATCCCTGAATGTGTCTTGAATAAATATTTCTCAGCCACTGATATATTTCACCTGGATGTCACCAGTTATGAGGCTCAACCTTTATGAACGTCACTCTGACCATCATATGCAATACTGTGCTCACAAATAAATATCAGTGTTATCCTTTCATTGGATTACAGAGATGGAGCAGAAACCCTGGGAGAGAGGCAGAATTTATGTGATGAGCTGCTGGCATTACAGCAAGTCAGCCCTTCCACAAGCAGCCTCTGGAAAAAGAGAATAAAGCTGGAGGAAGGCATTGAGCTCCATGAACCTTCCTAGTATTTCTCCCAAACTGACCTTACCTTCAGATTTTTAACATATTTGAGAACAGAAATTCAAGGGTTTCCTTCTAGATGCTCATGGCAAAGTTTCTCACACCCAATATAAGAGCAGAAATGCAGATTATGTTACCATAAATAAAATCAGTCCGAAGTTCGCTGCATATCCAGGCATGCGGTCACTCCATGTCAGCTTCTCCTTTTCATTCTGTAGGGAAAACACATAAACAAAATAATGACAGAACTGTACATAGAAAATATAAGAATTACTAGGATTTGGTTTTGGGAGTCATTCTCAATTCCACTGCTGTGATTTTGAAGTATATTATGTGATTCAGAACACTGATATTTTAAAGTAGATTTAAATTTGAGATAAAGGAGGGGAGGAGTAAATCAGACAGAGAAAATGTCTGCAAAAATCAGAAAGTATCCTATGCAATTATGATTTTAGTATTTGAAAACATGTATGTAACTCTCACTAAAGTTCATATCAGGAGAAATCCCTGAGATTGACCTTAACTTACATTTAGGCAAAGCAAGATTAAAGCATTAATTCTGAATTGCTTCTTGTAAAACTACAGAAGAACAGTGCTTGAGACAGAAACCCTGATAAGAATACTGACTACCATTAAACCCAGAATTTTTTTTCTAATGGTCACAAACATCAAATGTGACCCCTCAGACAGTTCTTGCAAGACACCCCAATACTTCCCCAGTATTTGCTTTATAGTGGAGGGGAATTACAAAATCAAGGCCCCTCAATCTCTGCTGCCAGCCTTGTTTTCTTCATGTATAAACAGCATCTCCCTCTTCCCTACATAATTTAAAGCAACTGTGATCAGTGAAATCCAGTACGCTTTTCCCCTCCCCACACAAACTCAACTCCAGCCCCAGCTGCATGTACATCTAAAGAAGACATTTGAAGATGGATTTATGTGAGAAATACGATTCCCTCCTCTCAAAATAGGTTTCTTAAAATAATAATAAGGTCGCTGCTTTGTTTAAGTTAAACTAAAACTATATAATCAAATTAACTAAGGACACAAAGCCAGCTGCTGTTGGTACTTCTGTGAAGCACTATTGCTGCCCCATGGACCAGTACTATCCTTACACTGGAGTTAGCCTAGAGTGATTCTGAATTTAAATCAGATTAGAACTCAGGTCAAAGGTTTCCAATAAACCATTTTAAAGGCACAATTGCCCTTGAATAAACATAAAAATCTGTGAGCACTGTGCTTTTGTAAGAAGCTTCCCCAAAGTAGAATTAGGAATGCAGTATATAAGGGCAGAAATGCACTTATATGCATGGAATTTTTAACTGGGATGTGGAATTAGGCCTAGGGCACAATCCTGCCTACACATGCATTGCCATGGTGGTGGTGCCTCAGACACTGTGGGAAGGAGCCCCTCTTGTGACCTCGTCTCCTTTGGGACAGTCCTGGCAGCACTGGGGCACAGTAAACCCAACCAGAAGCACCAATAATTTGTCCCAGTGTATGCAGCACATAAATACTCTTCACAGTTCACACACACAGTCCAGCACGTAGCTGGAAGGCTACTTGAAAAAGCATTCCTGTGAATGCACACATGCATTTCATTGCATTTTGGCTGTTACTGCTCAGCAATTCTACAGGACATGAAGTTCTGAGGGATTATATTCCCAGAAGGCCTGAAGGACACCACATTTTACCATTTCACATGGTATGGGGCTGTGGCCGGTGTGGGGTTGTGCTTTGTCCTTGTGCTGAATACAGGGCTGATAATACAAAGATGGGTTTGTTATTGCTGAGCAGAATTTACACTGAGCCAAGACCTTTCCTGTTTTTTTGCTGCCACACTGCTGAAGGAATTTAAGAGGCAACACAGCCAGGACAGGTGATCCCAACTGACCAATCCTTATGGCATCATGATCAGTGTATAAGGTGGGGAGAAGAAGGAAGGGAAGGATGTTTGGATTAATGGTGTCTGTCTTCCTGAGAAACTGTTGTTTGTGATGGGGTCCTGCTCTCTTGGGGATGGCTGAACACCTCCCCAACTGTGGAAAGCAGGAATTAATTCCTTGCTTTGCTTTGCTATAAAGCTGCCTTTATCCCAGCCAGGGATTTTCTCATTTACCCTTCCCATTCTGCTCCTGATCCTGCTGTAGGGGAGTGAGTGGTTGCTGGCTGGAGTTACACCAGGATGGTCAGCAGGCCATCTTCTCAGCACACTATTCCATGCACATGCTTCCTTGAACATTACTTTTCCATGAGTTTGCCATGGCCTGTAGCACTCAGCCAAAGGGAGATCTGAACAATGTAAGAATTTGCTAAGCCAACATGAGAAGGAAGGAAGTGCTGGATGAGGTAAGAGACTTACCTAGCACACATGGCCAAAAACTAATTTGAAATTTAACTGAATATCCTAGAGCTCCCAGTCCATCCCAGAAGTCTCAGCTGCTCCTAGTCCCTCCTAGAGCTCCCAGTCTATCCCAGTTTTCCCAGTTCATCCTCATTCATCCCAGAGCTCCCAGTCCATCCAGGTAGTGGAAAATACCTTCTGTTCTTGTGACCAGAGACAGGATTCAAGGAAATGGGATGAAGCTGATTCAGGGAAGCTTTTACACTGAATATCATGAAAAGTTTCTTCCCCTAGAGACTGGTTGGGCACAGAACAAGGAATTCCCATTTCCCCAGGGAACAGTCACAGTCCCAAGGCTGCCAGAGCTCCTGGAGTTTTTGGACAACACTCTCAGGCACAGGGTGGGATTGTTGGGGGTTCCTGTACAGGGCCAGGAGCTAGGCTGGATGATCCTCTATCTGGAGCAGCCCAAAAAGTGTATTTATTGATGCAACAAGATGAAATGGATCATCTGAAGAACAATCTCAGTGACAGATATGTTACGCTGGGGAACATTCCCCAAGATGAACTGTGTTGCAGGGGAATATTTATATGCAGACAGAAAACCTCACAGTAGAAATTATTTGGTTTTGTGCCAAAGGCAAACTAAAATATTTACTTTAAAAATCTTACTTTCGTTTTCCTTCAATGCAATGATGGATTTGCAATTTTAGTGGAGGAAAAAGCAGGTTTTGGTCTGTGTGCAGTGATGTGTTTCTGTTTCAATGTTTAATGGTGTGTTGAATGGGTTCTTTGAAGAGACATAACTATTTTCCTATTAAAAATAAAAAATGAAATTAAAAAATATTTAAGAAAGAAAACAAGATAAAATTAAATCCCTTCTATATTTTTCTGGATGGTTTATTTCCATATGAGTTACCTAATATGGCTAGATCCAGCTCTGCATCCTCAGGTGAGTGGGCCTCTGAGCTGTGGAAACCTGGAAGTACCCTGCATTTGGACAGCACCAAGCAGCTTTTGAGAACAATTCTATGCTTCTCTGTGAATTTAACCACAGTCACTTTGCTCAGATCACAAGTATTTCAGTTATTAATTTATATTTTCCCTCAAGACAACACCTCCTCCAAGCAGGTGTTTCTAACCATCAACAATGCCAGCTCAACCTGCACTTGGGGAGTACAGCCAGAGATTTTCTGTGTTTTCCATTCTGCTTTGTAGCTCCAGTGCTGAAATTCAGGGTCTTCAGTGTGGTTGCACCTGGGTGATCCCAATGATTTCACTGGGCTTGCACAGGGCTGTAATAATTGCCTGGAATTTAGTAAAAGATGCTCAGAGAAGAACAAAATCCAGAATTCCTCTCTAAAGTCTTACACTGCTAGCAACAAAAATAACCTACAAAATTATATTTCCAATCACAAAATCCAGAAATTCATCTCTAAGTATGCCCAGGAAGCTTCAAATAAGTCATTGCAATTTTTATAACTGCACATCTCTTAGTAGATTCCTACTTTAATTTCTACTTCAATACAAAAGCTTTAATTTGTGTAAAAACTGCACTGTCCAAATGAGCATCTAGAAATAGGAACTGTGGTATCAAATACAGCTCTTTTGTATTTGTGTGACACCTAAAGCACTGCCTGTGCACTGCCGGCTCAAGACCAGGCATGAAACAAGCTGCTTTTGAAATACGGGGTCCCGATATTATTTTAATTTGGCCTTAAAATAAGTTTAAGAAAAGGATCCTTCAGAGCTATTTGGAAATTATGAGCCAGAAGAAGTCTGCAGAATGGACAGTTTTGGAAAACAATCAATTCCAGAGTGATAACACAAAAAGAGGCACAATCAAGGACCATCAGCATTTCTGGGATCTTGCAGTGGCCACAGTGGTCATTACAATCAAGAAACTTTGGCCAAGTTCATGGGATTCTTTCAGGCTGTATTTGGGATTTAAACTTCTTGAGGGCTTGTATTAGTCCTCAGACTTCTGTGAGGAAATAAGAAACTGCTGCCATGTGGAGCATCTGGAATGCCTAATCCTGTCCCTGTCTGAATCTAGAAGTTTTATTTTCACACTCCCACAGAAGCAAAAGAAAGCACTTTTGGTTTAAAACACATTAAAAGAGGGAACTTAATTTTCTATTCTTCTCACTCAAGCAGCAATGGCATTTTAACAGTAAATGTGGTTGTGTTATGTGAGCAGTGTTCTGTCTCAGGACTGTACATGGAAAACAACCTGTCAAGACCCATTTGGAGAGAGATAAAGAGCAGCAAAATCTTCAATTAAAATTTTTTGCTGTCTGAAACATGCAGAGTAGCACAGACACACCATTAGCTTTCAGTAGAGCTTAGTGGACACACTCTAAATCTAAATTGTGGAAACAATGCAGAATAGAGAGCTGTGAGAAGTGTGTGCAAGGCTCAGTACTGGGATCATGGAAATTAATGGATTTTAAGTCTAAGCAATGTTATTTTTAACCACCCAGTCTTAGTCTCCTTTATAACCACACAACTTCCTTGAGATGATTTTTGCCATAAGAATAATAAATGTGATTTACCTAATTAAAAAAAAAAAAAAAAAAAAAAAAAAAAAAAAAAAAAAAAAAAAAAAAAACAAACAAACAAAAAAAAAACCCTCTAATCACAGCTTGAGGATTTCTGTTATGAACAGTAAGTTACAAGCCTTATTAGGTCATTCCAATTGCCAATTACCTTAGCTGTTGAAAATGTATGGCTTATTTCCAAGCTGAATTTGCCTATCTGCATCCTCCAGCCTTGGTATTTAGCTGCAAATTTGTCAGTTAAGAGCATCTCCTGGCAGACTTTTGGGGTTTGGCTGTGGATTCTTCCAAACTGTGATCAGGCCACCTCTTGGCTTTTAAGCTGGCTGAGACTACTCATAAAGAGTGGGAATGATCAGCCAAGCCCACAGCTGTATTTCTTCTCCTGAAATGAGGTTGGAAGTAGACCTCCCACAGGCTACAGCCCTGACATGGGCAACTGAGTAGGCCCTTCACATAACAGGGCTCACAAAAGTGGGTGTGAGTAGCCAAGTCTCTGTGCCTCAGGAGACTCACAGCACTCCCACAGGATCAGAGAGATGTGCTGGGTGAGGGTTGTGCTTCCAGCCATGGAGCCTGGCAGGAAAGAGGATGCCAGCCTCACCTCTGTCAGTGGAGATGCTGGCAGAATGGAAGGAAAAAATCATTAATCCAAGTGCTTTCTACTCCTTACATTCTGAAATTCCTAATGAAAAATAAAAGGTCCCAGAGAAGCTGAGGCTGCCTCATCCCTAGAAGTGTCCCAGGCCAAGTTGGATGGGGCTTGGATAATCTGGATCAGTAGAAGGTGTTCCTGCCCAGGACAGGGGCTTGGAACTGGGTGGTCTTTAAGGTGCCTTCCAACCCAGGCAATTCCATGATTCTGCAACATTTGCACAGCATTTGACACACACATAATATATACACACATTAAATGTATATAAATGTATTTCACATGTATGCAAACTACCTTGATAAAAACTAGCAACTTGCAGTAGACTTGTGGAAATATTTCAAGCTGTTTCCTTCACACAGTAATAATGACAAAGGCTGAAGGTTTGCTCTCACTGTAATTTACATCTGTAAATCCAGACTTGGTTAAATTAATATGCTGTAGTTTACTCAGGAATAAAAGTGGTTCCTTTGCTGCAGTTAAACTTCTTTTGACACTGGCACTCAATGTATTGTGGCATATTGCAGTCTTTATTGTGTAAGTGGCATTGAGGTGCTTAGACTTTATATCACTGTTTAATATCAAGTGCTTGATATTTACATATGGTTCAAGTGAAAACTGGCAGCACTTAGTCTTTTACAATGACAGTTTAACATATGGCTTTACAAGTATGAATTATTTATGTCAACTTGAAGCCATTCAGAGTATTACCAGGAAAACACTGTAATTTGCACAAACAATAGGGTTACATCTGTAGTAATAAATATTCATTGTTTGTCAATGCTCTTTGTAGATGGTTAATAAATCATAATGAGGCTGATCCCAAGAAGGCAAAGGGCCAGCTGTACAAATACATCTGGTGGGATTTCCAAAGCCCCTGACTGACAGTGGTACCCAGGCCTGCCATTGTAGAGAAGATGCTACTGGAATGTTACAAATTCAACTCAGGCACGAAGGGATACCCTTGTCATCTGCTCAGCTTTTGTTTTATAGTGTAACTCCTGAAAAGTCTCAAAGAATATAATGAAATACCACATGTGGCTTTAAAATACTCTTAAATAAATACAGTCAAGCATAAGGAAGGCAGATTTTGAGCCAGACGTGACTACTTTACTTTGCGTGATTAAATCAATTTAATCTGCTTTGATAATGACTGGACACGGAACTATCAGGAAAAACAAAGTGAGTTTCAAAGACTGACTAGGGGAAAAAAATGGATTTCACTGTTCTGGAATTCACTGGATTTTTAACCTCCACTTTGTACCTTGAAATCCAGAGTACCACTATTGTAATAGTCAATCTGGTTTCACACTTTCTCATTTAAACTGTGAACATCTAATGGAGAAGTTAATGGAATAATAAATACAACCCATTTTAAAACAATTTATCAAGCATAACTTTTAAAAAAAAATTTACCTTTTAGTAGTTCTCATAATTCAGCACCATTTAAATTACTGGCAGTGATTTTATTTAAGAGTTTCTCTCTGTAAATTATTTTAAGCATAGGACTAACAACTCTGTGTGAGTCTGTTGGTTACACATTCAGTTCCCAATTACCTGAGGTATCTCTCCTTGAAATATAAAATTGTGCAAAATTGCATTATCATTCATACCTTCAAGTCTATTTGTACCAGGTAGATAACAATTTATCTGAACTTTGTCTTTAAGATCACTTGTTTAATCTCATTATACACTTCCATATTAGCAATTTGGGCCCAGTAAAACTAAGGCATATCACAATTGGGCAATTTGCAAAGCACAAATTACAGTTCTCTGAATTAAATTCAGCTGAGCTTATGATTTCAGTTCTGGAAGAGAAACATTTAGTGCTAGACTCTGAGGAAAGATGTCCTTTCCATGTTCCCTTGAAGTTTTCTGCCTAATTCTGTGTCAGTGTCCTAGCTGGAAGAATCTGGACTGAACATCTTGCTGTTGTGAAATCATCACAGAGCTCCTAGTGAAGCAAAATCTCACTCTAAGGCTTTGGCATTGCACACTTAAGACAGGATTCTTCATTGTCCTACGCCATGTGAAGCCACTTATCCCCACACAAAGCGTGAGACAAAGACATGCAACACATTATCGGCTTCCTTGGGTTGCAATTTCAAATTTAGCTTGCACAAACTGTGAATGATCACACCAGCACCAGAGGAGAGCACAGTGGTGTAAATTCTAGCAGTGTTTTAAAGCTGGTAATGAAAAGCTTGAGGAGCAGAGAAAGGATTAAAAGGGGGATGTGGCTATGCAAAATTCCTTCTCTGGCTCCAGAGCATTTATTACCAGCTGTAAAGTATTAATTAAGTTTGTATTCTAACATTTGAATTTGCTATAAAATTTGAAACACAGTTGGAGAACACAATCTACAGAGGCAAACCTTTGCCAATAATGGAGAGAAGACGTGCAGAAGAGAGTTCTGGATAAAGAGCAAATGGAAGACTGGAAGGATGGGAAAGGATACAAGAGCAAGAGACCTCTAGATCTATCTATTTTGCTCTACCAAATGACAAATTTTGGAGTTACAAGAGTCCTGCCCTTGCTTTCTCAGTCATTGCCATTGTTTCTGCCCCTTGCTCTGATCCCGTGTCAGGGAAAATATTTTGCTTGGCTAATCATGGAGAAAGTCTATAGCAAGTAGGAGTCCATGACAAGCACCCCTGTACCTTCACATACACCCAGCCTCCCCCCAAAACCCAACAAGAGCAGGAGAGTATGGAGTAGTAACTAAGAGTTGTCAACAAAATAAGGAAAGGCAAAGACAAGGAGGCAACCTCTATTGATGGAGTTGGAAGAGCAACTAAATACATACATTTGGTATTACGAGTATTATACACACACACACATTTCTGATGGCATCAAATTGGCAGTGACTTCCTCAAAAATCACAGGATCAATCAGGTTGGAAAAGAACCCTGAGATCAGCAAGTCCAAGTTTTGACCAAACACCATCTTGTCAACTAAACCAAAGCAATGAGTGCCACATCCAGTCTTTCCTTAAACACCTCCAGGGATGAGGATTCCACTGCCTCTCTGGGCAGGCCCTTCCAATGTCTAATCACCCTCTATGTGAAGAAATTCTTCCTGATGTCCAGCCTGAACTTCCCCTGGTCTGTAGCAACCCAATTGCAAGTCCTTTCCAATTTCCAAACAGAAATGTTTCATATTTTCATGAATATGAAATGTTTCATTCTATTAATACACTGGGCTGAATTAGGTAATATTTATTCCAATTGTATATATGTGCTAAAACTGTGTGGGAAATACACAAAGATCTCCAGGGGGCTACTTCCTACCAGCATCCCACATAATTTTCCCCTTTTTTTTTTTTTCTTTCTGAAGAAACAGTTGTGTTGGCAGCTGGCAGTAAAATGCAGATCTATTGAAAGATGCTTTGAAAATTCTTATTTGGATTTATTATAAAGCAACTTGGCAAAATGGGAAACAGTATGCTTCACATTTAAATTTCTTAAAAATGTTTCTCTGTGTCTTTCCTATGATTAACAATAAAAAGATAGAGTAGGTCTATCAACAAAACAAATGTCTGCAATCCCAAACCAAATAAGTGGTTAAAGTAGTGGAAACATGTACATGAAACTGTGAGGTGGTATCTAGGCAGAGATCACAGTTTATCATACATTTAACACGGCGACAACTCTCCAGGCCATGTTAATTGGGTTTGCAGAGAATACTAAATTAGGACACATTGTGAAGAGTGAAGGGAGCAGAGATTAAATACCAGGCTGTTGAGAATGCAGAAATACAAGCATGAAATAGAATGAGATTCAAAGAGGACAAATTAAGGCTGATCCAACAAGGACTATAATCCAAAACAGCAATAATGCTCAGCAAAGTAAAAAGTAATATCAAATTAATCAAATTGGAGTACTGTGAAAACCAAATCTGGAGAGGATAGAAAAGGTTGTAATTTATACTTGGATCATCCTCAGAGGTACTAAAGAGATGAATGTTTTAAAGCATGCACAGCCTGCATGGGTATAAATTATATGTGTATGATATGGAGTGAATTGGGGAGTATTATGCGTAAAATCAGCCTTCTAACACACACAAAATTCCAAAAACTCTGTGTTCACCTCAAGCAGGGGATGAGCTCGTGTTCCTCCCAGCTGTTTATACATGGGAGAGAGCAAGTAGAGTATGGGCACATATATTCCACTGGATGAGCACACACCTGAGTTGACAGTGCCTAGACTATTTCTAGAATTACAGAAAAGATCACCAAGGTGCTTGGATATGAAGAGGATGCACTGAGAGGATCTCTGGAAGGAACCATGAGTCAAATAGGGGGATTTGTGAGGCTCTACCTGCTCCAGAGACTTGCTCCAAATCTCATACTAAGCTAAAGAATTTCTGAACTTCTGGCATCATCACAGAAAACAGTGATATGGAATCTTCCATTTAAACCCCCTGATGCACTCAAATTTCAGCAAAAGGTAAGAAAGAAAGAGGGTTTTTTTCCCCCAGAAAGCAGCTTATAGCATGAAGTTCTCAATGCAGTATTTCCTCAAAGTTCCCAAAGATATGTACACAGATCATTTGCTACAGTTCTTTTACTCAGCTGCTGGCATACTTTCAAGGTTGACTCTATCCAAAGGAAAACTGTAGGGTTTTTTTTGTGTGTCCCCTGGCACAAATCTGATCTAAAGGTTTCTATCACATAGGATGGCCTGGATTGTAAAAGACCTTAAAGCTCATCCATCCCCTGCCATGGGCAGGGACAACTTCCCCTAGCCCAGGTTGCTCAGAGCCCCATCCAACCTGGCCTTGGACAATGCCAGGGATGGGGCAGCCACAGCTGCTCTGGGAAACCTGTGCCAGGGCCTCAGCATCCTCACAGAGAATCAATTTCTTCCCAATATCCAATCTAAACCTGCTCTCTGTCAGTGTGAAGCCATTCCCCCTTGTCCTGTAGGTCCCAGCCCTCATAGTTTACTCGTGTATAAAGTCACTCTCTGAACTTCCATCAGCCATGACTAAATGGGAGGAAAGGCAATGCCAGGACAGAGAGAACTTTTGTAGGGATCTCGCCCTCATGTTTATTCCACATGAATGACCTTCAAAAGGAAAAGACGTTTGCTTTTCACACTTGGTAGAACATGGTCACTGATACAGCTGCAGAGAAAAAGGGATGGAAAAAGCAAGATTTTTGGAATCTAGAAATGTTCCATTACTTGCACTTAGAAATCGAGGCCATGTGCTTTTCTATAATATTTTTGGTTTAGTTTGACAGTTCTTATGGATTTGTTGAAGGATTCATTTAGCAACATTCTATAACTTCGGTAACAGAGGAAAGCAGGTTATATCAAAATTAAAGACAAGTATTTTGAAGGAAATTTATTTAAAGAAAATAGATAAACAGTCTCCATGTCTGTTGCTGATATAGATAAAAAGTAAGTAGGGGATTAAAATAAAAACAAGTTAGATTTAGATTTTGATATGGAAATTTAGATTGGACAGGAAGAAAACCCTTGGAACAGTAAATCCTTTGATCTTTTAAACAGGTATAGGTAACACCTGCAAAAAGCTCCATAATAAGGCCATGGTATCTTCATTATTGAAGATTATAAAAAATGACTTAAAGAACTGCCTGGAAAATATGACACTGGGTATAGCTAGTCCTGCTTTGGAGCACAGTGCAGGAACAGGCTGAACCTTCCTAAGCTTAATTCTTGTAATTTTTTTTCCTTTAATGCCTATGACCTTTGTGGCCTGAAAATTATTCAAACTACTGAGCTTTTTCTATTTCTTTCTCCTGTTCAGAAAAGTAAAAAAATGCTGATAAATCTCATGTATTTTCCTCAGATCACTAGTAAAAAAATTAAAAATTTAAGTAGTTCAAGTCAACAATCACTGGTAGGATGTGAGTAGAGGTGTGGGCACATATGATTCTCTCATTGTGTATCCGCTCACTTAACTCCTCTGAACAAATAAAACCATCTTACACCACTTCAGGGGCCACAGAAAACATGTTCCTTGTTAGATGAAAGAGAGTATTTAATATATGATGACCACCTCACAGAAATCCATTCCCCAGATTAGAACCAGGAAATTTGGATGTGACAGAGCAATGGCTTCATGGTAGCTAACACTTTGGCACAAAGTCAAGGAGTTAAAGAGACAACAACTCACAAAGGTATTTTTCACTTGTCCAGGGCAAGGCAATCCAACAGACCTGCTAACCCTTGTGTTCCCATTGGAACATTCTGTCTTCCCATGACAAAGGAAGCTAACCCAACAGAGACATGTAGCCAGGATGTGTGACATCCTGAGTTACAAGACCTGTTGTCCTTGACACAAGAAGAAAAAACAAGAAATTTGCAGACCTTACAGACAAGCAAATGTGCCTTCCAATAAGCCAAAATCCTGGATCAGTGACCAAAGGCATCACATCACTTGGTATCAAGGCCAAAATTGGTGCTGCCCCTACGAAGTCTTGCAGCCTGGACACCACTCTAACAAAAGGATTGCTCAAATCTCTCGGAGCTCCATGGTCTAAACACAATCCTGAATACCCAGGGGTTCAGGCTTGCTGACATTGGCCCAACAGTCCACCCAAATCAGCAGCTCACGAAACATTGTTATCTGGCAATGGGTGAGGGAATAAAGGAGATATCTGATGTCTCAGACATCATGTCCTGCATCACCTGTTGCCTAAAGTGCATCAATGCTCACATCTGTAGAAGTGCCCAACAACCTTTAGACATATAACAGATCTATGATTATCTTTTCATGGGAATAATAAGATGGAATCATTTCTTTCAGAAACAAAGCAATTTCATTTATGTCCAAACAAGATTGAACATATTAGCAACAGATTAAGCATCTGGAATCTTTTAAATAATTCTACTAAATGTGCAATGTTATTAAGAAAAGATGTGTGTTTTTTCTATTGGGATTTATGTCTAATACTTTATTTCCCCACAGATGAGCTTCATCAAGCAGCAGGAGGAACAGCCAAAAGAAAACAGTTGCTTATTTGCCCAAGAAATGGACTATTTGCTCAGTATTTTCAAGGAGGTAAAAACTAACACTGTGACAGTCCTACCAGGCATAGCCTGTGTGTGGTTGGTCAACTGAACCCTGAGATCTGCTTTACAAAGGTCTGGAAGTGATACAGCACTGGCAGGTTCAAATGAGACTCGCCATCTCAGTGCACTTTGGGGCGTTCAAAGGCCCAGCAAGGAATTTTGGCTCCCATTTTCTTTACTACTATCCCATGATATGGAACCTGGCCTATCTGGGGCAGACACTCTTCAGAGAAATTACACAAATACCACCCACATCCACCTGTTTCTCTTTTCCTGAATTATCCAATTGTGAGTACCCCCAGGTGGCTTTTCTTCATGAAAACAAGCTGTTTGGAGATGCTATTTTGTATGGATTGACAGCCTTTGAAACCCAAATGTCCTCTGGGGACAAGGAGTGGGTGGTGTGTTTCCCCAGTGACCACAAAAGAATCTCTGTCACAATTTCTAGCCCTGTGGATTTCTTCTACTCTAGAAATAACCCAGACATCATAAGGGCTTTTTGTCCAGAACTTCTGGAGTGCACATTTTTCCATTTTTGCCTTACTCTTCTCCAAGACAGATTTTTCTTTTCTTCTGCCTCCCACCAGAAATCCTCTTGTAAGTGAAGAACAGACATCTGTCCATTGGTGCCTCACAGAAAATCTATTCATTATTTTGCTGACATCATTCCTTCTTTAGCATTCCTCTTCTAGAGTCCCACATGGATCTGTTGGAGGCTGTCCAGAGCAGGGACACCAAAGTGATCAGAGGGATGGAGCAGCTCTGCTGGCAGGAAAGGCTGAGGGAATTGGGATTGTTCAGCCTGGAGAGAAGAAGGCTTTGGGGTGACCTCATTGTGGCCTTGCAGGAAAGATGGAGAGAGACTCTTGACAGGGGCCTGGAGTGACAGGACAAGGGGGAATGGCTTCACACTGACAGAGAGGAGGTTTAGATTGGATATTGGGAAGAAATTGTTCCCTGTGAGGTTGGTGAGGCCCTGGCACAGGTTTCCCAGAGAAGCTGTGACTGCCCCATCCCTGGAAGTGTTCTAGGCCAGGCTGGATGGGGCTGGGAGCAATCTGGAATTGTGGAAGGTGTCCCCGCTGGGGGCTAGAACAAGGTGATTTTAAGGTCCCTTCCCACCCATCTGTGACTCTGTGATTTCTTCACACACAGGATGTGGCTTCACCTTAAAAATCTCCAGCACAGAACTAATTAATATCAAATTCTATTTCTTTTGAAGACATTCCCTACTCTTTCTCTTGGCAAAGGTCTGTGTCTTTCCTCCTTCTTTAGCCCAGTCTTCCAATTCGACCCACAGAACCAAGAATCCCTGGTTCCACTACAATACACTGGCATTCTGCTCCTATTTTGGTGTTACTGCTTCTCTTCATGTGTTTATGTTGTTCACTTGCTCGCTGTTAGAACTTCCATCTCAGACCAGAATTTCTCATTGATAGAGGAGGTATTTTGGCATAAAGTTCTGTAAAATATTCTGTTTATTATCAAAATGTCTGTTAGAGTGACTCTGACTGGTGGCAGCAAATGTGTTCCTTTTAGCCTTTTGCAACCTGAGAGATCATAATGATCAGTATAATGAAGAAAATGGAAAAAAGAATCCTTCTCAATCTCAAAAAGAGTCAATATGTATGTTATGAACAGGTGGCAATGAAAAGTTAGGCTTCATAGGCATTTAAGCAAGATAAGAAAGGCATCAAATTATTCTAATGAAAGTTTCACTGCATTTCACAAAAAGAAAAGAAAAGGAGGGAGATATGCCCCAAATTAGGATGGAAAGCTAAAGCATTTGTTTTCAAAAATGTTTTTAATTACTGTGAACCAAATGTTTTACGTCAACAACTTATAATATTTTGTTTTCATTTCTTCTATTTTTAAAACCCCTCTAACATAAATTCCATTTTGAAATAAGAAGTAATTTAAAAACAACAGTTGGAAACTCCTCACTCTATAAAAGTTGAACTGAAATATGTTATTAAAATCAAAACATGTTTTACTAAAAAAATAACTGCAAACAGTGAGGGGGAGTTTGAATGTATGGGGGCAACATACTGAGCAAAAATTCTGCATTTGCAAACAGAGATGTATTTTATCAAAATTTTTTAAAAGTTTTATCAGAATAGGAAAGTAATCTCTGCACCACCACAATGTATTGTCCATATTTATATAGAGAAGCTTGGGAGAAAAACAGCAGAAATCCTACTTAATGCAGTAGTAATAAAATACTAAGAATTATGGTTCTATCATAAATGTATTAAGAAGAAACATCTTGTCAAATGCTTGTAATTACAGTGAGAGGAAATACACAGTGACAAAGCTGATCTTTAAGATATGTGGAATCAAAATTCTATATTTTATTGAAAATATTACTGCAAAGGCCCCACTATGGCTGCAATTCATTATCCTCTTGAATAGAGGAGCAGTAGAAATACAGAATTGTTTGGGTTGGAAGGACCTTAAAGATCAGCCAGTTCCAGTCCCCTGCCATGGGCAGGGACACCTCCCAGTATCCCAGGCTGCTCTCTATCCACTAACAGAGCCACATCCAGCCTAGCTGTGAGCACTTCCAGGCTCTGGAAGGGGTCTGTCAGTACAGTTAAATTCCAGGCTACAGCCTGGTTTTGAGAGAATTCCTCTGTTTAACTCCAGGGTTTTTTAAATTTGTAGCTGCTTCATGAACAATTTAATAATTTAGCACTCAATCTGCTAATGCAAGTCCTAATTGAGCTAAGAGAATCCTGAACATTTAATAGCTCACCTAAGATAAAGCTATTTTCAGTTTCTGTTCAGAAAGAGTACATTAGGATCAATCCTATACCTGCAGGGATACACCATGCTATTCCATAAATGGATTTGCAGAAAACTCCATTGTGTTGCTGTCATATTCCTCCCCATGTGTTACAATCCACAAAAGCACAGAGACATTGCTACTCCTCTGGCTGGTTCTTTCCTTTTCTTCATCCTTGGTATCAGAGCCTGTTTTGCTACTGCCTGTGAGATTTGAACTCCTCTTGGATTCCCTGCACACAGGAGGTTCACCACTATAGGGACAGATAGCCATGGAATAATACAGCTTATCTGAAAGCAGGGCCTTAATTTTTATTTTTTATGTTTTCATAGTTCTCAAAATCTGCAGCCTGAAGTTACAATTAACCCTCTGAAGAACCTCTGCTGCTGATCTCCTATGCATCACAATAATTGATCCATTTCCTGACCTTTGGAAAAGAGTGCTGTGAACCATGATGTCATACCTCAGCTGGAGCAAAGCTTTAGGCCATGCTTCATAGTTTGATAACACTTGTATTAATAAAGAAATGTACCCTATGTCGAGTGCTTGACATAGGAAAGGTGTAGAGTCAGCAAAATGTTAATTTTAATAGTAATAATAATTTTTACAGTATCAGCTAGTTGGACATCAATCTGCCTAATCGTCCCTCTTCTCAACTGAACTACATTAGTTTCTGCTTCTTCCACACAGAACTGTGTAAAAGCTGAGCTCTAGGGCATGAGCCAGAGCCTTGGGTTCTTTAACACCAACACAGAACTGTTTCCTTTAGGCAAAGAAACACACAGGGTGCCCAGGGACAGCCCCACAGCAGCACCACATCCTGAAGAAAAGCTGAAAAGGGATCAACAGGGATAAGAGGTGTGTGGCATCATAAAGATGTGTGCATGATGAAGAAATTTAAGTAGAATGAAGCAAGTGCCAGGCACCCATCTTTGAGATCACAGACTGACAACATCCTTAGGGTTGGAGGGGACCTATGGAGATCATCCAGTCCAATGCCCCTGCCCAGAACAGCTATGACTGCCCCATCCCTGGAAGTGTTCAAGGCCAGGCTGGATGGTGCTCAGGTTATTCTATGATTCTATGTTATCTAAAAGCAAAAATTTAACAAAATAACATAATGCTCTTATGTATTCACAACTTCAAGAAACTGGGTTTTTTAAAACCCCTGGGTTTTGTTCTGAGGTACATAATAAAACATCAAGGATCATAAAACTGGGAAATTTCTCGTGGATTTTGAAGATGTTAAATGTTTGTGGGAAGATTAGAATATGCTTTGGGGCTAGTGTTGGTGCTGACCCAGCAGCCCACTCCATCACACCATATTTAACAGTGAGGCTCACAAGAATGGTACAGGTAACTCAGTGTTGTCATGTCCAACATGCACCTCTCTCCCTTCAAGACTTGAACCTGGGCTATGACTTACAGAGTCCCAGGAATGGATCCAGGTCAGTGGAGTTCTTCCTTTCAACCCAAAGTCTGGACCAAAAAGGTCATTTTGTGAGCATGTTTCATTGCTATGCTGGTGTTACTGGGCTCCACATTTTCAACTTGATTTGTGCATGTGTGTGTGTTTCAGAGGATACTTCTAAAAGGCTCCTGGAGAAAAGACCAAGACTGACCTAAGGGGGTGGCCCCCAATGAGATAAACTGCTGGGAGACATGGAGGTCCTTCAAGCTTTAGGAATACATGTGAAGGAAATACAGCTGTCACCTCAAATCAGAGCTGAGGAGCAGGAAAATTTTCCTTCCATTTTCTTTCCCTCAGCCTGCATTCACAAACTTGGGCAAAGCAGAAATTAGCTCACAGACCAATGTAACTTCAGCTCCTTAGACTTGAAGTTTAATACTCAGATAACCACATACTCCCCTGAATTACGGACAGTGAGAAAAAGACCTCCGACACTTTTCCACGTGTAGGCCAAAGGTCAATACCATCCTTCTAAATACACCTGAATTTGTTCTGAATATGTTCACCCTTTCTACTTTAATAAAGGGAAGTAGAACACAAGAAATTCAAATTATTTTCTAACAGTTGTCTGAGGCTGAAAAAACCTGGGCTACACATTCTGTTTTCCATATCTTCCATTTTGCCAAAAGCTGCTTTCAAAATCCTTATCTTTGTTACTCCAGGAGCCAACAACTCTAAGGAAAGCACCTACAAATGGTTTATAATTTCTTTGTGAATATATACCTAAAGGGAATAGAAAATTATGTGGGGTTTTGGTGGCATTTTCATGCCAAAATATGTGGTGTAACAATTTCATTTAGTTTTACAAATACATCGGGTCTTCCGAGAAAGTTTCAGTTATTCCAACTTATCATAAATTTGGTTTGTCTAAGAAGTGAAACTGCAGCTGAATGCTGCTGAATATGGAGTTAGAGTTGGTCTGTGTTTCTCCTTGAGTGTTTGAAAGCAGTAGTGAAAGTGAAAATATATAATTAGAATTAGAATGGAAGAAGGTTCTTGATTTTTGTTTAAAACTGTTTTATCCTGCTTGGGAAAAATAAATCTCTAGACCTCAAGTATGTGTATTTTTATGCTGACAGATATGGTGTTTCTCGATTTCCTTCTAAAGGCAAAACCTCTCTCTGACCCTTGAATCTCCATTCCATTGATTATAAATTAAGAGAAAGAAACAATGACTCTCACAAGAATGTTACCATGTGGAAAAAGGCAGGACAAGACCCTCTGGGATAACAGGCATGGACCATCAAAACAGTTACCTAAAATAGAAACATCTCAGTGCAGCAGTCACTGCAAGGAGCTGCTTAATGGTACTGGAAATCTCCTGGTGCCACAGTTCAGATCCAGATCCAGGTGCCCTATGGAGATCTAAGTATCCCATCTGATGCTGCAGTCACATAAAGCAATTATCAGGAGAAAAACAGCAGAAATGTGAAGCTATCCTATGCACATAAGATCAGTGGAAATAAAGTTCCTCATAAAACACTGGAACCTCCCTTGCAGTGAAGTGAAGGACACAATTTCATAATAGGTGTAGTTACTATTGGTGAATATAAGAAAAACCTGTCAGACATTGATCATAATTTGTAACACTGATTCAATATATTCCAGAAATGTTGGCATATGCTAATATCTGTTAAAGTATGTATTGCCTGCAATTAATGTGACTGAATAGATCAAAGGCCAGTTTTATTAAGAAACAGGTCCTGGTACAAAAAACCACAAGGGGTTGCCACATAATCAGATAGTGATACCACAGTTCTCAGTCTTAGTACCAGTAACCAAACATATTTGCTCACTTTATAAGAACACCAGAAAAGAACAGCTCACATACAAAATAAGTACAGAGATGAGCTAGCAAAATGCAGTAAAGGATACATTAGTACAGGTTCAAATTAAATATTTCAGTTTTGTAGACCTCTCCTTCTACCTTAATGTAATGCATTTAGAAACAATCCTTAAAGTGATGTTGTTAGAAATTTTCTAGGATTATGTATAACAGTTTTGACCCTGAATAGAGAATTACTGTTTTCTCTCTATTTGGCAAATGCCTGCTAGTCGGACACAAATAAAAAATGCATCATTAAAATGCACCATGTAGATCAGGAACATCTTTTGTGGAACTTTGGAGAGGTGACTGCATGAATTGCTTGAATGGATGTTTACCAGTGAAAGGATTAATATGGACAGTAGCAGTTTAATTAGGAAACAAACAAAAATGTTAAATACAAGCTATTATAATATTCTACTAGCAAGGGATCAAAATTCTTCTCTCCAACGTGTAAAAAAACCTCTGAAAATTCAGAATCATGGGGTTTATAATTTTGTTTAGAGTCTTTATAGAGAAAACTGTTGCAGGGGGTTGTTGAGGTCCAAGGGTGGGACCCAATATTTGGCTTCGTTCAACCTGTTAGATCTTGTGAATTACTCCAGATTTACACTGTAGAGATCGAGGTCTTGTTCAGGACTGGTTGCTCATATAAGTCAGGAACAGGCTGGGACTATTAGAAATATTGGGACAATTCCATGTTGTGTGTACCTATGTTATCTGTGGTGATTGGAATGTGCAAGTTCAGTAAAGCCAGTATATTCTTCACATAATTCCAACCCTCATTCCTGATGGAGTTTATGTTCAGCACAGAACTTTGTGGTGAAGTGACCACGGTTTTGACAAGCAGAATGAGGCTAAAGACAAAATTATTAAGCAGAAACTCACTAAGTATGTCATGGAGTACGTGTAAAATACAAACTCCATTTGCCAGAAGAAGAGATCTGGAGGCAGCATCGACATTCAGACCAGCACATGTAGGTCTGACACAACAGCAGGAATGGTTTCAACCACAGGAAAACAAATTAGTAGCTAAAAAACAAGATCTCTCTGAATTCCTTCTAAAACAAGTAAGTTTACTCCAGCTACCAGGGGTAAACTACACTCATGCCTGGTAGTTTACTAAGGCATGGAGCAAACTTTAAGTTTACTCCAGCTACCCAGCATTTGTGCAAAACAGTCTTAAATACTTGTCACCTGAGGCTCAGTTCACACTAAAATCATCCATAAACTTAAAGGAGATTAAAGGAAGTGTTTTCCCCAATATTAAATGAAAACTTCCTACTTACAGAAAGCAAGAGGCAGATTAAGTCATGAGTGTAATTCCTCCTATTTACATCATAATTTTTCTGCTGTTAAATTCACAATAATACCAGGAAATTAGAGCTGTATGAAAGCACACTCTTGTTCCTGAAAACAACATCTTGAAATTGCACCTGACTACAGATTTGTCATGTTTTGGCTCATTTATACTTTGTCTTTCAATCTTCTTTTCATCACCCCACCCCTAAGCCAAATTCTTCTTGTCCTTGCTTCTGCTATGGTTATTACATAAATCTCCACTTCTCATTCTAAGTTTAATGATTCCCGTGGCTATAACCTCCCCAAGTCCCTCTTCTTTAAATTATAAACAAATCCAAAAAGTTATTTTCAGACTTCTCTCCAAACAGACAGGAACATATGAACAGGTGTAAATCTACCAAGCAAAGGCTCTCCAGTGGTGTTGCTCAGTGGAATTCCTGTGTTCACTCCTCATGCAGAATATGGGAACATCTCTGCAGTTCCCCATAATCAAATAACACTGTGCTATATCCTACAGATCCCTGCCTTATTAGTAGCATCTTAGTTTCAGACCCAACACCCCAGATTTGTCCACGTTTGGCCCTTCTCTTCCAGCCCACGACACAGTCCTTCACTAAACTTTATAAGGGTCTTATAACTTTCCCAAAAGTAGAGACTGAACAGTTGTGCTACACAAGATTTCCCTATAGTTACATCAAGAGATTTATCTCTATTTACCAATCATTACTGGCTGCAGAGTAACACAGAAAAAGTAATTACCTCTTACTAAAGAAAATCTGACTAAGGAGGGGTGTGCTGGCCAAATCTTAGGAGCAGAGGCATGGAGAAATCTTGCAGGTCACCATCAGAAACTCGAGCTCATGCAGAGCTTCAGATTCCCCAGGATGAACAAGTTTCTGCAGCCCAAGAAAGAAGGACATGAGTGCTTCTCCTCTGCCTCCAATAACAAGGGGAAGATCACCACTGCTTAAATCCCCCCATATGTCATTAATATTGATAATGGAAGCCAACAAGGTTTTTTAATGGGAAAAATAAAGGGGTTTTTAAGAAGATAGGGACATCTGAGAAGACTTCAAATACAGCAGCCCCAAGTACAGCCTACCCATGTCACAACTTCTCTAGACAAGCTATTCCAGTGCCTCACCACTCTCACAGTGAAGAATTTCTTCCTAATATCCAATCTAAACTCTCTGTCAGAGTGAAGCCATTCCCCCTTGTCCTGTCACTCCAGGCCATTTTGAATATTCTCTCTCTATCATTCTTGTGAGTTCCCTTCAGGTACTGGAAGAGCACAATTTTCACTTGTGTGGTTATTATGAGACAAAATAGAATTTTGCAGCATACAAATGTGCAAGCCAAATTCCTAGGAGCCCATAAAGGTATGGCATTGGTTTTGCATTGAGACACAAGGAAGATACATTAGAGGTTTCAGAAAAGAATAAACA
Organism: Aegithalos caudatus; assembly: GCA_013389925.1. Taxonomy (NCBI): domain Eukaryota; kingdom Metazoa; phylum Chordata; class Aves; order Passeriformes; family Aegithalidae; genus Aegithalos; species Aegithalos caudatus. The sequence goes on along the minus strand of WEIU01017508.1, from coordinate 659,496 downwards.
CCGATCAGTAATATTTTTATATCTTGCAAAGCTGTATATTCATCGTTACTGAATACTAAATGCAGGTTTAAATACCCTTAGAATGCAGTATAAATTGAGATTATGTTAAATTTCTGAGGCCCTGACATAATTTTTAAGCCTGGAATGTGCAGCCATTCAGTGAGAAAACATCAATGTTAGAAACCCTTGTATTAACACTGCCAGATCTCTCCAAGTGTACAATCACCTTAAGGAGATTTCAGAACAGAAATGGAAAACAAATCTCATGATATCAGACATTCCTTGTCTACTTTTAGTGCTCATTACTGTGATCTAAATGGAAGATGATCCTCACTAACTCATTTGTTAGTGTTCACGCACAGAAAAAATAATTATGCACTTCAAGATAATCCACTGCCAACTTACTTTTCACATGAAATCTTTTTTAATATAGACATACAGTATTAATAAGGAGAGCTATTTCTACCCTTCTTCTTCTGAGAAACTCCACATTCTCAGAAAGAGTCCTATAAAGGAAAGCCATTGAGTAAAAAGCTTACTTAACTAACTTTTAAAGAAAAATCTGGAATCAATACACTTGAAATCAAATGCATATTGATTGTACCATTTTCTTCTTCAAAAATAAACTGTCTCAGTAAATTACACACAGCTCTCAAGTCTTGACACAATCCTTATGACTCACAGATCTTATTCCTTCTATATCCTGTTAATTTTACTGCTGTGACTGTAAGATTAGTACTGGTGATAAAATCATGTACATGCAAAAGCTTGTGAAAAACTTCTTCGAGTTTTAATATCCTTTTTTCATAACCTTTTTTTTTTTTTTTTAATCAAAACCTCCAAAGGTTCTACCAGCTGCATAATCACCATCTCTAACAGCCTGTCTCTAAACCAGGTGAAATAAACCAACAACCCTACACTTTGATAGACTTTGGTCACAAAGCAATTTCCATTGAACAATGGCAAAGCCAATAACTTCTAATATATGGATAATGATGGGTTTGAGATGTTGAAAACTTTACAAATATCTACTTTTAAGGCTGTGATAAATACAGATGCTACAGATGCTTTCCAGGATAAAGCTTTCCTTAATGCTCTCTCATGCCAGGACTTTGTGTTGCAAGTTTTCCATTTGTAGCTCTCCCTTTGACTTCAGTAACGGCTCTGGAGAAAGGAATTGCATAATCAGGCCCTTAATCAAATTTATTAAAACCCTGATGATATACAACCCAATTAAGGAATACCTCTCCATTCCATAAGAGCTTTTTACGTTCCCTATAAAACACTTTCCTCCTCACCACATAAAACTTAGTGCATGCATTGCCGTCTGTCAGTATGAAGTACAGGCCCTAGAAATGAAAATGGGGCAATTAAATCTACAAGCTGTGGCTGATTTAACATTGAAAAGATAATGCTAATTGGCTTAAGAACTTTCGAGCAACTTTCAATCCTGTTCAATACCTCAGCTTGTGAAAACCACGGCGATATAATACTCCAGTTTCTAAAACTAGGATCTTATCACATTTGCTGGTACAGTACTTCCCTCAAGTGGTAAATGTATTTCTGCCTGTTTTGAATTTCCCTCTATGATATTAAACAGTAAAAACACATACTATGTTTCCTATTAATCTTGCATTTTGTGTTGTTATAGAGTCAAGTGGTTTTTTTTGGTTTTGTTTTTTTTTTTTTTGCTGGTTTTTGCTTCAACTGCTTTATTTCAATGCAAGACCATTTAGTTGTGTCAACCTGTACATTAAGCATTACTAGCATACCTCTGTCAGGTATATATGGCACATTTCAGAGCACAACATCCTTGCTTGGGATGACAGCTTCTTGTCTCTCAAAGGCTGATACTCAAACAAACACATTTGAAAACATTCATTAAGAGCCTGGATTTGGGGACTGTATTTAGCTCTTCTGAGACTGCATCTAAAGACCGTTAAAACTAAAAGAAAGACATGTCTTTCCAGGGACAAGTAAAGCATAAAGTCATCAGGATGTTTAGTTATAGCTCTACCTAAAAGGAAAGGTTTCAAGAAATGAACTTGTTCAGCCTTTAAAAACAGAGGCTGAAGATGGAATTGCTGCAGAACACTGTCTACAAGGAGGGTGTAGGGAAGACTGAGCTAGAATCCTCTTGGAAGTGCAGAGTGATGAGTTGAGAAGCAACAGACACAAACTGCAACAGGGAAAATTCCAGTCAGGTTTCAGAGACCACAGAAACTCCTCACAATGAGGTCAGGCCAACATTGCAGCATGTTCCTCAGAAAGGTTGGAAATCTCCCTCCTTCAGAACTGTAAAAATGTGAGTGAACAAGGGCTTAAGCACACTGTTCCAAAGTTGGCCTTGCTTTGGTCAGGGGAGGGGACTGGAAGTTTTCAAAAGATCCTGCCTAACCTATATCACCCTACAGCTCTGATTAATTTTAATGCCATAACTAGATTACCTTTAAAATAAGTCCTACTGAACAGTGCTCACACTTCTCCATTCCTTTTTTCTTCTCTATGTGCATCTACAGTTTCTTTGGGATTCTTTAGTTTGGTTTTTGTTCATTTATTTTCACATTTTAAAAAAATTTCCTTTGTAAAATTTTGTTCAAACTGGACTTTTAACATTTATTGCTTACTCCTGCTGTCATTTCTTCTCACAAGGTATAGTTTTCTTAGCTGAACAGCCTTCTTTGATCCACAGCATTTTAGTATTCTGATTGCTTTTAAAATTCTCCTTAAAGGAAAATATCACTACATGAGCTCAGTGATCTTATTCATTAATTCTTATTAAATCCTTCTATATGAGCATTTTCACTATTTTTATAAGTGGAACTTCAAGAGAACTGAATTCTTGCCTGCGTTTACACCCTGATCACATCAGATTTGTTAGTTTTGAAAAGAACTTAACTTCTCAGTATTGTTGCCAAAATTAAAAACCTCAGCTATAGCATTAAGGAACTCTAACCTACTATTCAATATAATTTTAATTTAAACAACTCATAACTATATGACTTTATCAACTTGTTGCTTTAAAACATTTTTAAAATATTTCCTACAACTGACATAGCCAATAAAAATTACCTTATTGTAATTTGTAGACAGACACCTCAGTGTATGAAGTTCTTGTCTGAGACTTAGAGAAAGAGGGACAAAGAAGAACCTGAGGTACCTTTGCCTTAACAGGTGAGCAAAAGAAAGTTAACCAGGTGAACGACAACAACAATCCAATAAATAAAATTAAGTTAAATAAAAATGTAAAATGCTGCAACTTGAATAACTTTAGATGAAAATGAGTATTACTAGCTACTGGTTTATTACAGATGGTAAGTGGTTGATAGAATTTTTTTCCCACTTAATCAGCTTTATATAATATTCAAACTGATCTTGCTATTAGGTATGATATGAAGGATGATAATTCTCTTTACCAACAGTCAGAAGCCTCTCCCAATCCTGATTGCTCCACTGAACATCTAGGAAACATGAATGTGAAGAGCTCTGCTCATGTCTCATATATTTTTGGGCATACCTTGAAGGGAATATAAGTTAGAACAGCCATGTACCACAAACAAGTTGACCACCATTTCTTCCAGGATGTCATAAAGGCTGTTTCCATAAACCAAAATATTTACCCAAATGGAAGTGAGTCTTCTCATCATTCCTACTAACACTGCATGTTATACAACTGAATGTGCAAATCAAATGCATTCAAACACCACATCTTGTTACTTTTCTTTTCCTGCAATGAGTGCCCCAAAACTCCAATATAACAGACTCAAGAGAGCAACAGCAGGATGCTAGAATCATGGAATCTTTTGGGTTGGGAGGGATCTTGAAGACCATCTCATTCCAACCCCCTGCCATGGGCAGGGACATCTTCCACCAGACCAGGTTGCTCAGAGCCCCATCCAACCTGGCCTTGGAGAAGCCACAGCAAATTTTCTTCACTCTTCACTATTTACACAGCTAGGAGATTTGAACAGTTCAGTCTCCATTACTTGTGGTCTTATGACACCTAAGTTCTGTAAATTGTTAATAATTAATCCTTTTCACAAAAGCCTCTGATTGTTTTTATCCTCTCATGTTTTCCTGTCCTTAGATTTGGACCTTGCTTCTAACTCAACATTTATCAGGCTGGGAATCTCCACCTTCTGTGTCGAGCCATTTAGATCACCTCTTATCATGCAGTACAAATCTAGGAAAATACCCTTCTTAAAAAAAATAAATCCAAACATAATTTTTAAATTATACTTTAGATGGACACTTTGCTATCCAATCTTAGCTATTCTGGAAGAAATTGTCTGCTTTCTTTCTTCTTCAGACTGTTAAAAAGCTAGTTTAAATTTTTGCTTGACTTCATTTTTTCTGATTCAGTTTTTGTCTCTCTGACCCTGCTCTAGATTTTCCTTTCTCCTTGGGGAAAAACTAACCAGCAAAAATTCTCCTTAAGATCTGAGTTATTCTCTGGTTTAGCACTTAGAGGGAAAAGGGTCTAATTATATGCTGGCATAAATGTAAGTAGGTGGAAACTTCGTTTTTAATATGGCAGCCTTCTAAATTCTGAAGAACAAAGTGGTGTAACCCAGCCATGATGCATTTGTTGCCATAACTGAACAAGCCCGGGGGAGCCATAGCCAAGAAATAAATATATTTTGTTATATTTTGACATATTTAGTAATATAATTGAGGAACAAAAATTTTTCAAGAACAGAACTTATCTACATTCTAAAGCTTTAGACCCAGACAAAATTAATAGATCACCTGCAAATTTTCCCACATTCTCTATATTATATTTTTTCAATGAAGATATTCACAACTCTGTAAAACTTTTTTAAAAATTGGGAAAAGAATGGATGATGGAAAATCATGACATCAAGAACAGCAGAGAAGGATGGGCACTGAAGAGGAGTGGGTAGAAAGCACTGTAATGGCATTGCCAAATTAGCTACTCAAAAAACAGATTTTTTCTTTTTCTTTGAAATGGAAATTCTTACACACACTTTTCTAGTCACTTACAGTGAAAAATATTGATTAATAACTTATTAAATTCATTATATTCCCCCTCTGGAACACAGTTTTGGTTTACCAAAGTACACTACATTTCCCTTCCATAGGGAATCCATTGTATCATTAATCAAACCCACGAGTTTAGATGCCATGTTATTAATCTGCCTTTAGTAAACCCAAGCTGCATTTCATCCCATTGCTCTAGTACTCCTAGTAAGGCTCAAATTGCATTCTCTTTCAAAATATGCCTATTGTGGTCAGACCAATTTGTCTGTGCTTGTTTGAATCATTTCTTTCTTGCATTTCACAGAATTGTGCAACAACTGGAGTTGGAAGGAGAGTATCTTGGAGATCATCTTGGTCCAATATCCTGCTCAGAGCAGGGTCACACAGAACTGGTTTCTCAGGCCTCTGTCCACTCAGGTTTTACTTATGTCTAGAAATGAAGACTCCCCAAAATGTCTGGGCAAATTACAATCATAGAATTACAGGATGGTTTGAGTTGGAAGGGACCTTAAATCTCATCTCATTCCAACCCTCCTGGCATGGACAGAGACATTTTCCACTATTCCAGGTTGCTCCACCCCCATCCAACCTGGTCTGGAACACTGCCAGGGATGGGGCAGCCACAGCTGCTCTGGGAAACCTGTGCCAGGGTCTCACTACCCTCACAGGGAACAATTTCTTCCCAATATCCAATCTAAACCTCCTCTCTGTCAGTGTGAAGCCATTCCCCCTTGTCCTGTCACTCCAGGCCCTTGCCAAGAGTCTCTCTCCATCTTTCCTCTGGGCTCCCTTCAGGCACTGCAAGGCCACAATGAGGTCACCCCAAAGCCTTCTCCTCTCCAGGCTGAACAATCCCAATTCCCTCAGCCTTTCCTGCCAGCAGAGCTGCTCCATCCCTCTGATCACCTTGATGTCAAGTTTATTTACTACCTGAAATATCACAGTGTGAAGGAGCTTCTGAAAGCATTGCCATCATATCCCTAAATCAAGTGAATCACAAAAATCAGCAGATCAGTAAGCAAGTGTTTTTCAATCGAGCATGTTGTAATAGCTACAAAAACTGAGCAGTTCAAACTGAGTTAGTTCCTTAGCTCTTTAAGTTTGGAGTTTGTGGAATTTCAATCTCTGTGGGATGGATGCCCAAAAGAACTGAATGTAAGTGCAGTTTATTTCTTTAAAATTGCAGACACGATTTCAGTATGCATCAAATAAAAAATTCTTGGCAACTAACTAAACTGACTGTTGTTTCCACAGCCAAATTCTGTAAATTTTGTCCCAAATCTGGGCTGCTGTAGGAGACAAAGAGCATGAAATTTACCCTATAAATGTGCTCAACAGAAGGTAAAAAATATCGCTCAAGGTACAGGAGTTTGTCACCAGCTCACAGGAAAGGGAGAATACTCTAGTTTTCTTCTTACTGGTTTTTCTAGTGCATTAAATCAAAACCCAGCAGACGTCTGAATATTTATTTTTCAGCCTGAATATTTGCTGTGGCCCTCTTACCTATTATTACTCTTTGACAGGGTACAATGCAAGTCAGTAAGTGCAGATTGAAGGATTTTATTACTTACTCAGGCAGAACTCCCCTTAATCTCAAGTACTCATGAATACAACCTAGAGAAATTAGTGTTTCCACCCTGTTTAATAGGAAAGAGAACTGCATTATCTTAAGTGCTGTCAATAAGAAGCTTAGGCCTTGATTCAGAAAAAGCATTTAATTGTATCTGTATTCAGGACACTGAAGGCTGTGCTTAATTTTAATCATATACTTAGGTCAGAGTTCCAAATTAAACAATGCAAGCTATAGCCCCACCCTAGAGACAATGTATCCTTCAGCCAAAATCTTAATAAGTTATACAAATAAGGGCAGTAAACAGCAGCCCTACCCTCTCTTGTTTCTAGGTTAAAAACACTCTCCTGGTAAAGACCACNTTAGCAGAAAGAATCTCACAAGCGTAAGACACCACTTGCTTACAATCCTTGCTCTCATCTGCACTGTTTAGCCTCCAACAGATGAATAAAAAAGTATCCAGTATTCCTAATTTAACACCTTTTAGCTGTCTAGGAAAAAAAATTCTTCCTTTGGGAAAGACAAGCAGTCATTTAATTCACTTATAACTTTGAAGAAAAAGAATGGTAGATGAACAGGCTCATGTTATTGCAAGTTGATCTCTGTTGTCTCTATAAGGACATCAAGATCAGGGAAGGGCCTTGACAACAGGAGAAAGAACAATCTTGTATCCATCCCCACAGAAAGGACAAAAGAATAATTAAGGAATTATAATAAGTCTCATTTCAGTCTCTTGAAAAGTGAAGAAATCCATTCTAAACACATAAGGGGAAGTCAATATTTGTGAAGAATCATTCTGGATTTACCAAGGGTGAATCATTTCCTGCACCAACCTGGCTTCTTTCTGTGAGGAAAATGACTGGACCTGTGGGCAAGAGGAGACTTGTCCATGCCATTTGCCATTTAGCAAAAGGTGAGTTCCATGGTTTGCTCAGAGGGTATTAGTCAATAAGTGTGCCTGGAAACCTGTAAGAGCTGGAGTACTGCTGTGGTCATCCCAGAACCACCCTGCTTTACAGAAGGGACCAGGAGGAGGTGATGGAATGCTTGCTCCTGCACGGTGAACCAGGCTGGGGTGGGATCAAGAGATGGTCAGTTTTCTTAGGCATGAAGGTGCCATCCAGAGAGAACTGGACTGACTGAAGGAACAGGTCTCTACTGAACTCCTGAACTTCATCAAGAGCAAATGCCCTTGAAACAGAAAACTCCTTGCAGGAGAACTGACTCTAGTGAAAAGACACTTTGGTGTCTGAAGAAAACAAGATGGACACAAGCCCAAGAGTGTGCCCTGGCAGCAAAGTCCTACAGCACCTGGGATGTGTCAATGAGTGGATTCAGGGAAGTGATTACCTCAGCTTTTCAGCACTCATTAGCCTGTATCTAAAACATTGTTTTCGGCCTTCCAGTAGAAAACATTAATGGCACTGCTTATGTAAGTCTTGGGCAGAGAACATGTCCATGGAAGAGAAACTGAGGAACAAGGTTTGTTCAGCAGAGTTAAGGAACTCATCAAAAAACAGGGCCAGGCTCTTCACAGTGGTTAATGCTGGAAGTACAAGAGGCAATGAACTTAAACTGAAAGCAGAGAAGTTCAGGCTGGATGTGATGAGAAGCTTTTACACAATGAGGACAGTCAAGGCACGTCCAGAAAGATGTTACCAGCTCCATCCTTGGAGATTTCTGCAACCTGACTGGGTAATATCCTGAGTAACACAGTTTGAGATCACACCTTTCAACAGGAGTAGTTATTTGGACCACTTAAAATCTTGAAAGTTCCCAATTTGGAATATTCTATTATAGCACACTTGTAAGCATTTTATTACTTCATATTGAGAGTGTAGGAAGAGCTATTTCCTACTGAAGTCTGGTTGAAATATAATTGTAGACACAGGAGCACAGTACTATGGAAACACCATAGGTTCATTTGTCTGATAAAGAGGAAATCCTACTGTAGATTTTCAGAGTAACAGGGAGCAAGTGGGACATTTTTAGCTGCATTTTTATACTACTCCATACAAAGATAACCAAATTCTAAGACAGCATCAGTGAGAAGGTTTGAACACATGCCATGTACTCTAAAATTAAAGAACTCTCACACCTAAATAACACATTGAAAGACCATGTCAACACTCCTTTGAAGATAAATTCTGCTTATGAGTACTCTGGTATGAAACTTCCATAATCTAGAACACAAACATTAAAAGAACCCAAATTATAACAAATATAGGCACAAAAAGGAGAACAAAATCTATGTGTAAGAATGTAATCATGTGTTCTCAATCTTCTTCAGCCATTCTTTTATTTTCATTCAGTCATTTTTTACTTTCAAAAGTTTATGATGCAAGAAATAAGTGGAAAAGGAAAAAAAAACATTTATTACATATTCATCTTACCATACCATGTGCTTAGAAAGATGTTTTTCAAAGTATATGAAAGAGGCCAGAAAGACACTGGCCAGTTTAAAAATCATTGTATCAAATTGATGGGTTTATCATACTAATAATATGAGTCAATAGATGCTAAAATATTAGGAGTTAAAGAACTATGGGTATATTTAAAGTTCTGTTATAATTCTGATTGTTCAAATTATTATTTATGACCAGTTATCTTTGTTTCTTCTATGGAGTTTCAGCTAATATATAAAATAATAAAAGATTTTTTTCTTTAGTTAAACTTATCAAGGACTTGCTTAATGAAGAGATGGGCTCCAGTATCTGAAAGGGTTTTTAGTCCTTGTGGGAGATTGGCTTATGGAAGGAATCAGCTGCTAGCAAGAATTATTTTTTCATGTTCTGCAATGCTGAAATTTTAAAAATAGATATATAAAGTAGTAGTAGTAATGTACAATTACACTTCATATTTATCTGTATCATACTTTACACCAGAGACCCTCTTCTTCAAACCAGCTTGCTTTAATTCATTTGTTAACTGAAATGATAATTCAGAAAGAAATACTTCTGTTTAATTTACCAGCTGAATTTACAATTTAAATAATTGATTCTGGCAATATCATATTTAAAATGAATTAAAGGAAAGACAGAATGCCAGATTCTACTACTCCTAGGTTTGTTCCAAGTCAGGACACAAGCCAAGAAAAAAGACCTTTTTTTTCTACAAAGAAAATTTTCCTTGAGAAATATGTAGAATGAGTTATTTGCTTTCCTGCCAAATAGGAAAGATAAGAACACACACACAGATATATTTCTATACATATACATGATGTTGAATCATGTTTGCCAGATCAGCTGGACATTTAATGAAAAGGAGTCAGGGCCTGATCCATCTCACAGAAATTACTAGAACGCTTTCCATCAGCTCCAGTGAGAATTGCATCTACCCCATCTGCATGTTTTCAGGCACAAGACCAATTCTCATTTCCTGACCTCTGTGTAATTCCATTGAGGATGCCACTACTGCAGAGAGAAGAACAGCTTATCAGAAGATTGCAAATATCCACCCTGTTTTCAGTTAACATTCTGCACATACAGTAACTTAACCCTATTCATTAAATATTTCTATCCACATCTTCTGTGTTATAGCTCATTTAAGAAAAACTAAATATACTATTAATCACTTCATTACAAAGCTTGAATCTGCCATGTTTGCATGAATATATTTTCAGACATGAGCATTCATACATGTGTGTAATCCTTCATCTCTGATGCAAGGACAAAATTTACTTTTGATGTACATGAATAAAGGAGCTATACACTGCAAGCCTTTATGTAAGAGAATCATAGAATGATTTGCATTGGAAGGACCTTGAAGGTCAGTCAGATCCAACCCTTGCCATGGGCAGGGACACCTTCCACTAGCCCAGGTTGCTCAGAGCCCCATCCAGCCTGGCCTTCAATACTTCCAGGGATGGGACAGCCACAGCTTCTCTGGCCAACCTGTGCCAGGGCCTCAGCACCCTCAGAGGGAGCAATTTCATCCTGATATTTAATCTGAACTTGCTCTCTGTCAGTTTGAAGTCATTCCCCCTTATGCTGTCACTACATGTCCTTGTAAATAGCATGTGACCATAAAGAAGCAGTAGTACTGACTATAAGACAGATCATTCCAGATTTCCCAAATCAGTCCCTTAGAACTTGTCATTTTCTAAAATCAATGTCATCATTCAAAAGAACTGTCTGTTTATCTATTTGCTACTTAACCTGAGGCGTTTCAAACAAATGTTTCAACTCCTTTAGCTGTAAATGAATTCTCTTGTGAAATAATAAAACCTCAGGGTGTTATTGTTAGAGTAATTTCACACCAATCTTTTGTGAAGCACTCTGAGCCCTCACAGTTTCTCTCTCACTCTCCAAATAACCAATAAAATATTTATTCAAACAGCCTGAACAGGGTGGTGGAGGGTGAAATTTTGTTCTTTGCTTATTCCAGTAGCGGAAACACACCAAGTGGTGTTTTGCATGAGAGCTGTATTCTAGAACACAAACCCCAGTGGGCAAATAATACATTAGATGTGTCATACTTTGTCTTGCCAGGCTCATCAGGCTGATTTGGAATTTGCTGCCTGGGTAGAGTGACTCATGTGCTTATTGGCCCTGACAGGTGCTGGGCATCTTCTGCACTCATTAAAGTTAATGACTTCAACAGCAGAGAGGGAAAACTGTGTGCTGGTTTCCTCTGAACGTGTATTCCCAAGTTATCACTTAAGAGAGGATGTAACTGGTGTCACCTTTCTTCTGCAATCATAAAAGCAGCCCCCAAGAAAACCCCTGTCCCTTCATTGCAAAAATAACCCAATGAGATTCACAGGAACTCCTTGTTGAAGCAAGGCAATGAAAAAATGTGCTGTACATAGAGCTTTGTACATAAAAGCTGCTTCTTGCCATAAGACCAGCCACTTCCTCACTGCAACAGAGGAATTAACATACTGGAAACAAGCCAGTAATTTTATAGAAATATATGCTTTTAAGAGTGCTAGACCAGTATTCTCACAATAGCCACCCTTTGGCATCATTTCTATCCCAACAAGCCACAGCTGCTGAACTGGAGACTTCTGACTTCATGTCAGATAAATAATGAGAAGTTTTAGGCAGCAGTGCCAGAGCCAGTCCTTTGATATTAACACAGCACACTACAGTTGTTGACCAGCCACACAAAAAAAGATATGCCTTTAATTTACACTAGTTAGCTAAAAATATTCAGGAGAAAACTTCACAGAGACTTATGCCATGACATTAGACTGTCAACCAAGGCATGAATAGATAGAGACCTCACAGACATCTGTGTATTCAAACAAAACCAAGAAATTAGGAGGATTGAATCTTTAACTACAGAGACATGTCTACTTTGATGCCTGTCCAGCCACTAGATCTGCCCTGGTAATATGACAAAGTTCTGTACCCTGGCTTCTGCCCAACAAGACAGAAATATTGAGCCAGAGACCTCACAGAAACCTGTGCCTTAATATTAACCTGCCACACAAAATCTCCTGAACTAATGATCTTGTAAAAAGAAAAGGCTGAAATCTCAAAATATAAGGCTGAAGAATTATTGCAGTCTTAAATACTCATCACTTTTAATATCTAACTCTTCAGGATCTTCCAAAGCAAAGCTGAATGGTGCATCTCCACAGTCAGGGCAGTTAAATTGAACAGTTATGTTTAGTTTTTCCCTCTTCTGCAGTTCTCATATCAACATCTATTGCTCTCATAATTTCATAAGACACTTATGTACAAAGGCCTGGGCAACACATCTTCCAAACCCAGACTAATGTGCTGTTAGCTGGACAGAATTAGTAAGCAGAATGTTCACTGATGGAAAACTGCTCAGTGGCTTGGAATATATTTCAGTAATTTGGGGAACACTAATTCAGAAATTCAGTATTTTTTCCATCCACATTGGCACAGAAAAAAAAATTGACAAAAGATATTCCATGTCAGCATTTTTATTCTTGATGTCTGAAAGGAGCTTTTCCTAACTTTGTAGTGCTGGATCTTTACATTGTTCCTCGCTTTCCATCTATTCACTTAACATTTTTTCTTGGAGGTTTTTTGGAGTTTTGAAGTGGGGTTTTCTTGTTTGGTTGGTGTTTTGGGGGATTTTTGCTTGGGGTTTTTTCTGTTTCTTTTTGTTTTACCTTTAATGTCTAATTAATATTTTTTCTGTATCTCAGATAAGCAAGATAATCACTATATTCTACAGCATCAATGGCTGACTTGTTTCCAGTTCCCATTTACTTTAAGCCAAAAAAAAAGCTGAACATCAACTATGTTGTTGGACTTTTCCAGTCTTTGATTCCTCACTTGGAAGGGCAAGAGAGCAGTGTAATATGCAAGACTACACAGTGCTCTGTGACTCCCTGCTTATTGCCAAGATCAAAAACACACTAAAATAAATGAGAATCTTTCCATGATCTTCTGTGGAGCTGGGCACAACAGGTGACAGGCAGGCTCACTGAAATGAAAGATTCCCTGGAAACACTTTACAATGGTGGTCAGCAGAAAAAAGGGATAATGAAGCTGTTCCACAAGCTGTTTGTTGGACCAAACCTGAAAACTTGAAAATTCTCCACTTTGGATACTGATTCTCAACCTGTAAGCAAATTAAACTGATTTTATTTTCCTCCCTGGAAGCTGAACATGGTATAGGAATATTTTGACTTTGCTGGCACACATGGAATGCAGGGAACAAGCAATGGTTAATCAAGCCTAATGGACCAAGACTACAGAATTTGTGAATATTTAGAAAATAGACCTCAGTCAACAATTTACAAGAGTAGATTGATAAAAAAGGGCTTGTTCAAAAAAGTTTGAAATAGCCATAAAAATCCTGAACCCACTTCAGTCTGAAAATGATCTACCAACTATTTTTCCATTTGTCCTGGAAATGCCATTAAAGCTTCACAACAGTGTAACTGCAGCAGGACTGAAGACACCAAGGTTCCCTTTGCAAATGAAATCACCATAATAAAAGCTGCTTTCTTCATTGTGCAGAAAGTACTGACATTCTGAGGGATTGCTATAAGAATTCTGTGATGATTATCCTGGGAATCAGGCACTACTCTACAGATTAGATCCTGAACCACCTGTCAACTCCATTTCTATGTAAATTGCTTTACTTTGAAAGATGTGACCTCAAAGCCCCGCAGTGGTACTGCACGCTTGCATTTCACCATACCATGACCTACCAGCTCAAAGGCTAACTAAGAGCACCAAAAAGTGGCTTTTGCAGCCTCTGAAAGACAGACAAAATTATAATCACAACATAAAACACAAATCCCACATAAAAGAAAAGAGTAAGATGTGTCTCACCTCATTTGAATTTTCTGTTGTTATGTTTTTATTTTTCAGCTTTTTCTGCAGCAGTTTGTTTTCGTACTCTGGCCTGGGATGCTGCTGAAAAATACAAAAACAAACAAACATCATCATCATCATCATCATCATTATTATAATTAAGAGAAAATCCCCAACATTGTTGGTCACTTTTTCACAAAGCCATCAAGGTGATTCAACTCCACACACCTTTTGCATTAGGCTGCCAGATCTGGCCCAGCTTCCCCGATAAATAACCTTTCAATATATCCTCGCAAAATATATTTTTCTTTCCCAAATTACAGGATAAATTAAGCAAAGTGACAAAAGCTTCTCACGTTGTTCAGGTGAGCAGCTCATAAACAACAAAAGTGTCATGCATGTCCTCATTCCCACCAAGTTCTGAACACATTCAGAGGTGGAATTTGGATTAAGATCTCCCACAAAAAAAAGCTAATCCTACAGCATTGGTCATATCATCCCTCTTTACTATAATTAGAACTCTTGCATATCAGCCCCATCCAAAAAAAAAAGGATTATTAACATTTTGTAATTAATCTGGTAGTCATGAAGAGAACAAAAATAATTTTAAACTAATGAATCTTCTTGAGAAATAGAATGAAGCCTATGTGGAACTTCACCAGAATTCCTTGAGAAAAATTGGTAGTGTTCATTTTCTGTATCTGTAACATTTTCACCACAGCAGACACAACCCTCACCATTCTCTGCTGCATGTGAGAATATAAATGCAGTGAGACCCCCAAACTATTTTTTATCCTGATTGTGAGATTTTCTTAATGCATTCAAAAGGTATGTGATAAAGTATCATTTAAATCATTGAATCTTAGAACAGTCTGGGTTGGAAGGGTCCTTATATCTCATGCCAAACCCCTGCCATGGGCAGGGACACCTTCCACTGAGATGTGTAAATGTTTTTGGTCATAAGGAATGACAAAAGTCACAGGGTCTTGCAAACAATCAGGAAGGTATAATTATAAATTATACACCTGCCATGGAAATTTGTATGTAGTCCCTAACCTACTATAAAAGAACATGGCAGTGGGCTTTGGATAAAGGGATGAGATGAAAGGGAAGAGAGAAAAGGAGATGAATAAGAGAGAGAGAAAGATCAGCAGCCCCTAATTCCAGTGTTGATCCCTGATGGTGTGATGGGAAGTCCAGGATCTGTGGTGATCCCAATATCAGTGTTTGAGACACACACAGGGGACACTTCTCTTCTGGGTCTCTACACCAGGTTGCTCAGAGCCCCATCCAGCCTGGCCTGGAACACTGCCAGGGATGGGGCAGCCACAGCTGCTCTGGGAAACCTGTGCCAGGGCCTCACCACCCTCACAGGGAAGAATTTCTTCCCAATATCCAATCTAAATCTCCTCTCTGTCAGTGTGAAGCCATTCCCCCTTGTCCTGTCACTCCAGGCCCTTGCCAAGAGTCTCTCTCCATCTTTCCTCTGGGCTCCCTTCAGATGCTCAAAGCCACAATGAGGTCACCCCAAAGTCTTCTCCTCTCCAGGCTGAACAATCCCAGTTCCCTCAGCCTTTCCTTGTAAGAGAGGTTCTCCATCCCTCTGATCATTTTGGTGTCCCTCCTCTGGACAACATGTGGAACTCCAAGAAGTAGTGAGGCACAAGTAAACTCTAACATTAATAAAGCTGATTAGCAGCAAAAATGGTGGTAGGAAAGATGGGGAAAGGATGGAAAAAGATACAAAAATAAACATTTAAAGGTGCTGCAGTCTGTATCTTGATGCTTTTTAAATTTTTATTGGCTTGTGCTGATTTGCATTATTTGCCATCACGTTTCCTTACATAAAGATTCAGAGGTTGGATGTAACAAACATCTTTAGACTTAAACGAGGAAAGGATGAAGACATCTGGTATGGATGGCTACATGAGAGGAGACAGCTTGATCAAAGTGGGGAAAAGAGATAAATGAAGCTGTAAGAAACTGAGGAAATCTAAATATACTATGCTACTGAAGACCTGAATTAGTTTGCTTCCTTTTTTTCTCTTACTTTCTGTTAAACAAAGCATTCTGAGATATGAGGGGCAGCCTCCAGAGGTCAGAGCAGCTTTTGAAAATTGATTGGAATGAAAACAAGGTAAAATAAAGAAAATAAATGCCAAGCAAAACATTGTATGCTAACTTACTTTTAACTATTAAAAGTTTTACTCTGAGTGCATATTCTCTCCAAATTTGGCCAAGTTATGTTTAGTTTTCCTAGTAAGACATTCCAGTGTCCTTTTAACTGCCTTTCATACATCTACACCTGGATGGAATAGTAGTTGATCTTTGTTGAATCTGCCAAGTCATCTTACCCTTGACTGAACAGATCACAGAGCTCCCTGGAATGCATTTTGTATATATTCCTTTTATGAGTATTTTGCACAAAATATTTCTTTACAGTCCAGACTCAGGGATGTTATACCCATGCATCCATGGATGTGAAGAGACCATTCCACCCAGCTGTAAAAAGAAAGTGATTCAGAATCAATTCTTTGTCTGAAAATGGGAAGAGTTCTACACTTAGGACAACAAGCTTGAAATAGTTGTGATTATTTCACAAAGGCCAAATGTCCATGTAGGGGTAGATCTGAATCCCAGGATGCTGGAAGTTTGCCAGTACAGCTGCCAGACACTTATTGAAAACCATGTGAGCCAAGGTACTGCGAGGCCAAATGAGTGCTCCAAGTAGAAAACAATAATTCCCATTCTGAAAACAAAGAGCCAAAACATGAAATTTCTACTCAGGCAAAACTCGTGTTGACATCGCTGGGAATTTTCCCTGAGAGTGGACTCCAGGATTTGTCTCAAACATACACATGTGTATCCACTATCCATCAAATTAAGCCTCTGTAGATAATGATCCAGTTTGATAAGAATAAATAATGTGAACCAATCTCTCCTTAATTTCCCTTTGATGTAGAAAGAAAGTGATAATTTAGTTTCACAAACATGCATGACAAACACGTGGAATGTATTTATTAAAAAAAATAAAAAAATAAAAAAATTAGAACCTTAGCAACTATCCCAGATTTGACAGACCAAAGGAACTACCAAAAAAATACACCCTATACTCTAAGTAAAGGCAAAGACCCACTGCAAATTCCTTGAACAGCCTTATCCTAAAATCCTGAACACAAGCAGAGCAGCTAAGCAATGTGTACTGATGGGAAGGAAGGTTTCCACAAATAAAAATTGGAATGGCCCAGCTGCTGCCCAAAGAAAGATGGAAATGTAGAATGAACAGAACAGAGAGCCCAGCTGTTCTCTGCAGCAAAAGGGTTAATTATTAGAAATCAAGGACTTAAACCCTCCATTTCTTCTGATGGTGACATAGGATGCAGGGGGTGAGAAGTCTAGGGAAGAGTTTGTCAGGATCTGTTTAGACTGCCCTATTAATGGGATGCTTGTCCAAGGAAAAATAGTTTTATATGTCAGCATGGAGTCACTGGTAGATGATTACAATCTTTTTAGTCCAGATCACTTTCAAAATATATCTGGTAAATGAAAAATTAAAGCAAAAGAATAAGTCATGTAGCATGAACACAAGCTTAAGGGTGTTAAAATCTACTGAGCAAGTATACAGGAACTCAGTGGTTAAAGATATTCTAGAGCAACAAAAAACAGATTTAGTCAAAAGAAACTAGAAAGTTCACTTATGGGATTGTATTTGCCAGACAGACAGGGAGATTTTATGCCTTTGTCTGCTTTCATTGAGCAAGAACCATGGTAATTCAAATACCTGTAAAACTAAATTTTGAAATTTGGCCCCAGATTTTGAAGCTCCCTTAAGCTAGGAGCAAACAACCAAATTCTGCCATTTCAATGGCAGATAACATATTTTTTGGGTAACTGCAGCAGAATATAGCATCACTTATGGTTGCTTGTTACGCAATTGAAATCCAACCCATGTAAATACTCCTATACTGATGAGTGGAATTGTGTAAATCACAGAATTACAGAAAGGCCTGGGTTGGAAGGAACCTTTAAGATCATCCCGTTTCAGCCCTTTGCCATGGGCAGCGACACCTTCCACTAGACTAGGATGGCCCATCCAAATTTTCAGGGATGGTGCAACCACAGCTGCTCTGGGAAACCTGTACCAGGGCCTAACCACCCTCACAGGGAAAAATTTATTCCTGAAATCCAATCTAAACCTACTCTCTGTCAGTGTGAAGCCATTCCCCCTTGTCCTGTCACTCCAGGACCCTGTAAACATCACCTTATTCCTTATCTTGTATGTTCTCCAAGGGCACATCCCTGGCAAACCCTGCTTACCTACCTGCATCTCCTGAATCACTGGAAAGAAGACAAAAAAATAAAGACCTCAAGGTGGTCCCTATTCTTAGTGGAGCAATGCTGGATAAAGAGAGATTTAACCTCTCAACCAGGGGAGGGAGGAACTTGCGCCACCCCAAGTGGCCTTTGAGTGGCCCACCCCAACACCCCAAGGAATCAAGTCTACCAATAATAAAACAAACAGTTTTGAGCCTTGAAGAAAATGCAGTTCTAGAAAGGACAGACTAGGTCATTACAACAGAAAAGGAATAAATGAAAGTGAGTTGATATGTCTGGTAGAATAGAAATAAAAGAGGAAAATGTACTAACATCCCAGGATGTTCCACTACAACTCTGAATCAACAGTCTGGGACTGAAAAAATGTAATCATACCCCTTTACCAACTTCTTGGAAAGCAAAGGAATTTTCACTTAACTTTGTTCTTACAGTTTACAACCTTAAACATATTTAAAGTGTGACTTCATGTGTAATCTTTTAGTGGAGCAATAACTGGTACTAAGCAGTTTCCCAAAGAGAAGAGCTGAGGGATAACATTCATTCTTCACCATTCCTTCCCCAGCTATCCTAATGAAACTCTCATCCTCCTAAACACAGGACTTAAATATAAGATTGAAAGAATTTGTTTAGAAGAACAGGGGCTAGCCAAGGAACATTAAATAATTAGCATTAGGAAGAATTAAATAAAGGTGAGGGAAGCTTCACTGGCTAGAGTAATGAAACCCAAAAAAGGTTAATAAAAAAGCATACAAAGAATTTTTAAAATATTTTGAAACATGAACCCAACAGGAAAAAAGAGAAAAAAATTTTAACATGTAGCAAGGAGATTTAAAAACCACTAGCAAAAGCTTGTTAGTAATATAGATAGAGAAGCATTAGAGTAGATTACCTAGGGAGGAATTGAAATATCCACTGCTGGATTTATTTAAGAACAAATTAGACAAATACCTCTTCATAATGATTTAAGTAGAGTTGATCCTAGAACACACAAGGGATGGCCCCTCAAGGTCCATTCCAGTCTTATTTTATGATTCTAAGTTCCTAATTCTTCAGCTTGTGCTGAGATTTGTCTGGCACTCCTTCACTTGCCATAAACAAAGGATTCTTGCTGATCCTACAGTTCCTGTCCACAGACTTTTACCACTTCAGGCCTCTTCATCATAGGACCTCACAAACCTATCGATTCTTTCACAGCATTTTACAAATATTAAACTAAACATGATGATTTTGTACTGTGAGTGATGAACTTGAATCACAGAATCACTAGGTTGGAAGAGACATTCATGATCATTGAGTTCCAACCCACCCCTAACACCTCAACTAAACCATGGCACCAAGTGCCACAAACAATCTTTTTTTAAATACATTCAGAGACAGTGACTCCACCACCTCCCTAGGCAGATCATTCCAGGATTTTATCTCTCTTTATGTAAAAAAACTTTTTCCTAATATCCAACCTTGGCACAGCTTAAGATTGTGTCCTCTCCTGTCAGTTTCTGCCTGGAAAAAGAGACCAACCCCCACCTGACTACAGCCACCTTTCAGGAGGTTGTGGAGAGTGATGAGGTCACCTCTGAGTCTCCTTTTCTCCAGGCTAAGCAACCCCAGCTCCCTCAGTCCCTCACAAGGTTTCTGTTCCAAGGCCCTCACCAGCCTTAGTGCCTCCTCTGGACTCACTTGAGCATCTCAATGTCCTTCTTAAACTGAGGGGCCAGAGCTGGACACAGCACTCAATGTCCTTCCTGAACTGAGGGACATGAACTGGACACAGCACTCAATGTCCTTCCTGAACTGAGGGGCCAGAGCTGNTTGAGGGGCCCAGAACTGGACACAGCACTCCAGGTGTGGCCTCACCAGTGCCCAGTACAGGGGAAGAATGACCTCCCTGCTCCTGCTGGCCACACCATTCCTGATCCAGGCCAGGATTCCATTGGCCTTCTTGGCCACCAGGGCACACTGCTGGCTCATGTTCAGCTGCTGTCACCAGAACCTCCAGGTCCCTTTCTGCCTGGGCACTGTCCAGCCACACCATCCCCAGCCTATAGCACTTCAGGGGGGTTATTGTAGACAAAATGCAGGACTCGGCATTTGGACTTGTTAAATTTCATCTTATTGGACTCTGCCCATCCATCCAAACATTCCAGGTCTCTCTGCAGAGCCCTCCTACCTTCCAACAGATCAACACACGTTCCCAGCTTAGTGTTGTCCTGTGGGTCTGATTTTTTGAGTCTGTGGAGTTTTCAGCCTGTAGTAGTTGATTTTTTCTTCCCTTGAGAGAATTCATTCCTCTCAAGGACAGTGAATGCAAATAAGTCTTTTATCTCTTCATAACACAGTTAGTTTCTCATACAACCCTCTCACAGGTGTTGTTTCTATTATTTAACCATTTAAGAGAAGTATTGTCTTTACTGACCAATTATACGGTACCTCAGCGCAGTATGTTATTAAAAGGATGTGCAAAATTGTAAATAAAGCCTTCTGATGTTTATTGTAACTGGAGTCGAGCTCTTCATTTTTGTGTCCAACAGCAACATTGTCCACAGATTTAATAACAAAAGACTCAATATCCTCATCCATGTCACCAATACAAATACTGAACAGAGCTGGCCCCAGCACAGATCCCTGAGGGACACCACTGATGCCTGGCTGCCAGCTGGATGCAGCACCGTTCACCATCACTCTCTGGGCCCAGCCATCCAGCCAATTCCTAAGCCAGCAAAGAGTGCTCCTGTCCAAGCCATGGGCTGCCAGCTTTTCCAGGAGTATGTTGTGGGAGACAGTGCCAAGGCCTTGCTGAAGTCCAAACTGACAACTTCCACAGCCTTTCCTGCATCTACCAGGTGAGTTACCTGGCCATAAAAGGAGACCAGGTTGGTCAAGCACGACCTACACCTCCTAAACCCCTGCTGGCTGAGTCTGATACCCTGGCTATGTTGTAAGTGCTGTGTGGTGGCACCCAGCATAAACTGATCCATTACCTTAATGGGTACTGAGGTCAGGCTAACTGGCCTATAATTACCAGGATCATCCTTCCCACCATTTTTTGTGAGTGGGCATCACACTGGCCGTCTTCCAGTCATCTGGAAACTCACCTCTGAGCCAGAACTGCTGGCAAATGATGGAGAGCAGCTTTGAAAGCTCATCTCCCTGATGAACTTCACCTGTGGCTGTCGTCGTTACAAAGAATTCTTGTTACACATAATGAAGTAACAAAGTATTTATTCAGTGTCATTGTGTTACTGCACACTATACAATGCCGTATGGGCAATCTCAGCAAAACATGATCTGTCCTTACTTTATAATCCTTTTCAAAATTCATTATTAACTTCAGAGTGCTGAAAATAAACATTGATACTAAAAACTGTATCAGTTACAGTCCTTAGTCTAACAGCTACAAACTGCATTGAGCAGGAGAACACTCATGAGGAATCTATACATTAGTGCTTATATAATATGTATATATAGAATAATTAACACAGTAAATTAGCCCAGGGAGAGGAGACTTACTTCTTCTTCTTCCAGTCCAGTTAGATCCCAGAAGTAACTCAATCTCATCTGCAAACGCTTCCATTGTTCAAGGAACATGGTAGCTTTAAAAGAAATTAAACAATTTTTTAAATGATAAATCCAAAGCCTTGTGGCAAACATGTGTCTTTCTTATAAGCTTCAACTGATATTTGAATTCCATTATGCTAGACTCTTTAAAATGAAACACTAAGAAACAGCCTCAGGCCCAATTTTAAAGAAAGAATTCAAGCAAAGCATGGGAACAATAATTAGTGTCTTTTAAAAATAAAATATAGAAAGGTGGATCATGGGTTGTCCAGAGACACTGTTAAGTTCTTGTCAGGAAATGGAATTGATCCCATAACTGTAGATATCCATGGAAGACATCATCTCTTTTAGTTCCCCATGAAGCACTCTGAGATAGGTTTAGCCTGCTACTGAAATAACTAGGATCCCCAGCAAGATGTAGAAAAATATATTTTGAAATATATTACAATGGTGTAGTTAAATGCTTTTGTCCTTCATATAGATGGTGATTTTGCCCTAAGGGCTGGTCCCTTGTTCAGCCTCCTGCTTCTCCTTTTTTAACTAATAAGAAGGAACAGATGTTTTACTGTTGTCTCATATTTACAGTTTCCTGGTTGTCCTCTCAAAATTGCTGTTTCCTCAGTATAGCCCTTTTCCTAGTTGGTCATAATTTATGGACTTACAGATTTATTAGAAACAGTACTTATAAATCTTGGATTGTGGACACACAATATCACTATCATCAATATCACTATCATCAATATCAATACTAAACCAGTACATACCAACTAAAAATACCAAAACTCTACCAATAAAAACCATTACCTATAAACAACTGGGGGCACTGTTTTCCATTTTCTTATGCTTCACCTCATTCTTTCAGTAGGTGAAAAGGGTATTATAAAAACACTTTAGATCACAGCAGTGTTTACATCATTTGAACATCTTGTAGATAGCCCCACAAGACAGAGAAGAGTGGAGATTCAGATCAGCTTCCCTTGACTGCATCTACACTGTCAGATAACACTGAGAAAAGTGGGAACTCTGTGAAAATAACCTGGCTCTTACAAGGCATAATCTATCCCAACAGTTAGCTGCAAATATTTCCTTCTCAGGTATCATCCCATCATATAAGTATCATTTAAAGACAGGACTGGCAGCACACCGACAGCAAATCAGCAGCTAGGTTGCTGTCTGTGTTCCTCCTTTACAGAAGAGAGAACATATAAAAGCTATATTTAGCATGGTTTGAAAACTCATGGGTTTTTAGATATCTTAAATACAAAAACATTTGGTTATTTTATAGGGTGCTATTACTCATTCCATTCTTTCCTGTTATACAAAAACTCAGTTCCACATTTAGCTCTGTAAGAACGCACTTGGCTTGATGCAGCAGCTGCTCTGAAATCAGCACGTCTGCACTGACTTACACCAGCAGAAAAACTAAACTGACAGAGAGCAGGTTTGCATTGGATATTAGGAAGAAATTCTTCCCTGTGAGGATGGTGAGGTCCTGGCACAGGTTACCCAGAGAAACTGTGGCTGCCCCATCCCTGGAATTGTTCAAGGGCAGGGTGCATGGGGCTCTGAGCAACCTGGTCTGGTAGAAGGTGCCCCTGCACCTTCATGGGAACTGAATGAGCTTTAAGGTCCCTTCCAAACCAAACCATTCTGTGATTCTGTAAAACTTCTAATGAAGGCATCTGACACTGAAATTCAGCACCAGGATACAGGTGACTTCAAGCCGAGACAGCCAGGCATTATTGTAAATATAGAAAATTGCTGCAGAACTGCTGGAATCACAAAGACACTTCATGAAGAATCAGGTTCAGCTACTAAAAGCATGATTCCTTTTGAGATATTAACCTTAGAATGTCTTCTGCTTTCTAAAGGATGGGAGAAAACAAGCAAGACCAGAGGATTCCTGTTCCCAACACCCTCATGAAGTGAAGCTGGCCCAGATCACCCTAGTTTGCTCTTTTAAATCTACAGCTGAAATAGGTGTGTGAGTGAGATCTGCCATTCAACAGATTGAGCTCTAGATATAACCAACACAGCCTCTAATAGTAGGGCAGGAAAATTTGGTGTAATCTAATACTTAATATGCAAGCTGGGCAGAGTTAGTAAAGGCTCCATTATTTCGCTTTGCTGCTCTTTGTGTGTGCCGGCTGCATTTCCTTGAACTGACAAGCTCAGTTATCATGGTCTCAAGAACAGACTTTTCTAATCTGTGGGAAACATTTTTTGGAGGAGGGCTACAGCTCTGAAAGAATTTTGTTATTCTTATGCCTTTTTTTAAAAGCAGTGCATATGGAACTTTTTGTCCTGTTCTGTTCCATAATAGATTCTACTAATCTGTCTTAGTGCAAGGATATATCAACATTTTCTTTTGCACGTTGTGTTCCTGATACCAAAATACAATTGTTCTGGATGAGGTTCAGTGGCAACTGTCATTTGCATGGATGCCAGTTAACAGTACAGTTTCTCTGTCAGGAAAATGATATTTTATTTATCTTAAGCTTCACAGCAGCAGGTGACAATCTGCCAGTCTACCCTGTAATCTAAAGTAGTAAAATAAATTATTCTGAGAGTCTATAAATTCATCCTTTTTTTTTTTTCTGTTTCTTAGTCATAATTCTCACATATTCTCTAACATTTGTTCTAGGGCTTCCAGGAACTGCTAAATAAATGCTTCTTCCTTCCATGATCTGTTCTGTCTGCAAGCTCCTTAAAAACCTTCTGCTGTCCTCACCCAATGCCAACCCACCCATCAGTCCCTTCTAAAAAAAGCTGTAAAATCTTAATGGGCTTGCAAAGAATAACACACTGGCTGCTGAGGCATGGCTATAACACAATAACATATTTGCTCAGTTTCATATTAAGGATGATAATTTCATTTTGGGAACAATGAATAGGGAAATAAAAAATCATTTTACAGTAGCAATAACACATTTAACTTTCACAATAAACAAGCTCTGGAGTAAAGGAGAGCATAGGACCAACAATATTTCATGCAAGCACACTACACACACTTTTCAGGGCAGAGGTGAGGCCAGAAACAATAAGAGTAATACTACAGTGCATTCGTTCGTGTTTATGAAGTGTTTTGATATCCTCATGGAGACAGGGATATTTGCCATTAAAGAAAAACAAACTTGTTTAAATGGGATATTCTAAAATATATTATAATCAAAATGATAATAGTCCCATTGCTCTTGGAATCCCATAAAGTTTTGATAAAATTATTAGACTGAGTTTCTCCACTAGGAACTGGGACTGTGCCTAAATTAGACCCTTTCAGCTGTCTGCACCATACCAATCCTCAAATACATTCTGGTCCCAAATGCAGAAGGTGTTAAAAGAGTGTGACATGGTGGAAAATGAATGAAGAAATTAAGAAAAATTAGGAAGTGTATGGCAAAGTTTAGAAGTGCCATTAATGGCACAATTTCCGCTATGGTGAAAATGGCATCAAGATGTTCCAGGGGAGGTTCAGGTTGGATATCAGAAAACATTTCTTCCCACTGGCATTGGAAGGGGCTGCCCAGGTAGGTGATGGAGTCACTATCTCTGAAGATGTTTAATAAACAACTGAACACGGTACTCAGTGCTCTGGTTTAGCTGATGAGGTGGAGACCAGTCAAAGGCTGGACTTGATCCTGTAGATCTTTTCCAGACTTGATGACTCTATGATTCTAAACACAGCAGTAGAGGAAGAAAGAACATCTTTTCTTCCCTGAACTACACAACTCCATTTATTCCAGAGCTTGCTGTGGTTGACAGTGATATTGCTTTCCCCAGTCTCAACACAGCCAGCTCTCCCTGGCCTTCTGAGGACTGCCAGCTTCCAAAAGCCATGGAGATCACATTCAACCAAACAGCATTTTGTTATCCTGTGATGAGTCCAAACATCAAATGGCACTGTTCACTTGCAAAGCAATACTCACCCCAGAGAGCCATAAAGATGGAGAAGAAAACCGTGGCAGGGTTGTCAAACAAGTGACTGGCTCGGGCGGTGGCACAGGCAGAGCTGAGGTTCCAGTAATCACAGAACTTGTCACACAGGGGGCACATGGTGAAGGCATTGCGTTGGTCACACATCTCTTTGCTGTGACAGACAAGGGCACAGGTTCCTCTGAGTATTCCAGCTCAGAAACTATGGATGTGCAGTAGTGATATCGAGCAGCACATCACAGCTATTATGAGCTGTCTGCAATATACGTGGCCTGCACTTGCAAAGAACAGGAGCTGTGTGTTTCCTCAAGGTTTAATGCCATGATAGTAATTTTTTAATTACTTATAGGCACCTTACCAAGAGGAAAATGATGTAACACTCAACCAGACTGATCACTGCATTGTATTAATGAGTTAAGGGAAACAACTTCAATGAAGACTGAGGCTAAACACACTGAAAAACCAAAATTTGCATCTCTGCAGTTTCATGATTTGATACAGATCAAATTTAAATCACTGAAAAGAAAGACTGAAGTGGTAGCAATGGAAATTCAGTGCTGTTGTCAAAATATGCATTTTTTAATACAGTGGCACAAAAGTATGAGAGAAAAGATTTTTATAGATTTTAAGGTCTTTACTGCAATGTCATTTTTTTGATTCTCAATCTTTGCTGTGTATGTATTCAGTTTCTAAAAATCTTTGAAAAAGACATTATCAATGTCACTTTAACAAGTCAAACTCTTCTTGGCAGGGCTGAGAATGCTTTCAGTATTTTCCATAAGGTCTGATCCTGAAAGCCTTTCCTACCTTTACAATCTCACTCAGGTGAACTGAGTAGTGCAAAACTCAAATATTCTTGCCAGGATCATGAGCTGAGGGTTGCCACATTGTTTCAATGATAGCTGGCATATGATGATTATGATTGTTCCTATATGGACCATCCTGAAATAGGTTTTTCCCCTGACTTCAAATAAAAAAGGACTATTCGAGCTCTATTATGAACTTGTTTATATTATATGGCTTGAAAAGCATGCAGCTGTTTCCAGCTCTCATGTTGTTACAGTAATTCTCTATTTCAAAAGGCAGCAGAGGGTGCTGCAGATACATCTCAGCCATAAATCTCACCACAGTTTAAATGTTTGCACAAACTTTCACCCCAACAAGCACCAAGATTTATTCAGATCAAGCTAAGAAAACAGACCCTGCCTCAGATGTGGTGCTGTTCATCATTTACCTATCAGTAACCTTTTCCTACTGCAGTGTTTTTAAAAACTGTCAGTTCAGGGACTGTCATGAGTGTGATCAGCATAAAAGTACAGCAGTATTCTGTTGAACAGAAGTCAGAAACAGAAGTCAGACAGAAACACAGAGGAATGACTGGTTTTTGTTTGTTTGTTTGTTTTCACTGGGAAGCAGACATTAACATCACAGTGTCACTTTGGCAACTTTTGTGTAGTATATTCCCCACAGGATACACAAAACTCAACATTTTTTGTGTCTAGAAGAATACTGTGGAGACCAAATATTGAACCATAGCATGGGTTGAGTCGGAAGAGACCTTAAAAATCACCCAGTTCCAACACCCTGCCATGGGCAGGGACACCTTTCATTAGCCCAGGCTGCTCCCAGTTCCATCCAACCTGGCCTGGAACACTGCCAGGGGTGGGGCAGCCACAGCTTCTCTGGGAAACCTGTGCCAGGACTTCACCAACCTCACAGGGAAGAATTTCTTCCCAATATCCAATCTAAACCTCCTCTCTGTCAGTGTGAAGCCATTCCCCCTTGTCCTGTCACTCCAGGCCCTTGCCAAGAGTCTCTCTCCATCTTTCCTCTGGGCTCCCTTCAGGCACTGCAAGGCCACAATGAGGTCACCCCAAAGCCTTCTCCTCTCCAGGCTGAACAATCCCAATTCCCTCAGCCTTTCCTGCCAGCGGAGCTGCTCCATCCCTCTGATGCCCTTCGTGTCCCTGCTCTGGCCTGGCTCCAGCAGCTCCCTGTCCTTCCTGTGCATCTTCCTGCTGCTGGAGCTCTGTGGGTGGGGCTGAGCAGAGAACCACATCCCTTGATCTGCTGGCATTTGTTAGGTCTTGTAACTATTGTTCCTCTTACTTGTACAGATGGTGTGGTTTTAATGAGAATAGTGTTCCAAGAGTCGTGGACAGTGTTTGCATTAATTTCAGTGAATTTTACATAATGACTTTCTGATTGAGCAGTGAGCCATGTGCACTCATAAAAAGCAAATTAATATCTTAGAAAATAAGCTCAATACAGTGGACACACTACACATTTCTGTTTCAGGAGGTGAGACACTGACCAATCAAATAAATGTGCGCCCTTCAAATACCTGTTCAATGCTTCTGTGTTTGTAATGCTCCCAGGGTTAGTAATGATACATCACTGCTCTTCAGACAAGCTAAAACCAGTTATTCTCACTACAGATTTGTAAGGAAAAGCACAGTCTTATAATTTTCAAATAAAAAATCATGTGTCACAGATAAGCTTACCTAGGAATGTCACTCTCAATGGTTACACATCCATATAGAAATACAATAATCCCAACTACCGAAGATGGAATGAGGAATTCTGTGTATAAACCCAGCCATGCAAAATAAAGTCCTATCTTTTCTCCAAAATACTTCCTGAAAAATAGATAAAAAAGAAGAAAAAGCACATGTCAAGGGTATAATTTTCAAATGTGTTTTACAGCTACTAAACAGTCCCAGAAAGTTAAAATATGAATTGTGAAAGACATGAATGACAACCCTGAGGTTCTTGAAGACAACAGGAACAAATGAAGGGGATGATTTAGGCACTTGGCGGTTTGGGCTTCTTTGTTCTGAGAAGTTAGTCCTGGATCATTCTCCTGAGCTGAAATTAAGCATCATTGCAATACATAATATCTGTCCAGAGAAGACTGTGGACTTTGCATCTCTTAAAAGAAGTCAGTGAAATAGGAGGAAACATTGGAAAATACTTGGCTCCTCAGAGGAGCACATTAATTTTTGCCTCTGTCGTACTCCTGGATTCAGTTAGTGAGAGTCATAGCAATGACATCTATGGGACCATACTGACAACATTCTCTAATATCTTAAAAGATGACTAATCTGGAACTGCTGCCAAAGGAGGAAAGTTTACTTGCACACTTAGCACTGGCTTTTCAGAAACAATATTTTTATCAGGTTAACAGCCCCTGGACAGCTGGTTAGAAAAAACAGTGTCTGCTCTGAGAAACAGCCCATTGCAGATGTTGATAAATAAGTGGTAGAATTCAGCTCAGCATCTTCATGAATCACACTGCAAGAAGTAAACTAAGCATAGATAAACCTCACTGATCATTCCAAAGTACAGTTAGGAGTGATTACAAATATTGCAAAACCCAAAGAGCTCATAGATCTCAAGAACTCACCAAAATTTAGATAAAATACAACAAGGTTAAAAACATTTCACAAGCCAGAGAACATGATACAGCAGTGTTGGACAGAAAGCAGCTAAACAGAGAGCATTCATGACATGACATGGAGTGTGAGTCAGTGAGACATTTACACTTTGATAGCAGCAAAAATTAAAATAAATTCATTTTATCATGTCTAATTAATGAAAGACAAGACTTCCTCCTCATAAAGCTTACGTGCCATCCCAGTTTGAGATTTTTTTTTGGATCCCACTTACTTTAGGAAAGTTTTATCCAAGTTTAGTAACCCAGATTTAAATCATTCCTACTGAAAATGCTTAAAAGAGATTCTTGGAGGCCTAAACCAAAATTGTATACTTGTGCCACAGGAGAGACAGGACAGGAGTACAACCATGGCAGAGAGCCAAGGGACAAGAAGACAAGCCTCCACAGTCACTTCCAGCTCAGATGGAATGGATAAAGGAAGCAACAGTCAGGGAATTTTATTACTACAGATCCTGCTGTTGTTCTCACATGATCACAGTTGCAGCTAAGTCTGCACTTCCAGGCTCTCCCATGGAAAACTGGCAGTGTAATCCTGCCTATTTCAGTTTTGCCATCCATGAGTGCCTCTATTTTCTCATGTCTAACCAAACTCACTTATGCTTTAGAAAGGATACCTGCAATCCTAAATGATTGTGAAACAAAAGTATTTTGAGGTGATGTACAGACAATTATCTTCAGTATGAGCAGATGCCATCCAGAAGCTTGGAAATTTCAGGAATCTTCTAGGGAAAGAGGACAGCCCCCACAGCTGACATTGCAAGGTACCCTAAGCCACAAACTGTGTCAAGGATCAAACAGCACAAGTGAAATCATCACAGAGTGGTTTGAATGGCAATAACTTCAGATTTTAAGAAGCACCTCAGGACAATGTATTTGCAGAGAATTCAAGGAAATATTGCATTACATGTTATAGCATATTTTATGAAATGATAAATATAAATATAAATATTTGTGTTGCAAATACAAGCTATATACTTTGGGAATCCTCTCTGACCTGGCACATGCCAGGTAATTTTGGAGGCAATCATACAAAGAAACTTTCCTTTATTTTCACATTTGAAAAGAAATATACATATTTATTATACCTGTTTGTTAATATACTTTGCTGTTAATATATTGTGTTTAATACATGCATTTTAATACGCTTTTTTTAAAATATGAAGTGAGAGAAGAAATACTTGATTAAAATATAGAACTAACCAGAAGGCATACAGCTTTTCTTCAAGCCTCCTGTGTGAGTCAACAAACAGCAGCAATGGTGTTAGAACAGCATAGGATAGAGGGAAATTCCATTTGCTCGCAAATTTCCTTCTGACAGGGGATTGACATCCATAAATTTGATACTAAAGCAGAGGGAGACTATTCTGATTATGTGTTCTTACTGCCTCCTTGTTTGTAAAGATGGGCAATGGGCACAGCTGGTAAAGTGTTTCAAATAGGTCAGAGCAGGCACAAAAAAATTGTCCACAATCTAAGCTGTTCAAAACTCTCTGTTCTTTTGACAAAAGGCCACAAATTAGCACAGAAAGATTTCAAATGCAAGCAGCACTAAAGAGCTGATCAGGGTCAGGGAAGTTGAACTTTATGGCTCAAGAGGCTTCCCTTCAAACTTTTAAGCATTCCAGTGATAAGTGTGATCTGTAACCTATAAAGCAAAGGGTTGCTATTTGTATCCATGTCAAAAGAAAGTGAGAAGAGCTCAACAGTGTCCTAGCAGTATGGAAAAAAGCAGTTGCCAAGAAAAAAAAAAAAAAACTGCACTGTGTTTTGTGCCTTAACTGTTTTGAAAAAGGAAAATAATTAAGATGCTATGCCCAAGCTCAGTCCACCAACATGCCAGAAAATTAAATAATCTAAGGAGAAGTCAGAGCTTTGAAACGTAATGAACAATTCAGATATGAGTTTATCAAGTCAGATGAACACAGGACACAGACATGTCCTTTCTTTGACACACCCCAAGTGAATAGGAGTCAAGGCTCTGCAAACACTTGTTCCCCCTGTACCAATATCTACAGCTGCTGCTGGATTCAGTAGTGAATGAACAGAGGGGGAAAAATGTGTGCTTCAAGGGTAGAGGAAGATGTAAGTCAAGAAAAAGTATTTTTACATGTTTTTGTATATTTACACCAAGAACTTGACATGTTCTCTCATTTACATTGGGATAAAACCAGTCTGAATTTATTATCCTACAGGAATTATCCATGATTTATGCTGGCATGGCAAAAGAGGAGAATTGAGACCAGAGTCCTGCCCTACCTCAGTAGCTAATTCACATCTGCCTCACATATATCCAGGCAAAGCTGAGGACTAATCCTTTCCAAAGTGTGTTCATGGATACTGCAGAATGCCACAAAAAAGTTTGTCCCTGGTATTGTGTGAGTTTTATTTCTGCATTAGGGAAATGCCCCTTTAAACACACATATTCCATGGAGGCAGGGGTTATTCCCAAACTAAAGGGCAAGTGGCTTTGATAAAGAATGTGTACTGCTCCTATCAGGAGAAACAGCCAAGGCTTTTGTTCTGTATGTTGATAATTATAAGGTGAAATTTTGTGCCTTTCATTTTAAGACTTTATAAAGGCTGGTTTAATGGACATCTACCAAGCAGTGAGTTCTCATGAACAAGAATCATGTTTGTAAGGAAAGATTTGGTCAAATTACCCAGAACTCCTGAACAAGCTGAGCAAGAGCTGCTCTCCCAGCAGATTATCAGAAACAGCATTAAAAACACTCAACAGCAGCAACAAAACCACCTGTAGAAAGTGTATTCCCTTGCAGAATTAGAAGAGTTGAGAAGGCCACAGCAGAAATGTTGACTTGGTTCCCTTTGCTTTGCCCATATAACACTTAAACCAGACATCTGCAATGCACTTTTTGGTCTGTCTGGTTGCAAAACCAACATAAAAAAGAATAACTGATTATTAAACCCTCTGCTTGCACGTTGGTCACAGCGCTCCTGTGCCAAGTTGTGCAATGTACAAATAGACTAAGGTTTGGGGAAGGGAGGACAAAGAGAGAAGGGAAAAAACCCTTCAGTTTTGACTCTGTGAAAACAAGTGTGGGTACCTGGAATGTGAATAAAGCGTGTGGTGCGTGACAGACACTGGAAAGAACTCCAGAGACGTTCAGGAACAAAAATAAAAAAGCAAGGAAAAGGCGCTGTGGACACTGAGTCACCTAACTGGGAAATCTGAGCAGAACTCTTCAGTTTTTAAATTGTTATACCCCACTCTAGGCCAGCTGTCACTTCATGTTTCCGTTTCATTCCACCACCCCTTTGGTGGAGGAGTTGTTTGGACACAACATTTCTCTGCATTCTCTGTAAAACTGCCTTACAACTGCTGCTTGGGTAGGTTACCCCTGTGCAAATGGTCAACCCAGCCACACATATTACTAATGCCTTCAAAATAAACTTATTTGCACACTTTGGGGGTGAAATTCCAGTGTTTCTGCTGTAAGGGAGAAGGACAAGCAGTTTAGTTTCATGTCAGAACATCTTTACTGCCAAGGCTAGTTTAAAACTTTCTTTCCTTGTCCAGGTACACATTCCTTCTCTGACCCACTGCAACAGTCCCCAGGAACAAAATTTATTCTTTCAGAGCTTTTGCAATCAGAAGAAAACCTACCATTATGCTGCAGGTACAACTGTGACTACCTTCAGAAGCAATTCTAGCACATGGTAAGTTCAGAACACAGATATTTCTTTTGGTTCTGAGATAATAATTCCCACCATTGGAAGTTTCCCTCTCAAAACTGCAGACTTCTTTCAGAAAGACTGCTGGACTTTAGGGAAAGCCCCAGTCACTCCAAGGCAATCAGGGACCTTGCTGAACAGCCCAAGATTTCACTCCAGGTAGAGATGCCCATGTCCAAACTTTTCTGGATTTGCCATTCTTCCTTCACTTGAAAATTTTCTCAGGGCAAGATTCAAGCATTTATTACAACCATCTGGGACACCTGGGTGGAATTACTGCTCAGCAGCAGCACTGAAGCTGCTGTGCATCCAGAGATCTTGGAGATTTCCACCATGGTTGTGCCTGACAGAACATATTCCTTCCAGGCAGTCTCAACAAGGAACATATCAGTGCTAAATCCAGATACACAGAGAGTGCACCAAATGGAGCAATATGGAAGCTAAGAAAAGATCTTGGCAGAAGACAATTCCCCTTGGAACAATGCGCCAAGAGACTGAAAAACTTTTTTATTAAAATTTTAAGAGGGGGGAAAATATCAACAACAGAACCTCAGATAAATGGCCATTCATCTGAGTTTGGGGTAGGAAGGAAAATATCCTTCAGAAAGGCCAGCTGGTTCTGCATACAGAAAACAAAGAAGGAGACTTTGTCCAGGGTAAAAGCACTTTATTTTCCCCTCTACTGGGCGTAAAAATCAAGAATGTCCAGTAGAGAGTGATTAAAAGTGTGTTTTTGAATAGAGTTTAGAACCTGAGCCTTTTCCTCTGAAAACAGAATGAAGAAATGTGCCATCAGAGCTATTTAATCAAGCCCCTTTCATTAAAGTTCTTGTTTGAAACATTACCTAACAAATATTTGCTGTGTCCTCCAACGGTACTTAAATTTGGAGTCAAACTTTCCTAAATTACAGATGTATTTATCTTTCAAGGCACTGTGGAATTTAAATTGTGATTCCTTATAGGAGGAAAAAACCCACTGTCATAGTATTACAACTCCACAGAGAACAGAAATTGCAAATTTTATTTAGAGATAGAACTGTGCTTTTCTCTATTTTTTGACTCTTAAAAATTACCCTTCAGCAGAGTAATAGGGAGAAGTTGATGTGTGTGGAGGTAGGGGATATTCAAGTTCTCAAATTCTAGTGGATTCAAAAACCATGGGGAAATGTAATAATTATATCAATATATCAATTAATAATAATAATAATAGCTAACAATAATAGTCAGGATTTATGTATTAAATGCAATTTAAAATAGCAAAAGGCCCAACCTTATCCTGCAAAGAAATAAAACTAGGACAAGCCACTCTCTGAGCCTCACATATTCACTTATGCTTCCATTCCAAGAAATTGTCAGAATACAGCTGAAAGTGCATAGCTTGTGGTGATGGATTATAAACTGAAAAAAAGCCTTTGTTTACTGACTGAAGGAGAAAGAACAATAGAAGCATAATAAGTAGACATGTAATGTGACTGAGACAGAAATTAAGGCTGACAACTGCCAAATGGATAAGCAAACAACATGATGCTGGGTAGTCAGAAGCACTGTAATTGCATTCTCCTCTCTGTTCTGGGACAATACAAAACTTCACAACAGGTTTGAAAGGATTAAGTGCCTGATTACATTATTCTGTTGATGTTTCCTGTCATGTGCTTAGTGTAAAAAAGTTCTAAATGTCCCTGAGCCTGCAGAAACCACAGCACACCTTGCTCAGGGAAGGCATTTTCAGCAGGAGTAACACAGTGGTTTGCCTGTCAAATCCAAGATTTCATGCATAAGGCAACCCATGGAGACTCTGCCTCTCCTCATCTTTAAGTTATTCTCTTTTTTATTTAGCACTTTAAAAGAATGTCAGTAACCTTCTCAACCTGGAAAATTAAAAATCTATGGCTACCCGAGGCTAATTCAAAGCTAATGGAAGTCAATCAGAGCTTACCTGTGAGGAAGGATGTTTCATTTTATAAACAACTCGGGGCACCAAGTGACATTCTGTTTAAGAAGCGATTCATTGAGTTATACAGATAATATTTTCTCTATAATAAACAAATACAAATAAGGAGTAACTGATTTAATATGAATCAGCCTTTCTTTTGGACTTTCTTTTAGGAAAGGAGGTTACTTAGTCTTTTTCTTCCTATTTTTTAGTACCTATTACAACTTGCATTTCTGCCTTTTTGTACTTGAACAAATGTGAGGTCATTGACATCTCAGCACTTCCCTAATCTCCAGTTTCCACAAGATAATTTGCATGATTTTATTCATCTCATTTAACAAGAGTTTGAACCTCAAATACTGGCATCTTTTCCTAAATATCTTTCATTTATAATAACTAATATTTCACGAGAGCTTTCGTGCTTTTCAAATTAATATAGCTAACCCTTACTGCAGAGCCTGAATTCATTTCATGTATTTATTTTAGTAAGTAGGTCCTTGATAGAGCTTGCACAGTGTTACTGCTGTCAGATAGACACCATCTGGTGGCTAATAAACAGATGTATCATTTCTAATTAAAAACAAGTATAAAAAATAATCTTTTAGTCACCTCAGTGGAAGGGGATTGGGTCAGGGAATACTGAAGCAAACTGGACATCCATAAATCCACAGGCCCTGATGGGATGTACCCACAAGGGCTGAGGGAACTGGCAGATGTCATTGCAAGGCAGCACTTGATAATCTTTGATTGATGGTGGCAACTGGGAGAAGTGCCCAAAAGCTGGAGGAAAACAAAAGTCACCCTCATTTTCAAGAAGGGCAAGAAGAAGGACCTACGGAACTACAGGCTAATGTACTCTCATTTGTGCCATCACCTCTTGTCATAGGACACAGCTGAGAAGAGTCTGGCTCCATCCTTTTCTTACCCTCTGCTCAATATCGCATAAAAATCTTAATTTTTCTGCTCTCTGTACTGACTGTGGAAGTTCACAGATTTGCCATATTGAAAGCTTTCCTTCAGCTTTTGTTTTCTGGGCATAATTTTTATGTGGTTGACAGTTCTTGATCTCTTCTCTTGTGATCCTGGTTTTGTTCAGTGTTAGGGACAAGTTACTGGATCAGACAAAGCCATGGACTGTCCTAATATAACTTATGGACAGAGAGGACCCTCATACAAAATATCTTAGTGTGGGGGAATACCTTTAAACCAGAAGCGGGTTGGTCTTGACCCCTGGTCAGCACTCAAGAGCCAGAAAAAGAATTTTCTCTCAGCCCAGCAAGCCTTAGAACCTTGTACAGAGATTAAGACATTAAGAGCAGTTCTGCAAGAAAGATAAGCAGACCTGCAGCCACCCAAATGCAGCAGCTGTTTTCTACTCCCTGCAGTTCCCAGCCACACACACTTCTAGATACACCTACAAATATTCACATGCAAGTAAATATTTATATGTGAATGATTTCTTTTTTCAAATGTGGCCTCTCACCTCTGTCTCTTTTTTTCCTCCAATTTGAAAGAACAAACTTTCTTTTCCTATTCAAAATACATTGATGCCACCTCCAAAGACACTTTATGGATGGGGCCTGTCAGTTGTGTCCATGCAAAAATGTAAGTTTCTGGCTGTGAAATTTAGGCATCATTCAGGCACTATTGAACTTAGTCTGAGACAGTCTTTAACACAAAAAATCTGAATTCTATCTGCTTAAAAAACTCCACAGTCCAAGCGGAGACCCCAGGTGGAGCAACCTCAGTCATCAGAGACTTGACTTTACAGAAGTGTGCTGGATCTGATTTTTGAAAAATGGAGGAATCTGGGTGGTAATAAGGATCCTAGTGCTCAGACAGTGATCTGAAGCCTGGGAATTATGTTTATCAGAAAAAAGGGATCTGTTTTTCCTCACCACTACAATCCCAGCCTACTGGTTTAAAATTCCATTTCTCATACAAGCAACAATAAATAAGACCAAGTTCTTGCCAAAAGAGACAGAGAGAAGCACTTCCTACAGGACTGGCAAAGTCTGTGAAATGCAGAGCTGTAAGTAAATCATCTCACTCCAGTCACAGGCGTGCATCCAGCAGAATAATTCAACACAAACTCCTTGGTGATTTATGCACCACGAGCAAAACCCCTCTGCTTTGCAATAAACAATGGCTGGAGCACTTGGGTAAGGCCTCTGATGAGAAGTTCCAGTGAGGAGAGGGAAAACTCCCTACAACTCAGCTGAAAAGTGCTGTCCTAGCATCAAACTCCTAAAATACAGACCATTTTCATGGATGTACGGCATGATAATAAAGACCATTCATAAAGAAATTGGGGTTGTGGGGGGTAATGAGACCATGGAAAGGGAAAAGAGATATAATGACAGGAAAAATGATCATTTTTCAACACCTCACATTCTGCTCCAGAGTCCCACCTGTTTCTGGCCCCCTCCAGGAAGCTCTCTGCTGTAAAACCTGGCAGGTGGGACATCAAGGATGAGTGGATGCTGGCACAGCAATTCCCCCTGCACCTAGAGCTTAAATGATGATGAGCTGCAAGCTGGACCTATGGCACACTGGGAAGGAATCTTCACTGTACAGATTCTTGGAACTATAAAAAGTTGTTGGCTTTAAAGTGCAGTAGGGTTACAGGAGAAGATATGCTCACATTATTGCCTCGGGCGTGTGTTTGGCAGAGCTTTGGGAAGGAGCTGGATGGACAAGTGCCAAAAATACTGGTAGAGTTCATGGGCATTTTTCTACTTAGTGCTGTGTTTGCTCAATTACTGCACTTTCCCAGGCTTAAAGCTGTTTTCTTTTTTTTCCTGACATAGAATTCCTTGCAGACAGCCTCAGCATCTCTATGAATGTTGAAGATTTGCCTGCTAAAGACAGTCAGGGAAGAATTGCAGGCACACAGTGCATGAGAGAGTGTTCTTCAGTCCTGTGAGATAACCAGATGCTACAGGGGTGTTTCTGCCAAAGTGATTCTGTTCCACAAAAAAAAAAAAAAAAAAAAAAAAAAAAAAAAAAAAANAAAAAAAAAAAAAAAAGGTGGGATATTTGGTGAGATTAATTCACAATAATAACACAGGAGGACAGGGAAGCTGAGGAATTGAAGCATACAAGAAAATCTCCACTTTGAGGATGAATAACCCCAAAGTTAGCATAAGCAGTGACTGGACAATATTTCCTCTGCAACTGGGAATCACAGACTTAATTTCCAAACCCTGAGAATTCTAGACAGTATGTGGAGCAAAAAGGAGATGAAGATGTGACTACAAATCTTGGTAGTGAATGAAGAAGTCATTTGTTCAGGCATTAGGCAGGATAGAAGGGCTCATCTGGGGCAAGCTATATCAAAAATTGATCTTAACCACATTTTTGCAATGGAAGAAACACCTATCTTTAAAGACAACAAAAACAACATTTTAGCAGAACTCCCCTCTTCTTATTTTATGTCTCTTTTAAAACTACCCTAAGTAGAGTAAGCAGATAGATCCAGGTTTGGGGCTTTTTTTGGTGAAAATTGATGAAAGAAGCAAAAGGTCAAAAGGCAAACCAGTATTGACAATTTGGACCAGTACTGACAATTTGGGTGTCTGATTGCTTACATTGAGCACTGCCCTACGTGGGCCCCAAGACACTCAAAGAGAAGGCAACAGATTCCAGATCTGAGACAGCCAAACTCTGGATCACAGGTCTGTCACTGCTTTAAAAACAACCCAGGAGAAGCAAGTTCCAGGCTTTAGAAACACAGCATTTGTGGCAGGAACTGGGGATGCTCAGTCAAGAGCAGGTTCAACATGAGTACACCACAATGAAAGGCCAGAATTCATTACACACCGAGGTGAAACAATTTTCCATACCAAAGGAAAACATAGTTAAAGATAGGAAGGAGGGAATATATTAGCTAGACAGTTTGACTAGCAGAAACTCCCAAGTTTTGATTTATGTTCTATACACTATAAATAATATTTTAGTTAACACTCTTTCCTACCTGCTCCTGCAAAAAGAGTTATTGTATACATAGTCTCAATCTTTACATGTCTTCCCAGTTTCAGGCTTTACAGCAAGAGGCATTTGGAGCTTTGAAAGTAATCACACTATAGATAATGTAGCCTGTGTTCTACTAAGAAATTGGGAGAAGTTCTAGAAATGGGAAATAGAAATTCAAGTATGGAAAACATTAGAAAATGAGCTGGGGCCTTATAGAAGCAGTGATAATAAAATAAGCTCCACCACAATTATAAATGAGCCAACTCTGCTTGATTTTTCCTGGGGTGAAGTAATCTTATATTAATAGATCAAGAGATAAAAAGGTGACCTCCTCTTTACAAGGATGGTCTGCTCCTGGAATTTCAGTTCCTACATGGCTTTCCAGCTTCAGGTGCTTCAAGATGTCCATTAAGAGGAAAAATGTGCCAGTTTTCCATGAGTTAAGACTTTGTATCACAAGGAAAACCACCTCTTTGTGACAATATAACCTTAGATTCATCTGTCTTCAGATAACCTGCCTTCATCTGTCATTTAGAGCTCCTAAGTGATAAATGTTACATTACAACCAGAAATAAAATCTATTATAAATTTCTACTGCACTTCTTGCACGTGTGTATTTTGTTGTCTTACTGTATGTCATCAGAGGTGTACTGCTAAAAGACAAAAAACGATGACTGTAAATAAGATCAAGGAATATTTGGTTCCAAAGAGGGGGAAAAAGTTCTTGAAAGTGGTGCAGTGCTGGAAGAGGTGAAGCTGTGTGATCTCCATCCCAGGAGATTTCAAAATGCATGAGCAATTTCATCTGGCTTTCAAGCCAGCTCTGCTTTGAGCTGAGAGGAGGTCTGAGGACAGCCTATTAATTCTAAAATCATGTCGTTAAAACTTTGATTAATATTCAATAGCATGT
Organism: Aegithalos caudatus; assembly: GCA_013389925.1. NCBI lineage: Eukaryota > Metazoa > Chordata > Aves > Passeriformes > Aegithalidae > Aegithalos > Aegithalos caudatus. The sequence goes on along the minus strand of WEIU01017508.1, from coordinate 619,887 downwards.
AAAAATATGAAACCTGCTTTCTTTATGCAAGGTCATAGAACTCTTAGGGAGCATCCTCCCTATCCCTGGATCAACAGTAGCATCACTGCAGAACTTGCTAAAAACTGAGTTTGAACTCATCTTCATCTGAGAAAAGAAAATCATCAAAAACAGAAGAAAATCACTAAGCCACAGATGTTTTTATAGCATTTTTATATTACAGTGCAAGGATTGAGAGGAACAACTGTTGATAAATGCATTCTTATTAAAAAGTCATACAAGAGAAACTCCTCTCTAGTGAAAATCAATATTTAACTTAGGATGACAGAAAAGGTGTGTTACAACAGACAGACCTCCAGAGCTCTGAACATTCTGAAACTGCAGCTTTCATTTTCTACTTTTTAACATATCCCTCAGGCCTTCCTGAGGTGACTGAGGTCCAGTACTTTTCATTCATCATTTTCAGTACTTTTAGCCTAAGATATATGTTAGCAAATAATTCATGATTTCTCTCTCAAATAACTGTTCATAATCTTCTTCATGTGAATTGAAATAAACAAACAAACAAAAAATTAAATCCATATTTCAACATTCATACTCTTTTGAAAATAAAGCACTGCATTAGGCAAACAATGTATTTTTATATCTGGATGTGCACTGAGAGATGAGGTGTTGTAACATCTTACAAATCAAACTTCAATTCACACTGTATTACTTGCACAATCTGCACTATATATTTCCTTAAAGCCTTTAACTGAAATTGTTCTGCTGTAGAATAGAAATATGTAACACACACTGTGTTCTTATTTGGTCAAACCTTCCTTACATGCAGCTGCATTTCTTTTACAAAAAAAAAAAAA
>WEIU01017508.1:573895-597874 GCA_013389925.1 Aegithalos caudatus | reverse complement strand
AAAAAAAAAAAAAACCAAAAAAAAACAAAAAAACAAAAAACAAAAAACACCTTAGGACTTAAAAACAGAGGAAGACTACTTTAAAATATTCCTTCATCACTCCATATTTGACCTGGGTTGTTAACAAACAATCATATGAAGAGGTGATTCAATTTTGTGTTGAAAGATTTTAAAGTTCAATTTGTTCTTAGCAAAGGTACTTTAGGGGGAATTCTGTAATATGAAGTGTTAACAGATGGTACAAATGTATTCAGTATAATAAGAGTGTTCTAATCAGAGGCAAAAAGCTTTTCCAGGATGGAGTGGCTCTTCAAGGTCTTTCTCTCCAAAGATCAGTATCAATAAAAGGAAGGTTGGCTGTGTTTGCAGGGGCTTGATTGGGAGGGGATTAAGATGAAAGATAATCAAAGTATCTGGGTTGGCTTGTTAGCTGGCAGGGAATCCAAAACCTCCCTGGACAGCTACAGCCTCAGTGCAAACAGGGAGAGATGGGGAGAGGCAGGGGCAGTGCCACAGTAGCATCACATGACTCGTTTTGGATAAGGCAACAGGTCCAGGGGTGGAGAAATAATCAGTTAAACAACGAGAAACTGGGTAGGAGGAGAACCTGCACTGCTGGAAAAAGATAAAATTCACTAAGGGGATTTTGCAGTGTTAGCAGTATCCAATATCGGCTTAAGTGACTTGAAGAAAGGTAAAGCAGATGAAGTTTTTTGGGGTAGCAAGGATAAGGGCAGACTGTGGAAAATTGTAGAAAAGCTTTGCAAGAGCCTGAACAATGGCAAACAGCTCTCAACGTAAAGAAATATAAAGCAACATCAGTGGGTTAAATCCAATTTACATATAAGATTTACATATAAGATGCTGTGCTCTGATTTCACCTATACTGGTCAGTAATGACACCTCAAGGTTGCAAAAGAAAATCCTTTGAAAAATAGCAGCTCAGTATTTTCTAAGAGCCAAGAAGTAAAGCAAAGCTTACATTTTATTAGGAAAGGTACAAAGACTAAAAAAAAAACAAACCTTCAAACATCCACATCTTGAACTCAATGTGCACTCTCTGCCTTCTCATCTCCAGAGATAAATTGGACCAAAAATGTGTTCAGAGGACCCACAAAAGCCTTGTTATGGCATCTACATAGGAATCACTGAGGAGACTGAGACCTTTTTTTCTGGAAACTTGAGGAAGTTACTGTGGATGTCTATAAAATCCTGCATGATAAGGAGATGGGGTGTGGATGGACTGGAGTCTCTTTCAGAGCAAGCACTACAGGGCTTCAGACAAAGCCAAATTAAAAATCAACAAATGGACATGGATATCAATGCAGCAGGGATGTACCTCTGCCTTGTGGGTGCAAAAACTGAATAACATTATAAGAAGAAACTATGCCAGACTTTGGGATAGAGATCTTTAGAAGGTTTCTGCATGGGCAAACAACATCACATGGGGGAAAGCACCTGAATTGAATGCAGCTGTCACCAAGAGAGCATCAGAGTAAAAGCATCACAAAAGTTTGTATCATTCCTGCTAATGTTTCCTAAACATTTTGCCACTGCAGCTGTTGGAGACCCTGTAGAGCACTGAGGGAATCTCTCACAACACAGGATCATTTTATGGCAGAATTGCCAATACCTGGAGAAACAGCTCCCTACCAACAAGGCACAAGCCTGCCCCGGAAAAAAATGTGGAGCTCGGAAGTTCTGTTGGGTGTTTGTAGGCTCTGCAGATGATTAGAAGGCAGCAAGAGCAGCAGCAGCCTTGAAATCTGAGCAATTAATCAAGCAGAAATAAATAATTGCTTGAAATGTTGCAGCTGAGACAAGCACCAGGAGCTTGGCAAATGGGCTGGGACTCAGTGTCCAAGAAATACCTCAGTCCTAGATGGAAATTGTAGTATTATAATATTTCTGGAGCCCTAGGGGACCCAGAACCCTTAACTAATGTGGTACCAGGGCTCTAAACATTATCTTCCCACAGGAGCATGGTTATCACTGAAATCAGTCAGTAAATGGATAACATTAGATTTTCAGGAATGTTAATTATCCAGCATGTTCTAGTGATCTCTGCAGAATGCACTGAATTATCAACACCTTTGAAAACCAGGCCTCAATATATTCAGTTCCCCAAAAACATGGTCCAAAGGGAATCACTCAGTAGATATCAGTACAATAACTATCACAACACATTATTTTTTCATCCATCCTCACAGTACTGCTCTCTACATGCCCTAAGCTCTGCTGGCCAGATTTAGCTCTCATTTCCATCAACATAAATTCAGTCACTCTGCCAATGCAAAAAAGTGACCCCTGCCAGTCAGAATGTATATGTACCAGTTTGCTCCTTTGTGACACTAAAATGAAAGGAGGATTATTAAAAAATCCGTTGTCAAATCATTATAAATGAAATATGAATTTCATTTTCTATCATGATTCTAGGAATAAACTATCAGCAAACACCAAAGTACCAATGTTTGATAAAGCTTGACACATTATAGAGTTGTAGGTTCTCCAATACAACCATACAAGAGCATGCAACAAAAATATTTTAGTGAGATTTTATTTATAGCTTGGCATTAAAACATGATGATTTATGTGGAAAGCTGAGCAAATTACTTCTAGAGATGTAAGGGTCAAGTGGGCCATTACCTTTCAATTATTAAAAAGATAATTAGCAGATAGAATGCAGAATATTAATATTAACGTGATACACTGCCAAAGTGTTTTATGCCATGAGGGAAATGAATTAGCAAAAGAAAAAAAAAGTGTAAGATTTGTTATTCCAATCCTGGTGGCCTCTCACAAATTGAAATTTACAGGAAATCACTACCAGGTTTTTGTAATAAATGTGGTGCTATACACCGATAGCAGTAAGTACCTTCCATCTTCCACATCTTAAAATCCATTTTATGTCTCATTAGAAGTACTCTGCATTTTGTCATTTCCATAAATCTTTTTGCTTGTTTTACATCAGCTCACTCAAAATCACACAGTAACACTGCTTGCACTCATGCCTTTAAAAATATACATACATTACATTGCAGTGAACATTCTCGAGCTTTTGTTTTGGCATGGTTCTGTCATATTTTTTCTCTACTTATACCATAATGATTTTCTGCTAAATACTGGAAGTTTATAGAAGGGAGACCAAGCAATAAAGCCACAATAAAGCCACAAGCACAATATGCTAGGCGGTGAACTTAACAAGAGGGAGGTAGGCTCAACAACAGAACACCTAAATCACAGAATGATAGAATGGCTTGGGTTGGAAGAGACCTTGAAGATCATCTTGTTCCAATCCCTTCCATGAGCAGGGACTCCTTCCAATATCCCAGAGTGCTCCAAGCCCCATCCAGCACCTTGACCTTGGATACTTCCAGGGATGGGGCAGCCACAGCTTCTCTGAGCAACCTGTGCCAGAGTCACCCCACCCTCACAGGGAACAATTTTTTGTAATTTCCAATCTAAACATTTTCTCTGTGTCAGTTTGAAGTCATAGTCCCTTCTCCTGTCACTCCAGGCCCTTGTCAAGAGTCTCTCTCCATCTTTCCTGTGGGCTCCCTTCAGGCACTGGAAGGCCACAAGGAGGTTACCCCAAGCCTTCTCTTGTTGGCCCATAACGCATTTACTTTCCAATGTTCTGTGCATCATGATAGTGGCTCGTGAGTGCCAAGTAAAAACTTTCAGAAACCAGTGGGGAAAACAAAAATCTCTTTTTACTACTGTTCTTAAGCCTACAGAATGCGGCCATCATTTTTATAGCCCTGATGGAGTCACACACTTAACCTCACACACTAAGAGGGTACTTTGAGAGAATTCACAAACAGAATGTATGGAAAGTGATTTTTGGAGTAAAAACTCTTATGCCAAGCCTTGAGTGCCTCAGGAGGGTGTTCTGAGGACTTAAGAGACTCTTTGCTCAAGAAAGAACCTCAGGACACATTCTCATAACAAACTGCCACAGCATTCACTGTCCTCTGGCCTGGCATCACCTGAGAACTGTTGCATACATGAATAGTTCAGTGTGATCACACTTCAAGTGACATCATTAAGTTTATAACAAAGGATATATCAGGACTGAGATCAAAAAGAAAAAACGGGAGAGATTGTTTTGCCTTTATATTTTCCCCTCACTTGTTCTATCTTTAGTCTTCAGTAAACAAAGATGTCTCAAGCAAAACTTGGGTCTGTTTGCAGGGGCCATGACCAGCTCTACCAGTATTAGTTTAATACTGATCACAAAATGCTTTTGGTTCTTGGCATGCAGTAAGGAGAGTATTCAGAGATGAGAGATTTAATCTGCAAAACTGGGAGCAAGAAAAACAAACAAGGAAAAAAATAGCAGATTTAAGCAGTAACTGGCAAATGAAAAGAGAGGAGACTAAGGCATGAAAAATTAGATGCATATTTTAGCTTGCTAAAGAAACAATACAGAAAAATGTGCTTTTGCATTTCATTACTACATATCTATCCTGGCACTTCTATTACACAAATATTGCACTTGTGGTCAAGGATAATTTAAATGCATTGTGATATCCTAACCATAAAGTTCTTTGGTCAGATCAAAGTCTCATTTGTACAAGTTTGAGAGGACAGCCCATATCACCTTATATTCCTACTTTGATTTATCTTGGCTACTCTGCTCTATTTTCTTATACACAAATTACAATCTTAGTAATACAGAATCTATCTCCTCTTTTTTTTTCTTTCTTTTTTTTTTCTGTGTTTATTCAGAGCTGAATAACTGGATCACTGAATAACTGAGCTAGATCCTCATCTGTTGTACACCCCAACAGTAGTATAAATAGCAGTAACCACACAGATCCAGATCTGGTTATATAACTTGTGCACATGATGGGAAAACATTAAAAATATAACTTTAAATTTAGCATTCACTATTAAAAATATTGAGTGGGGCTTCTGCCAAGAAATTCACACATCAATCGCAGATAACTGAACAGATGTTTTGGCTAAAGCAGGCTTCAACTGGGACATTCACACATATACAAAATTACCTCTAATACTGGTAAGATATTATTATTTCAGAGCTTTCTCAAATTTTGCTTTAACAAAGATTGTTAAGTAAATATTTGCAACATGTGTTAGCTCTTTTCAAATATTTATAGAGATGGGTTACAAAAAGAAATGCAGCTATTTGCAATGCTCCTTTTGGACTAGGAGCACAAACACCTACAAGTTTGTTTAACTCTGAAAGCCAAAAAAAGCCTTAATTCCCCTTACGTCCACATGTAAGTATAGATATATATGTATAGATACATTATATGTATAGATAGATAGATATGCACACAGTTATTTATAACCAAATTAGAAACCCCTGCTTGAACATTGCCCTTCCAGGGAAACTGCTCTGCTGTTCAAAGCTTCTCCTCCTGCCCCTGCCAAAGGAATAAACACCATTTGGGCTTTTCACATTTACATTTCCACACCAGCACATTTTGCCTGCCTGTAATTAATATATCACTATATCAATGTCTAGTCATGATGAATTTGTCCAGCCCAGACTTCTGGAGAAAAATAATAGCAAATTCATGGCAGTAATGCTCCTCTTGCCACCAACTAAACAAAAGAGGTTGTTAAGTAAAACTTAATAACTACAAAATTCTATATAATTTAATTGGAATTAATATATTATTAGTAACTAAAGCTATATACTTTATAAAAAGTGGTCTATAATAAATACAGCTGTCAGTGTTACAGGCAAATGGCAGAACAAAGACAAATTTATTAGGAGGAAGAAAAGCTGAAAATTTACATCAGGTGTGTGCAGATAAAAGAAAAACATTTGAAGAACAGAAGCTGTTGGAAGCAGACTTTCTGCTGTGGGAAATAAATGTAAAGAAGAGTACAGACATACAACCAAGGAAAAACTTCTCATTCCCCTTCACACAAATGCTGTCACACATTTGTTGCCCAGAGCAGCTATGGCTGCCTCATGCCTGGAAGTGTTCCAGGCCAGGAGCAACCTGGGATAGTGGAATGTGTCCCTGCCCATGGCACAGCGTAGAATGAGGTGGTCTTCAAGTCCCCTTACAAACCAAACTGTTGTGGTATTGTAGGATTTGAAAACTCATTTTCCAGTGAAATAGCTTAGCATTCACTTGGTTGTCATCTCCACTTTTCTGTTGTTTTCTATTCAACAATAAAGGAGATGAAAACAGGAAAACAGAGCTGGAAACCAGAACTGAAAGGAACCCAGATAGAATGCCAGGGAACACAGGAACAGGAGGTCCTATGTCAAAAAAATACTTTCAGTCCCATGACAGTTTTTGGCTAGTTGAGTTTGATTCCTATCTCTGCCCTCATGTATTTAACAACATTTTAAATTTAACAACAGTTTCTCCTTATAAAAGTCATTTCACAGCAGTTTTGGCATTGACATGGTACAGGTACGAGTCCTGCCAGACTTCACTTCAGGAATTGCTGGGGGTAACACCAGCTCCTCAAGCTCCTGTCATTCCACTGAACAGGCATCTGAGAGAGAATCAGGATGAACTTTTCTCTTTAAAGGCACTTACCCCTTTATACTGATCATAGAAAAATGTATCTGAATACAGGCCCCTGGATATGGAGTATCAGGAAATAGGAGTTTATCTTGTCCTGTTAGTATCTGAAAGAGTCTTGGGCCTGTACTAAGGAAATGTCAGCAGCTCAGAGAGGAGATCCTGCCCCTCTGCCCATCCCTGTGGGGCACATCTGGAGAGCTGTGTCCAGCTCTGGGATCCTCAGCACAGGAGGGACAGGGAGCTCCTGGAGCAGGGCCAGCAGAGGCTGCAGAGATGATTCAGGGCCTGGAGCATCTCTGCCAGGGAAAGGCTGAGGGAGCTGGGGCTGTCCAGCCTGGAGAGGAGCCCCAGCTGAGAGGGGCCCTCATCCCTGGGTGTCCCTGTGAGCAGGGAGGGCTCCCAGCAGGGACCAAGCTCTGAACAGATTGTCCAGAGAGGGTGTGGAGTCTCCTCACTGGGGATATTCCAGAACCATCTGGACACAATCCTGTGTCCTGTGCTCTGGGATGGCCCTGCTCGAGCAGGGAGGTGGGACCAGATGAGCCTCTGTGTTCCCTTCCACCCTGACCCAATCCTGGGATTCTGATTCTGTCTGATTCATTTCTTCCACTTTCCTATCTGCTTTCAAGGGTCCAGGCAACAGGATGCCCACTTCCTCAGTTCCTGCATTCAGCTTACAGCTTTTGATGTATGATTCCTTGGCTACACTTTTTATTGTGGTTTTATTTACAATAGAGTAAATTCTGTAGTCATATGCCAAATAGTTTCTTTGATAATTACCACTAACATGTACAAGTGAAGGAATACATTTTAGACTACCCATTAGTCTCTTTCAGGGTACTTAAAATTCTACAACATTAACAAAATTTGTTTTACATTGTAATTACATGTGTATTTTTTATGAAACAAAGGAAGTGAGAATTGCTAGGCACACAGTACATGACTACAGTATTGGGTTACCAATCACCATATTATAAAACCACACCTACTTTTAAATACTAAAATGAACTGTCTTTAATAACATCATCTACAAGTCACTTGATATGTGGGGTTTGTCCTGCCAGAGAGTCTGAGCATTATGAAGATATGGAGGGAGGTAACAATTTACAGCTGGATCTTGGTAAAAGTACTCTTTGTGCTGGCTTTTCTGTGAAGAGACTTGCCAGTTGGTGGCCAGATGTGACAAAACATCCCTAAAACAACAAATACTTTCCAGGAGAGTCACTTGTGAACTGTGGCTCACAGGTGAAAAACAACCTGGGGTCCCTTGTGGTGCAAGCTGTGTCTTAGGTCATCACTGTGGTGCACTGTGGTGCCTCCTGCAACACATCAGTTGCAAAGTAAAGCAACTTTAATGAGCACACTTTGGTGCCTCACTGAAACTGAATTTGGCTAGCTTTGGGTGAGCAGTTTCTTAAGGACAGTTTTGAAACAGGAGAGAATAAGAGAGGAAGGAAATTTTGCACAGAAGTTGCTGAGAGAGAAGCAGTTGGGAGAGGTATGAAGTCTGCATGCCCAGCTGTCCCAGCTGTGGATTTTCTCAGTGGACAGGATCACAGTTCATGAAATATTCTGAGTTGCAAGGGACCCACAGGGATCATCAAGATATCTTGGATATTTTGACTTCACACAGGCCTGTGAGCGATGGCAGCTGATAGGAAGGGTGATGGGCTGACTTCACACCACCCAAAGAAACACACAGAGACACTGAGGAGTTGCAGGATTTCCAAGACTTTGAATGTGAACAGTGGAGGGGTCTTTTCAAGAAGAAATAAAGTAATTTCCCCTTACTAATCAGAACAGGATACAGGATATGGAGAAAGAGCATCATGGACAGAAATGGAGCACCCTGTGGTGGGCAGGTGAGCAGCCCTGTAGGAGACTGCTGTGAAGGGACAGAAGGGAATATACAGAGGCCAGAGGCAGGTGAGCAGGTCAAACACTGGTGAGGTGAAGCAGGTTCCACTCCTTGACCTGTGAAAGCTGAGCAGTGCCACTGCAGGCAGAGAGTAAACATTATCCAGTGAACTCACAGGGACCTGTGACAAGTAGGGAGGCTTGCCAGGGCTGCAGGGCACCACAGTGCATTGACTGCACTGTAAGAGCCTGAAAGTACCCCCAGTTTAACAAAAAACATTGTATGACATTTCCTAGGTCCCACTAACCAGAGTGTGCATATTGAAAGGGTGGAAGAGCCTTCCAGTGACCTCCCTTAGGGACACCATCTTTAGGACATTACTTTGTCTTGGTGACCTAACAGGGCTCAGTGGCAGCTGAATATTTGCACATCTTCAGAGGGAAGCAAAGAATGATCAGCAAAAGCCTGCAAAATGAAGTATGGAATATGAGAGTTGGAAAAAGAGCAATACCAGAGGTTCCCAAGACAGGCAAACTCACAAATGAGTGAGGATAATGGGAATGAGGCAAGCAAGGGATAGAAACAATGACACTTAAATCCAGAAAAACTAAAACTTGAAAACCCTGTGACTTACAGGACATGCATGGAGTTGAAACTTTCAAAGCATTAAGAAACTCAAGTCACCCTTCACACTCTGTAACCAGTTTCCATAGAAGCAGACTTAGGACTTTGAATGACTTGAGGAAAAGTCCTAAGTATTGGAGGGGCAGCAATATTCTTCCCCATTTTGAAGGGATTAAGGAAAAATTACAGTAGTTTGAACACTTTGGAGGTGTCAGCATGAAGTTCTGCTAAAGTATTTGCAAGATCTTGAATATATATATTCTATATCTCTGAAATGTTAATTTTTCTTTGTATTACTAAATTACTCCAGGTTAAGCCCAACTGAGCTTAGTGAATGTGTAAACAAAGACTGGAGAGAAATTCCCCATGTTCCAACTGGGACTTGACTAAGGGAAATGCAACTGGGCTCCTCTGGAAAAGAAGGATGTTGATATTTTTCCAAAGTACTGTGTTGGCTCCTACCCATAAAAAGCAATGCCCAACTCTACATTTCCAGGAAAATGCTCCTATTGGTTTCTTTTTGTTCCCCCTGAAAAGGTTGTTGCTTCTAAAAAAAAAAAAAAAAGAAATTTTAGTCCACAAAGCTATTCAGTCATTTTCCCACCCTAGCCACAAGTAGCTTATTCTCTCTCAAATATATTTTGTTTATTTATTTTACCAGGAGACATCTTATAAAATTCCAAGATCATCTACTGAACTCCACCTCCAGTATTTTGTTAAAAGTACAGTGTATGGGTGTCAATCCTTCTAGTGATTCTATAATGCTTTAAAATTATTACAGAATCCAGGAATTGAAGGGAGAAACCAGCAGAGAACCAATTAGTTAATTCCTAGATGGCAGAGTTAAAGCAAACATATCCATTATCAACATATACAAAAAAACCCAAACAAAACCACAAAAACAACATGAAACCCCTCCCAAAAAAAACCCCACACAAATAAAAATCCATGCACCTGTTCAAAAGAAATATTTTTTTCCAATTATTTGGTTTCAGGGATTAAATCATTGTTACATTAATGGTGACATTGAATAACTGCACAGAAATTACAGATTATTACAGAATACAGCACAATATTACATAAATCAAGATCTAAACATGATTTTTTTTTTAGCCTGTTATTGTGAGCACATACCTGTACACAAGAGAGATTCAATAGGGAGCACACTTTTATCAGCACTGTGTACCAAGGAAAGAACCCATCCAGAAGGGTAAAATTTCCATGCTGTGCATAGGGATTTAGCCACCAAACTCATTAATGCTAATGAGAACCATGCAGGCCAATGCAACTCTGCTATTTTATTTTTCCTTGTTCTATTCAGGACAAAATAATGACTGACCTGGAACCACTGCAATGACAGAAGCAGCTCTTTGCTAGGGTGTTGGCTGATTTGCCTTGTCCTATGAGTTAATGACCAGGAAAGACACTTTGAATACAATCTGATTACAGCTTGTGGCTTGCACATCACAGTTTCCTTCTTTTTCAGGATGTAGGTGTGTGGGACAGTTAATGACTCCTTCCCTCTGTGACAGCCTCCCCCCACTAAATCTGTGCTCATCCACAGGAACCACCTGTGGAGTGGTTGGAACATCACCCCTACCTAGAATTTAGGTCTGCAAGGGATTTAAGAAACAGGAGGGGCTGAAGAAGATGTTCTGATTCCTAAGGGGAAATTACTTTGTTTTTTCTCAAACAGAAATCTTGAATCCAGTTTTCATAGCAAAATGTCTCCCTCTCAAGTACAATATAACATTTGAAAGTGTACACAATGTAAAATGTCTCAGGACATTTCTTCCCCACATGGGATCATTCTTTCCCTCCAGTCTCTCACTTCCTGGAAGAATATTGCTTGCCTGTCTGAGCACAACATCATGATCAACATGACATGATAGTAACTCAAATTTGGACAGAATGACACACACAGTCATTAGTGTAATCACTAAAGCAAGAAGAGCTCAAAACTTACAAGAATCCCACAACCCTGAGTCATTATTTACATTACCTTTCCCTGGATATGCCAAAAGATAGCAAATTCCACCCCCTCACTCCCCACACACACAAACAGTTGTGGGGTTTTTTTCCATAAGACAGTCTTATCTTGCAAGGGCTTATTTCCACTGTCAGATAACCACCAGCCTTTTCCCTGATGGAATCCATTCCTGAATCTGAGAAGACACAATGACACCTTATGGAATGACTTTTAATTTGTCATATTGCAAGCAGGGAGAAAAAAAAAAGAGAGAGAAGGAGAGAGAGAGTGGGGCACTTAGATCCTTTATAGCTACAACATAAACCAGTACATAAATTAATGTATATATGTATAAAAGCAACACATTGAAAACAAGGAACACTTATCTACACTGTTGCATCTGCTGCAAAGCAGAATTCTCAGTGGCTCTGATCTAGGCAAAGGATTTTTTGTGAGGTGGGGATTCATAGCTAACCAGAAATGTCTCTAGAAAATAGTGAAATCCCAGAACAATTACCCAACCAGCAGAAATTCAGTAGTGAGCACTCCTTTGGCACCAGAGATACCTGCAGGGCTGTTTGCTGCTAGAGAGAAAGTAAGCAGTGGCCTGGGGACAGGAAAGCAAAGAAAGTCCCATTTTCCCTACAAAATAAACCCTGAAATTCAGGGGGTTTTGCTGTGAATAGGTCAAGGTGCATCAGGCATTGCAGTTGGGGCTCTCCTCACCCAGCACCTCACCCCAATAACAGCAGCGTGACTGCTGTCATTTAATAGCTCAGAAATGCAACAAATCCCAGGGCCAAATTCCCCAAACTGCCTCATATTTTACTATTTTATTTTCATGAAGCTGCTTTTCATGAAGCTGCACTTGCCTAAATGCCTTGGAGAAATTATCACTATTCAGCCTCCTCTGCAGGCACTGTGGCAGCATCACATCCCTCAGGGCTTCATGAGCCACCCCCTTCAAACCCTCCCCAGGGATTTAATTTACACATTAAAACTTCTGCTACAAATGAGAGCACTGATAATTAAAATATGTTTTCAGGGAATCATCTGTGAACAGGCCGAGCAGCTGATTTTGTTACTGCTCATGCCCTATTTTGCAAGTGTCCATTTTTCCCTCTGCCATGTCCCAGCAGAGATGTATGGGCCATTCCCTGTGGGCTTCTCATCTGCCAGGCAGTTTGTAGGAATTGAAGTAGTTCTCCCAGCAGTGACAGAACTCAGCACAGGACACAGAGAAATGAAAACACAGATTCAGGAGGCCATTGGCCATTTCTACCAGACTAGAAACAGCAGCATGTAATAAAAAATATGTAAAACTAGGATGCCTGTGGCCCAAATCCCATTGTAAATATCACCAGCAAATACAGCCCTATTCTACCTTCATTTAAAATTCAAGATATGGATGACTCCATTTCCCAATCTGCAGACAATTTATGACATTTACCACTGCTTAGCCAAGAGCTTTATAAATGTTATTGACAAAACATAGATGATTTTTGTACATCTTTTCAATTTTCTCTGCATGTCTTAGAAGCCATTTTGATTAAGGTACCTGACAGCTGAGCACAAAGAGTCTGGATGGTAATTAAGATACACAGAGTGAGTTCTCTCTGCCCATTCATCTATTCCAGTCACAACACAGTCATTAAAAAAAGCCCAGGACTCATAATATGGATTTTGAGCTTCGACAGCACAGCCATTCTACTTAGCCACCTTTTATTATGGATCATTATCTAAACGCTGATTTAATCACACTAAATCCTATGGGACTACTTCAAAATCCTGTCTAAAATGGAGACATAATTTCCTCTTAAATAGTTAATCAACCTGCCAATATTTTCATCACGTTCACCTCACTACCACTGAAAACCTTGCCTTGCCTGCTCAACTTTAATTTTATAAGAGCTGTGTATTCCATTTCAGCCCCATATAAGTAACATACAGGAGCAGAACATGTTTTAGCTAATTAATGCTTCTGTAACCAGAGTCGCTGAAAAATATGCATCAAATATTTATATAATTGGCTCCCCAAAGAAGTATTGCCTTGTTCTGAGTGCTGAGAGAATGAAATACAAAGTCCAAAGACCTAGAGCACAAAAGACCCCAGTCTTTTTCCCATGCTCTATTACTCTGTTTGTATTCTCATTGGCTTCAGGAGGCATTCATTAACAGGGATAAAGGTCTAGGACTCATATTAAATTTCCATATCTCTTTAAAATTAATGTTAGCTACAATTAAGCTTTCCTCTGCACTTTGGATGAATGAATATTTTGAGGCAATTACAGTGTCCACACTGAGTGTCTGCAAGGTGTCTCACATGTACTAAGGGCATGAGATGTTTTCCTGGGTGTATCCATAGAGCACATTGCCAGATTTTGGGAAAATTTTTTTTTTTTCTTTTTTAGGCCTTTAATTACTACTGAATTAAGCAATATATGTGACATCATTTTGGCTACTCTTTATCCTTAACAGCTGACAAGAGACAAGCCACCTCCCACTGATAAGTAGGGAGCACCTTAGTGCATTTTAACCCCATAAATAAAATCTACTGCAGCACTAAGCTTTTGTTTGGCTCAGCCTGGGGACATGTTGGAAATTTTTTTTTTTTGGCTGGTTGGGTTTTTAAGTTTATGTAGGTTTTTCTCCACAAAATTTCAAAAATATGCCTTGGAATATTAAGCAGAAAAATTCAATCACAACCTCCATCATCAGTAATATTAATATCAGCATTGAGGATCTTAAGGACTTCCTTCCCTTCAAGTGTAATGTAATCAAGGGAGTTTAGTGAGACATTTTTGAAACAATACTAGCTCAAAAATTGAGGTTAGATGAGCTTCTTGGAGGATAATTTACACTTTGTTTTAGAATTGTCATCATCATCCCCTTGAAGTAATATTTCCTCTCCCAACTGCTACTTAGCAAAATACATTTCATTTCCAATGTGCTCGAAAATGATCCAGCATTGTCAGAATGCCAAGGCACATCTCCAGTGTCTTCTTATTCCATACCTATTATGCTTTAACACACATAATACTGATTGAAAATGGTGTGTGTTGCAGTCATTAAAGCCACAGTAAAATTCAAATTTAAGGGAATGACTGGTTTCAGATTAGGTGAAACACAATTATCAGTTTCCTCAGGAGCAAATAACAAACAAAACCAAAACAAAACCAAGAAAAAACAAAGCCACAACAAAGGCAAAGGAAAATTTAAAAATAAATATAAAATTTAAAAAAAATAATAATTTAATTTAAAAAAAAAATTAAANAAAAAAAAAAAAAAAAAATAAAAAAAAAAAAAAAAAACACCAACAGACCAACAGGAACTGCAATGTCCATGGTATTTATTCCCCTTCCTGGGCAATTTCATGCCAAGACCGCCCAAGACTGTCATTGTGCACTCTGTCTGGGACATGCAAAATATCATCTCATCAGTTTAGAACAGGAAAACAGACAAAGGAAAAAAAAACCCAAAACAAAACAGAAAGGTTGTATTAAGAGAAATGAAAGTTTCTCTGCAGGACAGCAATAAAAGAAAGTTGTTAGGAAGTTTTAAATGTAGTCAAAAATTCCTTAGTTGACAAATAATAACTAGCTGAATGGAGATAGTCCATAGTTTTGGCCTATCTTCCACAAAGTCAAAAACAGCACTATGCCTCCCTCCACATAGAAATTATACACCTTCGTTTTTTTTTTCTCTTCTTTTACACACTTGACAAATAAGTGAAAGAAGTGTTTATCCCTAGTTATCAAACATATAACAATCATAATAATGCCACATGATAGCAAACATATTAATGTCATGGAAATTCCTACTTTTCAAAAAAAAAACTGCAGAAATAAAGATCTTTGAATTGCTGTAACTCTATCTTGCATTTCTAGAGATGAACTTCCTGATGTTTAAAAGGTTGCAGCCTACAATAGCAGCTTCTAGAAGAAATCCCATGTCCTGTGAGGTTTGTAGACCCAAACCATTCCACGATTCTTTGATTCAGGACATCCCATTATTCTAACTTAGTGGATTTTCTTGCAAAACCATAAGAAGATGACGTAAGGCAGAGAAACCAAGGCCTGTTCTAAACCAAGGGTCCAAAAGTGGAATCCCTCTAATATTTACCTTTGCAGCCAGATCAGACTTATCTTAAAACCTGGTCCAAGGTATATATTAGAGAATATTTCTCAACTTCCAAGAGTATTATATTTTAAAAACCCAATTTCTTATATTAGCACTGACATAAACAAGAACAAATGAAAAAACCTCCACCAAGCAAACATTCAGTTCAGCATAATCCACTGGAAATGTAGCAGTTGAAAGTCCACTGTGCTATACAAAAATACAAATGCTGCTTTAAGGCTATTAGTAGTTTAATGAATTTGTAGACACATTTTTTCCCAGGACTGAAAGCAGAAGTTTTTCTAATATCAGCTCAACACACAATTTTAATCCACATATAAGGACAGCTGTGCCTTTCACATATGCCTAATCAGCATTTTCTACAAAATTCCCAGCAAGAAAATGGGCAGAACCTTAAGCATGTTACAACAGCAGTTAACTAACAGAAGAAAAAAAATCAGTGAAGTGAGAAGAATGAAATGAAATAAAAACAAGAGGTCATGGGCAGGGAAGAAAAGGATAAGACATAGTCCTTCCAGTCCCTTCCAGTTTCTCAGGAGATTCTGGAAGGGAAAACACTTTCACCTTTTGAACAGACAGCTTATGTGTTGGACAAGGAAAGGCGGAGGGGTAGGGGACAAGAGTGATGCCCTACATACACAGTTAGAGAAGTGATGGAATAGCTTTTTTGTAATTTTCAAAATTAATTCACTTTTTCCATAAAAGAACTGATCAACAATTTCCTCTGAACTTCCCAGTTCTTTTACAAAAAGTCTTCTTCTCTTCATAGTGAAGACTGTAACAATACGGGGTTTTTTGATCAACACTTTATGACATCATTTATCACTTTGTATATTAAGAGCATGTGTCATCACTTGGAAGGAGGCCAAAACAGAATTTGTATCCAGCTGGACTTAGGGTAAGTAATGAGTCAAATAATCAAATCCAAATCTCCTGCTTGACTTTTTGGATTCTGATGAAATTCAGAACTTAAAGGGGTCTCAAAAAAACAGCTGTTCTCCTGGGTTTTATGCAATTTGGTTATAAAAATCATAGCAGTAAGATGGTCATGTACTGAACCATAACCCCACTGTGCAACATAAAAGAATCAGGATCTGAGATCACTTTTTTCTGCTCAGTGCAAGGATGGCTCAGGCAGGCTGTGCAGTGAAATACAACCCAGAACCACCTGCAACTCAGAAAATTAAGCAAGGAAAATGTTAAAACTCAAAAGACTTTTCTTTCTACAAAAGACTTTTTTTTCTACCCCTGCCAGTGATTTACACTATGCCAAGCCAGTCAGTCTCAAATTTTTGGACTCAGTCTGTGATTTGCTCCACATTTTGGAAGTGTTGGCTGGTTGTAGTGGAAGCAACATAAGCTGTAAGTTCTTAGCATGTACAAAAAGGAGCTCTAGATCTCTCAAATTTGGTGTCAAGAAAACAGAGCACCTAAAACCAGAACCCAGCAGGCATTTCCCTTCATTGGATATAAATATCCGTGGCTTTCCGAGGGGTACTGAGGGATAGCACAGAGCTCAGTGCAACAATATGGGATTTGGAAGACCTGTGCTCAACTGACCGGCAACAGCCAAGTGAAATAACCACAGCTCCCAGCTGACGTGAGCACAGCATCATTCCAACTTCACACCAGAATTAAAGAAGAATATGGAAAATAAAAACATCATAGGCTGGGATCTTCTGAAAGCATAGGATCTCCTCATTCTGTGGGTGAAATGAAGAAAGGACACAAAACTCACGTGGCTGAGAAGAACTCAGAGTCATGCTGAAAATATTGTGGGGAAATACAAAACGTCTTAGTAGTGTTCCAGCAAATTACTTAAGAAATACTTTCCTCATTTTAGCAACTTCTAAGGTGTTGGGTTTTTTTTGTAAGAAAAGTGTGTCTGCTGCATGCCACAAGAACATTTAGATAAAGAAATGCATTTTCACCTGACGTAAAATTAAAATTGCTACTCAACCCTGCATTAAACAACAGCCACCGTGTCTTTCTCAGGCAGGAAGGACCAAGCAACAGAAATACATCCTGACCACATTCTTAGCTTCACACCATATTTTGGGTATCCAAAGGGGACACCCGATCCCATGTATGAGGTGCAGTCTCCCCCTCTTACCTCGGGGTCTTTCTCGATCTCCAGCCCCGCTTCCAGCAGGTTGCGTTCGTACTCCTCCCGCTGCAGCCGCCTCTCCTCCTCCAGGGCGTCCAGCGGGCTGAGCTCCACCACCTCCAGGCCTGGCAGCCCTGGCCATTCCCTCAGGACAGGCTGCCCATGGTCCTGCTGCTGCTGCTGGGGCTCAGCACGGCCCTTCCCGGTGGCTCCGTTCGAAACCAGGGCCACGGAGGCGGATCCGCGCCTCGGCTCCGGGGAGGCCGCGCCAGGCTCATGCCGGGCCAGGCGCCTGCGGTAGTGGTAGGCCAGGACGTAGTCAACCTTCCTCTTGCTGTCCCTGAAGTGCAGGCCACTCGGGAAGGCCTTGTCCCTCGCCCCTCCCGGGGTCCCTTCCACGTAGTTGTTGATAATCTGGAAGAGAAACACAGGAGTTGCACAGATAAGAAAGCCAAAAAGCCAAACTACGTGGGGGGTCTACGTCCACACAAGCACATGAAGCCACAAAGAATCCAGGTGTGACCTACAAATACTAATTTTGTACACCAGTCTCACCTCACTCCTCCTCTGACCATAAATCAAACATAGTTTAGCTTATCCCAACACATGGGATCCCTATGGAAGGGCAGGTATGGAGGCACACCCCAACTCTGTTGCTCTGTTCTGCACATGCACAAGGGGAGAGGACATGCACATTTTGAAAAGGGGCAGAGAAGTGAGAATAAGGATCACATTACAGGCCATGTGCTGTGGAGCTAAGCAGGCAGGGAAGGGAAGCAAAATGGTGTTGGAAGGGAAGAAATCGATCTTAGCCAGAATAGGAGAAATATCTTTAATGTGGCTCAAGATCCAGAAGGGCAGGGATGGACAGAAACACCTTGGAAAATATCAGGGATTAGAAAGGATATGTCCCATGAATGGCTAGTGGTGCTACCTTGTATTTTAACATATGAAAAGACTGTGTGACTGACCAGTAACGCTGCAAAAGGGAATACATGGCTTAAATCCTCCAAACCACTCATGTTGCACTCAGTCAGCCCCTCAGACCATCCTTGCTTCATCATCTCCCTCTCAGAACCCTTCTGGGATGCAGCTCCAACAGTAATCCTGCCCTCACACTCCAGCCTGAATGGGAATTCTGCAGCATTCATCTGGAAGTGTGGCACTGAAGCATTCACTTGCACTTCCCACTCATTAAGGCAGTCCATGAGTTTTCCAAACTGTTTCAAACCACCATTTCCAACACAATGCTACAGTGTAAAGCCCTTCAGAGAGATTTCTAGAGTGTTATTTACTAGAGTAACACCAGCCCTCCAATGATGGAGGAAAAAAATAAAAGCAAGGGTCAACCTGATCCAAAGCAATCATCTTACAACCTAATTCCAAACATTTATAGATCCCATAGGTGACTGTACAAGCAAAATCTTGACAGGTACCAATCAAAGGTTTCTTTCTCTCTTTTTCTCCCCTTCCTTACATGGGCTGGTAGTGCTGAATGAAAAGTTAACCACTTGCTGAATGGCATTTATCTTGTTTATTAAGACAACACAAATTTATTAATGCATTATATAAATGTGCATATTATTGTATTCATCAACACACACAGATTCTTGTTTTTCATTGTTTCACTTCACTTAGTTTCCCATAGAGTAGCTTTCAGTCATTATGTCACTAAATAAATCATGGGTTTACATGCATGCTACATCCTTCATTCTTTCACAAAATTACCACCAAATAATCTGCTCTGCACATCACACTTATCACACCCTTGATGTCAAAAGTGTATATCCTTTAGGGGCAGTCCTTTTAGGCACATCCAAAATTATACTCAGCACTACATCCTGGCAGAATATAAAACTGTTTTTGGAACAGCATTTAATTGCAATTCCCCATTTCCTGATTAGATAAATTTTCATGTAGTACTCACGGGCAGCCCATGCCAACTTTCCAGATCCATCTCTGCCCCAGCGAGGAAAAGCCCGTGGCAGATTTCTAGTGTCCCTCCCAGAGAGTTTCAGGCCATACAGCACAGGAGGAATGATGTCACCCCAGCAGGTCACTGGCACAAGGCAATGCATTAGCTGGCTCTAGAGAAGATGAGCTCTGAGCATTGTCTCCTCCCTTGCTGGAGAGTGTGGGCAGAAACAAGAAGCACGAACAAGAGGCAGGAGAGGAAAAAAGGAGGTTGGAGAATGTGAAAATCACTCTGAGGTTTTCCTGTTTGTTACTGTGTGGAGCCACCTGCCACATCCCAGCCACCTGAGAGGGCACCATAGCAACACTTGGAGCTGCTGGAGTTACACAGGGGATGAGGAGAGTCAACAGTGACTCCCTCTCCGTGGATTCTTTTCCTCACTCTTGGCAGGAAGGTGCCATCCTCATAATTATGGGTGTCCAATTCACAGACAATGAATCAAAATTCCCACAGATTTCACTTATGGTATTTCCTGCCCCTAAATTTGCACTGTTTGCCTTACCATGTGACATTCTGGCACAAGAAGACTTTTTAAGGGAGGAACACAAAAAGTCACGATTTCAAAAATGTCTCTGAAGTAACTATCAAGATCTTTCTCTCCTTTCCTCTCCTCTCACAGCCATTATAAAAGTCAGAAACAGTGATTGAAATTACCAGCTTAGGTCCTGCTTTCACTTCTTCTTGATGTTTCCAAGACAAGAAGCCATCACACCAAGGAATAAGAAAATGGGAAGACAGGATCGGCATTTCATGATGATTTTATTCTAGTGGTCTGATAGCAAATATGTCACTACAAATACATCCCAAAAGGTGCCTCCTCTAATGATGGCTCTCCTCTGAACACTACAGCCACACCACACTTCCACTGGGAATCAATCCAATCCAGCCCCCACTTCCACCTGGGCACAGCTGGCTCAGGGTTGGCACAGGCACACCTGATTTAGTTATCAACCTGCAGATCTTTTCTGCCACAAGGGGTAATAGCAACAACCTCCATTCCTGCTCTGAAGGATTTTGGTTAAAGCAAACAATTAAGAAAATCTTGGTGAGTTTACTGCAGAAGTTCATTCTTACTATACACAGAGAGACAACTGAGCCACTTGAGGCTGAGGTATCACTTTCCTCATAAAGATTCTTCTCCCTGTTCTGATTTAACCAACACACAGGAGAGTGTACCCTGCTTTTCTCATCTTGCTTGAAGGCTCTTCATAATCCCAAATGCACTTGAGGTAGGTCAATGAACATGAAACCCTACTTACAGAGCTTCTGTAGACCACTGATGCCTCAAGAGCTCCATTGGTTCCACTTCTGTGACAGGAAGTCCTGTTCTGAGGAAGAGTGAGGTATTTGCTGTTGTAGGCTGTAAAAGAATCCTTTGCTGATTTTGTTGTCTTACGTCCATTGAGAGTTGAGTGTGAGGAGGGTAGAGCAAAGTCTGAGAAGGAGACACAAATACATAAAGCAGGTTTTATACAGATGGTTCCCTAATGGAATGGGAAATACTGCAGTTAGTAGACATTATTCATTTCTAGTGATGTGAACAGACCCACTGGCATCAGGCAGAGGTACAATCTTGTGAATCATGGTCATTCTCCATAAAGAATTCTTTACACATGTGAAACACTCCTGAAGTATATCTAAGATTTTACCTACATATTCTGGTCTCAGTGGATACTGTCTGAAATTTCTAGACATGCTTCCTATGTCTTGACAGATTATATGGTCACAGTGTGGAATAATGGAGGGTCTGGAGGGGATAGAAATCATCATAGAATCACAAAATGTCCTGAGTTGGAAGAGACCTGAAAGATCATCTCATTACTATCCCCACTGCCATGGGCAGGGACACCTTCCACTATTCCAAGTTGTTCAGAGCCCCATTGAGCCTGGCCTGGAACACTTCCAGGGATGAGGCAGCCACAGCTTCTTTGGGAAACCTGTGCCAGGGCCTCAGCACCCTCACAGGGCACAATTTCTTCTGGATTTCCAACCTAAGCCTGCTTTCTGTCAGTGTGAAGCCATTCCCCCTTGTCCTGTCACTCTAGGCCCTTGTAAAGCACCTCTCTCCATCTTTCCTGTGGGTTCCCTTCAGGCACTGGAATGGCACAGTGAGATCACTCCAATGCCTTTTTTTTTTTCTAGGCTGAACAATGCCAATTATCTCAGCCTTTCTTCACAGCAGAGCTGCTCCATCCCTCTGATCCTCTTGGAGGCCTCCTTGCTCCAACAGGTCAATTCCATACAGGCAGTAGCACAGTGAAAAATGTTGATAAAAACCAGTGGATACAGAAATTTTTTTTGACACACAAATGTTTCATTCTCTTTCCCCCTCTA
The DNA here is from genome assembly GCA_013389925.1 of Aegithalos caudatus. Classification (NCBI taxonomy): domain Eukaryota; kingdom Metazoa; phylum Chordata; class Aves; order Passeriformes; family Aegithalidae; genus Aegithalos; species Aegithalos caudatus. The sequence continues at coordinate 576,346 of WEIU01017508.1, read as the reverse complement.
GTGGTGCCACAGCTGAAACAGGGTTGACTGATCCATACTCTCATTGTGTTGGAGAAGCTCTTACTGTGAGGGAAAAACCATGTCTTTGTGCTTCCAGCATTAGTGTTTTATACCCAGGAGAAGACATCCTGTACACATCTGCCCACATGGTCAGCACCATCACCACTACAGAGACAAAGCACCACTGCCTCTGTCTAGTCAGGACTTTTCTCCAGGAAGGAGAAATAACAGCTCCCATCTGTCTGGGGAGATACATATCCATTGTGTACTGCTAAAGTCTGGAAGTTGTATTTTCCTCTCATTTAGGTGAGCTCCTTCTATTCCCTATACTCAGACTGAAACTGCTTCCCCACCACCAGGTTCTGAGAGAGGAGACAATGGAATGCTAAAGAAGGAAATACTTGGAGGAGGGGCTCTGACCCCTAAATGTTATGGTTATTCTTATGTTTCCTATCAATTCCAGATTAGGGTCCAGCAGCACTTGAACAATCCAGCAGATTGACTCACCAGTCTTCCCTGTCTGATCTCCCTGAGCAGACTCGTGCTTGGTTCACTTTAATGAAGCACATAATGATGCCACAAGGGAAACTCCAAGGAAAATAATTAATAAGTGAAGGTTTCATTCCCAAAGGCCACACACAGTGTTTCTCCAGTGTTTTCAGACTGAGTCTGGGATATCTCACAAGACTTTTACACAGTCAATTAAAGACCTCTTTTTCTTTCCAGTCCTTTTAACTAGGCCTAGGGAAAAAAGCTGCAGTGCATTTATAATAACATGATTTCATTTCCATTATGCTTCCCAATGTCCAGAAACTGTGTCACGAACCTGAGATTAACACTGGTAAACTGGTGAGGCATCAGGGACACACAGTCAGAATACATTTTTTGATGGAAATACAATTGCCATATCTGTATCTGGAAGACTCCTGTTCTCCCAAAAGCTCTTCATCTTCCCAAATTAGACTGATTGAACCAAAATGTTTTGTTTTGAATTCATTCCATATTTTACAGTTCTTGCCTGTGGTACAGCAGTGTCTCAGGGGCTTCTGCTTCAGTTGCAGCCTGACCTCATTCCACCCTGTAAGACTTTATGACATCTGGCCTTACATGTTCTCATTCTGTAAATATTCTGGAGGAATTAGTATTGATAGAAAAAAGCTGTATGTGTGTGTATGTATGTGAATAGATGTAAAAATTTTAAATATACACACATGCATAGCTTTGGTGTACATTTACATACATATATATGTGTGTGTGTGTGTGTGTCTCCAGAGAACAGCAGTACAGGGAATCTTGAATTGAATTTGGAAAGCAAATGTTCAAGAACTACACTCATTCTACAGAAATGGCTGGGGAGCCATCCCTCCAGTCAAACACCATCGAGTTGTAAATGGCTTCCAAGGACAAGGTACCTCCAGGACAGGGATCAGTGACCAGCTGCAGTTCCAGTGCCAATACACAGCCAGTCACCACCTGCTCACTCAGCCTCTCTGCACTCCTCTGCCTCAGCTTTTTGCAAACTTAAGAGCTGGCCACATGTGCAGCAGTAGACCTCACTGTTTGTGTTCCCAGGTCCTTGTGCAAAGTGTCACCGTGAAGAAGTTGCACAGACTGCCCAAAGTGGAAGGACTGAGAAGGGTGTGTTAAAGGACCACACTGCTTTGAAAGAGGCAGTAAAGAGTCTGCCTAATTAGGAGCTCTGTATTAAATCCTGAGTAACAGCCAATTAACTGAGCTGAGTGGTCCAGATGATCAGATTATCACAGCACAGATACTTGCAGAATACACTGCAAGTGGTTTGGTCATCCAGGGTACAGACAGGGAATTGCTTTCATTTATCTTTCTCTCTTTCCAGTTAAGTATCAGAAAGGATCTGCATTTCTGAAAGACACCACAGTTACAAGGATGCTCCTCTGCAAGGCTGTTCAAAACATCTGCAGTTTAGGAGCACTGTTTGGAAAACTCCAACCCCCAAGAAGGATGAAAAAAACCTACTTGAACTTACTGTTTCCTTGTAGCTTTACCCAAACATATCTTTTTCAAAGGACATATATATATATGAAAAGATGTAGCATGGTTATACATGTGCTCTTTAGGTTCTCAGTAAATAATGACTTCTCAGCCCTGAATATGCACATCTAGAGTTGTTGATTTCAATACAGGGGGCTGTATCTCTGCTGTGAACTCCAAACTAACACACAGCTCACCAAACCCTGCTATTTCTGTGTTCTCCCATTCACTCCTTTAGCTAAAATTATCTCTATAGTGGACCAGAGTGTGCAAGATTTAATGTCACTGCACTAGATTTAATGTCTACTGCTGATCTATCTTTTAGGAGGCCTTCTAGTGTCCTTTATTAGATGTCAGGTCCTTCACTGTTAGTTAGTCCTGACATACACTTATGTCAGAAAAATCAGGCGTTTTCTGTAATTTTTACATGCATAATAGAAT
>WEIU01017508.1:526558-572713 GCA_013389925.1 Aegithalos caudatus | reverse complement strand
TTTTTAATGTCCTAAAAGAAGACAGAGGAGTCATTCCAAAGTACTCCTTGCTTTATCCTCCACCCCGTTTTGGTATATCCCACTCCATAGGCAGCAATAAGAAGGAAACAGAGAATAAACTTACCAGGCATGTGTGTTTCCATGTTGCCTGGAGGTTTGGCTGGAAGTTGCGTCAGCGCTAAAATAGGATGTGGCTATGCTGTGCACAATCTGCTTCTGCACTGGCTTAAGGAGGGAACAGCACGAGCAGCTATTTCCATCCTGCCTTGATCCTGCTTTAAGCAAACCACAAACTGAAGCTAATTAGTGAGACCTTCTGGTTTGGTGATTACCATCATGGAGGGAAGAGTGGGAGAAAGACCAAACTCCCGTGACCTGAGAGGCCATGGAAATTCTCCACTGGAACTTCAGTGTCTTGTCTTAGTGCTCCACAATGCCTCAAGAAGCAAGGTAACAGCAGGCATGTTTTGTCCAGAAGGAAGCGGAGAGGAAGGAAAGAGGCTGTTGCAGAACCAGGACTCTACAGCAGAGCCAGCTCTGTCCAAAGAACCAGCACTCGAGGATCAGATTGTCTTGGAGGTGGTTTCTGTGGGGAGGAGTGTCTTTATATCTACAAAGCTTCACAGTGCTTCCAGGTAGGAGGTAAGTGCAAAGAGCTTTTTATAAGGCTCTGTTTCAAGTACTCAAGTTACCTCAGTGCCTGGATGCCCTGTCATTCCTGCATGAAATATTCAGAGGATTATCTTGTAATCAACTGTCTAATCAGGACAGGTGATGGATCCCGCTTAGCCTTCAACCTTGAAATTTAAGCAATGTAGAGGGAAGAAAAGTTGTTGATGACCAGTGCTGAGAAAGGACTTCTATTTGCTAATGATAACTGGAGGGAGATGTAACTAATTGGAGCAAATATTTTTCTTCATTTAGCCTATTTATGATACTAGGATGGTTTCTTTAGTGTGACAGGGAGAAATGGATTTATTCAATGCCTGAATATAGTCCAGTGGTTTGATGACCTTGTGAATCAGGACAGTGCACTGTGTCACAGCTGGCAAGGGTAGAAGTTGTCTCTGTCCCAGAGAGATGTGCTGTGCACCCTGGTTGTGCTATCAAAACTGCTGAGTACATAAAGGGAGCAGTGCAACTGTTGTGTCCCAAAACGTGGGTTAAGTGAGGTAAAATTTTCCCAGCAAGACTAAGAAATCTATATGGAGTTTTAAATTCATTAAATTACTCCATTCTTACTGGTCCTACTTTGAAATGGCATTTCTTGTCTTCTAACCAATATAGCAACAGATATCAAATACTTTGTCTTTTTTACCCTGCTAGTGTTTTATGCTACTCTCAGAACTTCTTTCAGAAGTTTTAAAAACAATTAGTCTGTTTCCTAGACAGGGAACAAATCTGCTTTCTACACCTATCTCAGGGAGAGAGAAATGAAAACTTTCTGAAACTTTCAATAATTTCCATCCACAATCTATGCTGCTCCAACTAAGGTCAAAACAAGAAAGTCAAATCCTGGCTAATTCTGGACTAGTATAGGAATGTAGAGCCAGGTCCTGCTGGGATCCCTGTGGACTTATAGCTCTGCCTGCACAGGTTCCAATTACCAGCTTCTATAAGCCATAAGGATGGGTGTGTTACAGGTAATACACTTAGCTCAGGTAATAAATAATATACACAGCAATATGAGAGGAAGCAATATCCAGAATGCTTAGAATGGAAGCAGTCTATATTTACGACTTTCCAATGGAGAAAATCATATCTTGGCATCACTGTCTTTCCTGAGGTACCTGGGTATGGTATTAATTGATAATGCAGAACTGTGATAAATAATACCAATATATCTGATCATGTTTCACCTGCTGTAGAGGAGTGGTTCTTGCAAGACTGTAAATTTAGCAGAGAGATTAGATGTTTTGAATTATTAAGGAGTTATATAAGACTTCTCCCCAAATCCATTCAGCATTCCTGTAAATCTATCCTGTGGCACACTCAACAATCCAGCTAGCGTTCTGAAGCTGTGGGATGTGCTCCTAATCATGGGTGGAAAGGTAAAGACCAAGGTAGTTCAAACTCATCAAGGCTCCCAAACAGTATGTATGACTTGGGAAACAACATTCCTCAAAGCCTGGTTTCTGCTGGAGAGTGCCAATGGAGCAGTCAGATGTAGACTGTGTGATGTGCTGGCACACTTGGTTGTAGACAGGACTGTGCTCTTCACTCCTGCCAGGGAGGAATGCTGCTGCAGGTATTGGAATGGCACTGATTGCAGCTGCCTGTATGAAAAGCAATGAAGCCTGCACAGAGCAGGTCTGAGCCCACTGGGTCCTTAGCAAAAGACAGACAGATCTTTTGGGGCAGGCTGCCTGAAAAATTTGTTTCTCATGCCAGCAAGTCAAAGTCAAAAATGTATTTCCCTCCTCAGCCTGTTTCAGGAGATGGTAAAACATTCCCTTCTGCTTTTTCTTTCCTGCCAGTCTGTTTCTACAACAGGATTTTCAAGGAAGATCCTTCTGGCCTTGCTCATGACAGGGGCTTGGAATACACAGGTAATAGCCAGGCCGGAGTAACATCATCTACACCACACCAAAGTCCCCAGAACTCCCTGCTGTAAATAAAGCCAGTAAATGCTCTTCTCATGGGCTGCACTGCACTGACTCATACAATTAATTATCTAATTAGAAGACCTGTCTGCAGCCACGAAGCCTTGGGCTGCAATCCCATCAGCTTTGATGAGCTAAGAAGGGTCAGTCTGGGTGAGGGCACAGGTTGAAACAAAGGGACATCCCAGCCATGGTAAGTGGAAGAGGATGACATTTGGCTTTTACTCACGGTCCATCCCTTCTCTCTGCTCCTCTCTCATATGGCAGGTTGCTATTCCAGGAATTGCTGATCTTCAGCCTCAGATGAACTGTTGACTAATTGGTGACCCAAATCCAACTGTCAGGGAGCTAATATCTAGAGGCACTACAGGAAGGAACTGCTGTGTGCGTGGGGGTAAACTGGTGACAGATCTACTGCAGCAAGTTAGGCTGGTGCTGATTAAACCAGGGTTTCTCTCTGCTGTTACTGTGACCCATAGCAGAAGACACAGAGATGCATGGAAGGCCTGCACTTCTACCACTGTGCACCAATAAAGGATGCCTTGAAAGAATAACAAAACCAAAAAGGGCTCACAACTCAATGTGTTGAATCCACTGCTGACTGGTAAGAGAGAAGCAGCAGGGATGTGCCTGGTTCCTCAAAAAAAGGAATACAACCTACCTTTTTGGTTGAAAGCACAGGAGTTTTTGTTTGTTCCCAAGGGAGCTTTCCTTGCAGATGGGGAGATGCTTTCACCCATTTAATCATGTCACAGTGCCATTTATTATTTTTAAATTGTTAGTTAAACAAGAAGCTTAAATAATTCCTGTCTTTCAAAAACAAGTCCATCTCCCATATTTTTGAGAAATTAGTACTTCTCAGTGCAACTGCTTCACAGACACAAGATTGCTCCAGGACCAACAACACTCTGGAAAATCACTTGTGTTCTATGACTCAACTAGACAAAGCAGAATTTAAATCCTTGTAAATATATTCCTGGCAGCACTAACTACATTAAACCTGCCAATGTAAATTCTGCACCTAAATTAATTCCAACTTTTGAAACAAATGCAAAATGTCAAGTTAAGGAACCTGGAAATAAGGGAGACAACCACTGAGCTTTCCCCTTGAGTTGGTCTGGGCAAGGGCTGAAGTAAGAGCTGTCCTTAACTCTGTACACAAGTCCTGAGGACTTGCAGAATTTACACAGCCTGTCCTCAACACACAGTTTCTTTGCATTCAGCAAACATGTATTTGCATTCAGAAGAAACATGTATATGCACTACAGAAAGATATTTGGTTGTCTGAGCCACAACCAGTATTGTTTGTGTACCAGGAACATCCTACTCTTACTCTGAAGTGTTATCCCATAATTACTGTACTCCCTGAAAAGAATGGGAGGAAAAAGAGCAAAAAATTAGAGTCTACAGCGTGTCACTAAGGACTGAAGCAGGGAATGAAAGTCTAATGTCTCTACAGACAATACTAAAAGACTTAGAAAATGTTCTTTAAGTATAAGCAACTGCTTCCAAGCATGATTTATTTCTGGTTGTTCTTTTGGTTTTGGTTTTTTTTTTTTAATCATGTGGATTAATTTCCACAGTGAGGTGAAGGGAATCTCTCCCCAATAACCCACCCTAAGATGACTCAGGCTGCGTTCTGTTGTGCCGGTAAGCTTTATTGCTTGCTGTGTCAATACAATTTTTCAGGATTCTAATGGATAAGGCAGCATACATAGAAAATGAGGCTTGCATTGTGAAGTTCTTCCATCATAAAGCTTCAGATTAAGCAGCTGTGCCTCTGGAGTGCCAGTCTCAGGGAGCGCAGCTGCGAGCACGGCATTCGCACAGCGAGGCGGAGGGGACGGAGTGCTGCACCACAGTGCCATTGGGACACCGCAGAGGGATGGTCACCGTGCTGCTCTGAGTGGCTGTGCAGCAGCTGCAGCTGTCCTCCCACTGCCCTGTCTGAGCTGAGTACCTGGTGGTGCTTCTACACTTGCCCTAAAGGGAGAAAGAAGAGAGATGAAGTTTGAACGGAGCCTCATCGCACTCAGAATCCTGGCTCTTTCCTTCAAAGTATCCATTGGTGACTTTCTCCAGTTTCCGTGCTCTGCTGCAAAACATGAACTCAGAAACAGGTGCCTGACTCCAGAACATGGGGTGCTGCTCAAAGAGTAACTTCTCATAAGCATAAGCAGAGCAAAGGAGAGGTGAAGAAATTGCTCACACACACACACAAAACCCCAAAATTTAAATTCTCAGAGGGAATCTCCAGAGCTGTGGCGTTAGCTTTCTGAGCAAACGTGGTTATTGTGCATTCAGAAAGTGCTTTAGCCCAAATGCTGCTACCCACACACCCACTGTTGCCCTGCTGGTGCTATTTTTTCTTGTTCTGCTTGTCTGGCCACTTAACTAATTTAGACCAAGCTGTCAGTGCCTGTAGCTATAAGCCTTCATGATATAAATACAAGCAGCCCCATATAACACTCTGTCTGAGTCCATTTCCTTTGGTGGCTTTGTGCTCTTATTTCCCAATCTAATTAAATTAAAATATCCTATCATTATCAGAGAAGACTTTAGGAAAAATGTACTTAATACTATTTATTCCAAATATAAAATCTGGACTTCTGCAGGATAAGCATCTATACTCATGACTTTATGGGTAAGGACATTGTAGAAAGGACAAGATGTCAAGAATTATTAGTTATGCCATAGATTGGATTGCACATAAGGTTGATTAAAATCGTTGTATGGGGCTCAGTTATATTGGAAAGAGCAGAGATGTCAACACCCAGAAGGGAAGTTATGCTCCTGTTTCAAAAGGAAGTTTCCATATAAGATGTAAGCAGTGATGGGCTGGAAATTAAACTTTTAATCTGATTATGGAAGACATAAGACATGTGGAACACAACAGCTTGATGCCAAGGCTAACAGAGAATCCCAGAGCTTATAGGACACACAAGTCAAATATTGGCACTCAGGTTTAAAGGTCTTTTAAAAGTGTCATTTATCTAAATAACTATTCAAATTCCCCCAATCAACCCAGAGACTTGGTGCTCAACTACAGACTCAGCTGAAAACCAGCTTCATAAATGTGAAGATAAATATTCTTTTCTTTAATATAGAAAGTCCTAACAGAGATACTTCAGAGTCATTAATTTCTGATGGAAGCAAGAGAGTGGGATGAACGAAACCTTTGTGTCTAACATGTGCCATTTTTCATGCTTGTTTAACCAGGGAAAATTCAGCATCACCAAATTACTTCAGGAAATAAGTTCCAGTGTGGTTAACACCAAGTCAATCAACGAGAAACCACTTAACTGAAGTGAAACCATGGTGGAGAGAAAGGTTTCCTTTTGGGAAAGAAAAAGGGAAGGTCTTGGGGCAGGGTGGGGTTGATTTTTTGTTATTTACCTCACAATGAGAAATAGGCACCTCCTTTTCAGCCACACATCCATTGATATTTCCATACTGTAGTCTGGTACTTACTGGATGACATTCAACCTCCACACCTACCAAGTTAAAAAAAAAAAAAAAAGGCATTTGACACTGCTGACAATTGCATTTTATAACTCAATTCCCTTTACTCCTAAATTTATTATGAATTTATTATGAATTACAAATCTTTTAATCATTTATTCCTGTCAGTGAAATGTTATTCTTGGTAAAATCCCTAGATCCCTAGCTGGGTGTGCCTCCTTAGAATAACTCAGGTAGAAATAACTCAGGTAGAGTTGTGTGACTATTGCACACTACAGCCCTAAAATTCCACTAGAGGAGGGTTTCCCCCATGTTTCTTTTCAAGTGACTGCTTTGTTTTAAAGTCATCTTGGCCATCTAACACCAGCCTCTTCCCTGGTTTTAGACAACTCTCCTGTGAACTCTGGTAACCAACAGGGACTCTGTTCCCCTGCTTTCAAAAAGAACCTCATCATTAATATGCTCAAAATAAACTAATCCAGAATATTTTCTTCTGAACCCTTGCATGCTTGGTCTGCATCTAAAGACTTGTGAAGAAGCCAATGTTTTTTTCAGTGGGTATTTTGTGCACAGACAACAGCAGCTACGTGTAGTGCTACTATAGTTTCATGTTTCTGTGAAGAGCCAGGCTCCTGCTCACAGCCATTTCTAGCTAACCAATGAAATCTCCATGTTTAACAGAATATTGGACTGATTTTTAGGTACTACACAAAAGCGTTTCAGAAAGCTGAAGGAATTCAGCAGGGCAACTGCACAGCTAAATACATACAGAAAGGGAAGAGAAAGGTATCCATCTTCCTACCAGCCAACACAGCCTTCCATTGGAATGTTGGTACCATATTGACTCTCTGCCTTGTTAAAACCTTAAATTTAATTTTAAAAAAATGCAGCTCATTTCTAGTTCTAGGGCTGGAAATGCCCTTTTGCTTTTAATGATTTCATCACTCATTTATAAAAATTGTTCACCTGAAAGGACAGTTGTGTTCTCACAATTGAAAAGCACCAAAAAAAAAAAAGTCATCAGCCTCAACATAGCTTCATCCCCTTTTTGATCCTGACTTACCAACTTGTTACCTAGTTACTTTACCTGTTATTTACTTTTTTGTTGACTATGCCTCCTCTGCAAAGGCAAGAGCTTGTAACTTAACAAGACACATGAGATTAACAGAAAAAAGAGGTGAGAAGCAGAGACACAACTTATTTTTAAGTGGGAAAATAAGGAATATCTTCTGCCAATTATCAAGTCCTGCGGCTAATACTACAACAATCTCATGAGAAAATAAGACCTGTTCAGTTGTGTGCTCCCACAAACTTAAATCTAGAACAATGTCTTCAGACACACTAAAAAACTCCAGCTGTGAAGGCATAACATAGAAAGGGAAATTGGCTTCCCAACCAACTCCATTGCCCATGGATTTGTAGGACTCTGCTGAGCCAAAGGCATCAGCCTGGACTTGAGGGAACAAGTTCTTTGCCCCATTCTTTATGGCAGAAAGACATCTGAAAGACAGATTCTCTCAAGACCTTAGAAGATAATGTAATCTATGTCCTTGAGAAACTGAGCTACATCCAGGCAGAACACCATTGGGAATAAGGATTTGAAGGGCCATTCAATACTGGAGGTTTTAGGCATGTAGTACATCACTAAGATCAATTTGCCTTTGCTGCTGCAGGGAGGTATCACTTTTAAATGACTCAAACTGTCAAATAAATCTATGCATTGATCTGGAACTAGTTTCTCCTCGATTACAGTGATTGGCACTCACCATTAGTAGAGCCTGCCCACCACCCTGTCTTTTAAATCTCAAAATCTGTTTTTGTTAATAAATAATTTTGAGTATTCCTTACTTGTAGCCTGGTAGATTAAAGCTCCCTTAACCAAATTACCTGTTTGATCCATTTGATGACAGTCTCTCAATAGCTTCCTGACTTCTATCTCTCAAGCCAGAGCTCAGTGATTATCCAGACAGGCAAAGGCTACAAACTCTCTAAGAGTTACCATCCTTCATCAGAGGTATTATTGCAGCAGCTCCTGTGCCAGTGTGGTGATGGGCTGCTATGCTGGCCATCTTTTATTTATGAGCACATGCATAGCAAAAATAAGAAAATTAAATGAAATAACACAGACTAGATGTTGACATTCTGACCTTAAAAATAGTTTCAATCCTTTATTATCTTTGTTTTGATTTTATATAAGCTACAGTATTATTTTTTACTTACAGAGGAGAAAACAGAGAGGTTATCTGCTCACAAATGCATCAGAGATTCATTTTAGAAATAAGAACCCAACCCAGCAATTCTTCCTTATGTAAGCAAACCATTCCTACTCTCACAGCCTGACAGACATTTGGATTATCCACACAAAGATGCATGAAATTAAGAGTTACAGGATTGACCCCTAAACTGGCAAATTTAACAAGCAATGAGGCTTGTTCCATAGGAATGCATTTCCCATTATATTTTTGGTTAATATGTCATCAAAAGCATTACTGCCACCAGGGTTGGGCTTTCTTGATTAATTAATTTTAAGTTGATTGATTATTCATGAAGTGTTTTCCTCACATATTCAGTAGTATCAGGTTATGTGACTTGTCATGCTGTCTGTGCAGGACTGTTCCTGTTATCACCAGATGAACAATAAAATAAAACATTCATAGTTAACATCTACATAAAATGTGGAGAGTATCTATTTCTTTCTAAGCACTTGGGAATACTGTCAAAACACATGTTGTAGATGATAAAACATGACAGCAGCATCCCAGTCAGAGGGTGGGCTTCTGTGATGGTTTGTTATAACCACATTGCTAAGCTCTGTTTCATTACAGTGCATATTATGGAAAATGTAGGTATTTACACACTCTGCCTTTTCCACACAAGATTTCTGGATTATTTACTTACATGTGTCACAACAAGTGTTGCCAATTTTTGCAATCCTGCCCTAAAATGATAAAAAAAAGACAACTCAGATTTTGGCACAAGTGATACACTTCTGCTGAAAGGAGATGTATAAAGCAGAGTACTAGGCAAAAAAAAACAATCAAACAAACAAAGAAACCAAACAATCTGAATATCTATATTATACAAAATCATATACAAACAACCAAAATCATAAATCTACATTAATAATCTTCTCTTTATCCATTTTAAGATTTTGAACTTGTGATGTTATTTGTTGGTAGCTAACTGGAAGTAATTTACTTATTAAAAAGTCCAACACCTGAAAATGTCACTCTCACCTTCTATTAGCAGCTTTCTAAAATAAAGACATTAAATACAAATAAATTCCTGTAAACCAGAAGCATAAAATAAGTAGCATTCAAGTCTCATATCCCTTTAAGAAATATCACATCTGTCAAGTAAGTTTTAAAAGACAAAGCTTTATGCTTTTTGTTTCATTGATACCATCCAGAAAATAATTCTCAGAAATATATGTATGGTGCAAATTATTGAAAAACTATAGTGAAAGGGAAAATGGAGAAATATTTACACTGCAGGGTCATGCCATGGTTGTACCAAAGCCCTGAGTTTACATGCAAAAGTTTGGAATCTTTTTAAATTAAACACCCTAAAGTTTTTATCTACAACAAGATGAAAACCACTAATTTTATAGCTGAAATAGCTGTTGGGGAGGATAGGAGAAGAAGAAATACAGTTTGAGAAATTCTGTTTAAAAAGTAAACTGTTTTTCGCTGATTTTCCATTAACACCACTTGAATATGATAACCCCAAGCCTATAATATAATACAGCACTTCTTCACAATCTTTGTTTATACAACAAAAATGTGTATTATGGTTTCACAAAGTGAGAATTGCCCTGTAGAAGCTTTATTTTTCCCACATTATACACAACAAATCCTCCATTTGTTTCATGTGTATCAATAGTTTGGCCACAGGCTTTATTAAAGGTTCCCTGCTTCCTGCCATGCCCAAGAAAATGGGAACAGGTGGATATAACACCTGTAAGATGTGTAAAACCTGACAGGTAAGCAAAAGCAAGGCCTCACGTGCCAGACTCAGACCTCACTCTGCTCCTCAGTGTCTAATTAACCACAATTAACCACAAATCACAAGAAAGATGGATGGATACTTCGTGCAGCGTTTTTTTATCCTGCTAAACAACTGCAGTTGTGCAAGTTTGATCTTCCTACAGCAGAGTGAAAATTTCTTTCCCTAACCTCACATAATGGCAGAGAAAAAATATCTTAGCATTTGATATGCATGTTTCTCAGTCTGTGTCACTGCCCACATAGTTTTGCTCTGGATCCCAAACTGAGAACATTGTCAGAAGCACCACTTGCATGGAGTTACAAACGTTTGATACTTCAAATATCCAGCTTCACGTTCATATCAGAATTAGGGTCAGCAATCAGCACAGTCCCACAAAAAGCCAGCTTATATTTTTCCAAAGAGAAAACCTACATCTTTCTGAATTTCAGAGAAATCTCAAATTCAGTTTAGCCAGGATACTGGGAGAGGGTTGGGGTTTCCCACCTCAGCACACAGAAGGTACCAAAACCATGACAGAGTCCAACAGGAAACCTGGAAACAGGAGCTGTTTCACTACTTACTCCTTCAGCCAAGCATCTTCTGGCATCAAATGGAGGACAGCCAGTGATTCTCCTTTCCCAGATAAATTCCCCTCTCTCATTTACTCTACAGGAGTGACTGTCACAGCCATCCTGAAGGGATGTGTTTGCCTGGAAAGATCGAAGGGCTGTTAGCTTTACACAGAAACAACAGGGGACAGGAAGTTTTCAGGATATTATTTTGCTGATCTCTCAGTTAAAGTACTGTGTTGGGGATATTTATAAAACATGGAAATCATTAGCAAACAGCACTGTTTGTCAACAAAGTCATTATCTTCTGTTTAATTCCATGGCCATATTGATCACAGCTCTGTCCAGACTGGCCAAACCTGACATTTTTCAGCTCTTAACAGAGAAGAAATTTCCATTAACTTAGGAAAAAACTTCTCTAAGTGAGAGATTTGTAAGTCTGACCTATGATCTATCTTTTAAAGAGACATATAGACAATTCTGGATAACTTGGAGACTTCTTTAGAAAATATATATAAAACCACACCCCCATCCCCACACCAAATTGTTTAGGTTGGAATAAACCCTTTAGAACAAGTCCAGCCATTAACCTTCCACTGCCATCCAAGTCTACCACAAACCCACACCCCTCAGAGCCTATCCACACATCTTTAAAATCTCTCCAGGGCTGGTGACTCAACTCAACTCCACTGCCCTGGGCAAGCTGTGCCAAAGCTGGACAGTTCTTCCAGTGAAGAAAAAATTTAATATCCAATCTAAACCTCCCCTGGTGCAACTCGAGGCTGTTTCCTCTTGTCCTGTCCCTGTTCCCTGGGAGCAGAGCTGGATCCCCCCTGGCTGTCCCCTCCTGTCAGGAGCTGTGCAGAGCCAGAAGGTTCCCCCTGAACCTCCTTTTCTCCAGGCTGATCCTCAGCCCCTCCTGGTGCTCCAGCCCCTTCCCCAGCTTCATGGCTCTTCCCATACTCTCCCCATCTAAGACTTCTCACAGGAATGGAATAAAGTAAAACTTTAGATCCTGTCTCTTGTGACAGAGGATGGGGTTTAACCAGGGAAATAACCATTCCTGTTTAAGAACACATCATGCATTAAGGCCAGGCTGGATGTGGCTCTGAGCAACCTGATCTACTGGAAGATGTCCCTGCCCATGGCATTGGGACAAGGTGATCTTTGAGGTCCCTTCCAACCCAATCCATTCTATGATTTCGTGCTGGAGAAGTTTCTCAAAAATCACATTTTCAATTTAACTATTTCACATTTAAAATGAGGGTTTTAATTTCCTCTAAATACCTGTCTGAGGTCATACTCCAGTTAAAGTTCTTAGATAACATTCCTGAATCTAGAATGCCCCTCCAGAATTTTGCACTGTGGTATGAAGTCTCCTACTTTTTTCATTTATAAACAAATTAGCTTCCTTGATCAATTACTCTGGGATACAAAAAACACTGGTAATACCTTGCTACCTAATCAAAAAGGAACAAAAATACACTTCCCTGGGATTCAACAGAAGTTGACACATTTACATTTACTCATAAATAAAAGAAAGAGTGCTTAAAACTCACCTGAAGATATTGAACCCTTCCATCTCTCAGCCTGACGCTACATGAAGTTGGCACACACTTTCCACAGCAAGAGCCAGGGATTTCCTGCCTTCTGTAGTTCTAGAACATGAAGGACATTTTTCTGGGTTTATTTTGTTTTAAGCATGCATCCTATATTTATTTTAAGAAGTATTTTAAAAACAAATAAGATTCAATTGACAAAATTATAGCCAGAAAAATGCTTCTCAGTAAAACCAATGAATTCTACACAGTGAGACATGGAAAAGTAGTTGGAAGCTTTGAAACTGGAGAGAAAAGGGCAAATTATCCAATAAGCATTGGACAGGGAAAGGGCAGAACAAGGCTAAGCTGGAAAATTTGGAGAAGCAAAGGAATAGGAAATGGCTTGATTAAAAAAGTAAAAAAGCATCAGAGAAGGTAAAATATAATAAAAGGGAAAAGGAGAGAAAGAAAGAAAAGGGGAGTAGTGGAGCCCCACAAACAGCACTGAAGAGAAATGCAATGGCATGAAAAGGAGCATGGGAGAATGAGCAGCACTAGGTGGAGAGGCAGAAAGGTATAGAGTGGATAATGGAAAAGAAAAAACCAAACTAAGCAAAAAAGGAACTGAGCTAACACATGAAGTGTCCCACAGTAACGTCCCCACCTGCTCCAGATAACCAACAGCTGCTCATGATGAGATGGACATTTTTAAGAAAACAAACACTTTCTGGTTCAGTGAAGGCATGTATGGTATCCATATGTTTTGTACAGAAAGAGAATTTGGGGAGAGGGGGTTACTATTAAATCATTGGGGAAAAACATAGTTCATTGTTATTCAGGTGAACTTTTCCTACTGGCAAAAATATAATCACTGAAAGCAGGTCATAAAATGACCAAGAAATTACCCTCCTGACCAGAATGTGCTGGAGTTGGCTGCACTTCAATTGCCAGTGCTTTTCCTCACACAACTTCAGCATCCAGGAGAAAGCAGGTGCTCCTGAGAGAATTGGTACACTTAACCCATTTGTACTCTTAACTTTATCCATTAACAAGGAATTGCTTTTAATCTGGGTACACCATGAAGTCAAAGGCTTTGAGACAGGAAGGATCCTGTGAAGTGTGTGAATTCACTGGCCTTAGGGGGATGAAGATATTCTGTATCTTATTTGATTATTTTTTTTTCCCCTTAAGCTCGACAAATTCATTACAATGGCTAGGAAGGGATATATAATCCTAGACCTGCAACTTCCCTTGGGTAGCTGCACATCTCCCAAACACAAGTTCACAGTCCTTAATAAGCCCAACTGGAAATGGCCCTTTCTTCAAGGTTTTCTGTCTAGTCTGTACTTTTGGGTCACGTGGGGAAAAGGAGCTGTTTGGGAAATGTGTGGGTGGTGAAGAAGCAGGAGAGGAATGTTCCCCCCTTTTTTTTTTTTTTAAATCATGTATTATATTGATTCCTCTACCTTTAATTTCTGCAGGTGGCTCCTTGCATTGAGCGGCAAGAATGGATGTTTGTGTATCTTTGCGTGGGAACATACACATGCACACGTCTCTGGCCACAAATTCAATCTGGTACATCCGTTTAGGGTTTTTTTATGGACCTGCCAGGTTATATTTTGTGGAAGTTATATTCTTTGAGAAAGATGTTCAGCACTGAGCTTGGCCATTTGTTTTCCCTTCAGAAGCCTATGTCTATAACCAAACCTTACAGGAGGGGTGATATTAGGGTCTAGAACCACAAAAGGTTTCCAGACTGTCCCTTTTGTTAGAGGCTATATCGACACCACCAAATAAAAGGTGCCAAGGCCAGTTTGATGGCCCAGTGGACAAGTGGAACACTTATGAATTATCTGAGCTGCATTCTCCACATGAAACTGGCTGGCCTTAGGTTGTCCTAACCACTGACCAGTCTCTGGACATCATTTGGAAGTCACAACATCATTTTTTTACTCACAACACGCCAGCTGGGAGACCACTGACAATTCTTCAAGAAAAAGGGTTGCAGGAAATAATTTGAGCCTGCAGTCTTGCTCAATTTTTTTATTGGTAGAGATTACTGTCTACAGAGAATTAAGTACATTTCCAGTCTTTTCCAGTTCTACTTCAGGATGGGAGACTGGACTCACCAAAAACTCTGCCCCTCTCTGTTCCAGGGACCCTATCAGTGTATGCCTCTCCTGGATATCATCTAGGAATCCCACATGATCATGTCAGAAATGTGTATTTTGGGTGCTACAGCCACCATCTGCACAGGCCCTGGGTTTGGTTGGGTTCATTGGGCTTCATCCATGTAAAGGATGAAGAAGAGGAAGAGGCATTTAAATTTTTTTTCTGTGACACTTCACTGCTGGTCTGTGCTCTCTGGACACAGGGAGACCAAAGCAGACTCTGCAACTCATTTAGGTCTCCTTCTACTCGAGATATTGATACTAAAAGAGAAAACTACACAACTGAGGAGAGCAAATCAAGCAATCCTGTCAAATCCTGTCACACTGTTGGTCAGTGAAGCAAAAATTGAGGCTTTATCCCTCTGGCTTTCTCATCTGAAGTCATTCCTTGCAGGTGATAGCACCAAAGCAGCAGCAAAGACTTCAAAAACTAGTGGGAAGTGATGGGGACAATCACTTCAAATCACCAAAGGCATGGGCTGGGAAGAAAACAAATGCTACTGAGCCCAGCTTTTAGACAAATTGGAAGAGTCATAGGAAAGGCCTAAAGCATGGAGATCTGGCTGAGCTGCCAGTGCCTGGAGGGACAGATAATACTGTAGGAAAGAGGACTCAGCAGCTCCTGTTGCAAATGATTTGCCAAACCTTATATTGCCCTAAGGGTAAGTCATCTAAAATAAACAAAAAAAGGTGCCAGTGGAGCTGAGTACCACGTAAAGTTATCTTTTCTAGGCTGAGGATTTAGGTCAGATTTGGAGCATGTCATCCAATTAATGGCAAGAACACAGAGCCAAGACTTCTCAGAAGAATCTGAAGAAAGGCCAAAGACCCCAGAGTTGTACCAGATGTAAACTGGCGTGCATAGAGAAGAACACGACTCCCATCAAGGACATTCCTCAGCAGCCCCCCAGGCTGCTCCCACTCACCACTGGGCAGGCCTGGCAGTTCAGCTTGGTGCACCTCAGGGTGTATTTCCGAGGAGCTGTCTGGAAGCACTCACACGTGGTGCACGGATCCACCATCAGGCGCCTCCCGTGCTGAAACATCGGCAACAATTTGTCAGTCAGTGACCTCCTCACCAGCAAAATTCAGATAAACAAAGCACTTCAGGTCAAATCTCTTTCATTAAATCTTGCACTATAATTCTTTGCTAGAGAAACAAGAAACCCATGCTGCCAAGTTTCCAGAGATCCCAATTTTTTTCATCTCTATTTTTCAAGAAAGCCCTTTAGAAGTCCTTCATCTGAGAAATGATATTGGCATTTCTTTGTTGCTTACAAATCTAGCAAGCAAGAAAGAGATCCTTGAAAGTTATGAGGAATATTTTTTTTTCCTGATTATGTGCAGAGTTCTTTTTTGAGCGTAATGAATTGATTTGGCAACAGATTTTTTTCTAGAGCCATCACAACCCACAGATTACAGACAGAAATTGCTTGTTATGATTTTTGTAATAATACTGCTTGGAATCTCCAAAGTCAAAAAAGCTTAAAATTAAGAAAAGGCAAATAAACCCAGAATTACTGATTGAAGAACTCTGCTTGTCCATAGCTATAAGCAAATCAGGCTAAGCACAATTCAGATTTCCTGAGCTCTTCCCCAGCACCTTGTTTTCTGGATCCCATCACCATTTCAAAGCAAGCAAAAAGGACATTTAAAATGCAAAGCAAAAATGCCAAACCATTAAGAAACAAAAATAGAGTCAGTAACTGGTTACCCTGCACTAAAGGAATTCTAAAGACAAACTCTTCCTCCCAAGGGCAAAGCCCTTCATTTCAACACCAAAATAAAAAACCACAAAGATTTAAGAGGCCAAGCAGGAGCAGCCTATTGAAGATCTTCACAAACTTCTAAAAACTAATAAATAAGGTAAATAAATAAGGCAAATAAATAAGGTAAATAGATAATTTTGCTAGATTATGAAAGGTTTGAATTGTACTTCCGATATTAATGGAATGTCACCGTTGATTTCACTTGGTACTCCGCATATCCTCAGATTCCTTTTTGCAATATTAAATGCTCATGAAACAAATGGAGCGAAAACAAGAAGCTGGCCACAGTAACAGTGTAAAAGTAATGGATTTAGGGGTAGTTCAGAGCCAATACTCTGAAGGACAAATGTTCTGAGCACAGAAATTTAACTACATTACTCTGTGCGCCCCAGGACAACAGAGGTCCTCAGGCCTCTATAACCAGTAACAGTAATGACTCTCTCCTGAGGTCTAGAAAAAGGATCCTCCACATAAAACATGATGAAAGAGGAAATACCAAGGGGGAGATCCCTGTCTTTTAAGAGCTCAGCTTGAGACCTGAATATGGGATTCTTCAGCTTTCCAGGTTTAACCTTTTGTAGTGGCTATCATTAATGTGGAGGGTTAAAAACCTCAATGAAGGCAGGCATGGGGATACACTCAAAAATTTGCTGCTGGAGAGGAAGGGAGTGCTGGTTTTGGCTGGGGTACAGATAATTTTCTTCCCAGTGGCTGGAATGAGGCTGTGGTTTGGATTTGTGCTTCACACAGGGTTGATAATACAGAGATGTTGTTATTGCTGAGCAGAGATTCCATAGAGCCAAGGCCTTTTCTGCTTTTCCTACTGCTAGGCTGCTGAGGAGACTGGGGGTACCTGGGAGGAGACACAGCTGGAACAGGTGATCCCAACTGATCAAAGGGACATTCCAGATCTTATGGCATCATGATCAGAATATACAGTGGGGGGAAGGAGGAAGGGGGGATGTTTGGAGTTATGGCACTCGTCTTCCCAAGTCACCATTCTGCTTCTCTGGAAAGGCTGAACACCCGCCCAACCATGGCAAGCAGTGAATGAATTCCTCATTTTGCTTTGCTTGCACAGCTTTTACTTTCAATCCCAACCCAGGTGTTTTCTCACTTTTACCCTTCCCATTCTCTCCTCGATCCTGCTGGTGGGGAGTGAGCAAGTAGCTGCTGGCTGGGGTTTACACCACAACAGATGGAGAGCAAATATCCTATGAAACTCCAGATTTCTAGTTTGATCTCAACAATGGAAAGTGGTCAGACACCAGAGTGACTGTTCTAGTGCAGGCCACATGACACTGTTCATCAAAGAATGCCTCAGTGGCTCTAGGCTTTAACATCATGAAGAAAGGGTCTACAATGCCACAGCTGATATCACTGATATCTTCATGGCATCTTGTGATAGTTCTAACATTCCAATTAAATACAAAATAGATAAATTTGAATTCATACAACAATCACTGTGAGAAGCAGGAACACAGGGATTACTAGAGATATGCTGAAATTAAATATTCACACACAGGTGCCTTAAACTTTTGGGGGATGGTCTTGTCCCGATCCCAAATTTGCTTAGCATGACAGAACTGAACAAAATAATAGACTGATACAGATTTTTCCCTTTATATAACACATCTATCCTGTGCTTTCTTGGCTAGCTAGGATTGCAATGTCAACACCCGTTAACCCAGTGCCACCAAAACAACCTGCACAAAGCTCAAATCTGCTCAGATCACCTTCAAAAATGCTACTCAGTAAAAGCCTGAGAAAACAGATGAGAGATACAGATAATCCTTTTGATAAATACAGCCACCTGCTTGGAAGCTTGCAGTTAAAACCCACAGCATTGTTAAGAACAGCAGAGTGGATGCAATACACCAAATTATTGGAATATAATATTAGTAACCAGATACATGACAAAAATGTAAAGGGATTAAGGACAGAGTCAATTACTAGAAATGCAGTAAATGACTCAAAACTTGGAACTATTCAGGGAAGGAGTTAATGTAGGAAAGTTTTGCCTGGATATAAAATGAAACTTGAAGCTGATTCTTAAAGGACCCAACATAAAGGGTTTGAAATCCAGGAAGTATAAACTTCATGGATACCGCATCTTCCTTCCTGACCAGGACTCTGGAACCAGTCACTGAAGCAGAGAATATACAAGACAAAGCTGTAGTGATGGCATGTACTCAAAATATTTCAGATATGCAGCTAATTAACTTATAGTAAGTTAAATGAAGCTAGTTTAAGAAATTTTAGGAATTTTTTTTCCAATATTGCAAAAGCTGAGACATTTTATTTTGAAGTTTTCAAAACACAGACACTTCTCATTTTGCCTTCAATGTGATATTTTGCTGAAATTTGCTTGTTTCATTTTAAATTATTTGCAAATATTTTTAAATGCTTGAAGAGAGAAAAAATATTTGACAGATCACATGAACATTTTGTTGGAGGAGGAAAAAATTAGTTGGTTATGGCAGAACAGCATATGACTGGAAAGAGCTTTGGTTTGCAATACAGAAATTATCTATAAATATATATATTACATAGAATATATAATCCTATATAAAAGAAGATGGCAAAAGCTGCTGATTACTGTCCTGCTTGACAATTCCTACAAATATTGTCCTTATAGGATGCCAACTAGTGCTGACAACATACAATAGAGAAAACAAGTAGAAGGATTAAAGAGAAAGTATATTATTCCAGAATTCATCACTTTTAAACCAGTGTTATAACAAGAAAGCTTTTCTTTTCTGACAAGAGTTTTTTTTGGATTTAATTCTACAGGGAAGTTACCTCTATATAGAATGATAGGTGCTTGACGACATGGTTTTAGCTTTTTAAAACTGACAAACCTATGCCTTTGGACTATGAAAAAGAAATCCAAACCACAAGAAATAGATGGAGAAAGGTTCTCTCTGCCACAGCATTAAAATATAAAGAGATTTGAGTAAATGTACCTTTAAATAAATCAAAAAGGAAGACACATGTTGACAAAGCAGGAATGAGTAGGTTAAAGTTAGGTTAAATGACTAAAGAGAACCTGTTTCCCTGGGGGATGGTGAGAATAGTTAGAGCTCTTTGACACCAGAGGTGCTGCCAGAATATGGATTTAGGGAAACAATGGACAATTGACAGAGCTCTCCAAAGATAAATTCGGCATAAATGAGATCAGATGCTTAACTCCCATCATTCCCACTATTGTGGGCTGGGTTAAACATGTCTTAATCTATCCATTAAATACGCAGTTGAGAAAAAATTTCCTCACGAGGCACATCAGCAGGGATCTTGAAAGGGAAAAGAGGTCAAACAGGGAGGAAGCTCAGCTTTCCTGTTCCTGCTAATAGCCAAGGAGGGATACCTCTCCTTCCACACAGGTGGAGGAAGTCTCCGCCCTTGCTTTAATCTGCCTTATCCTCTAAGCAGAATATGGGAAGGTTTTGCTTCCCCAAAGTGGGCAAGGATGACTTGGGAGATTAACCCTCGTAGAGACTTTCCTGTGTGTTTGGTAGTCTGCAAACCATTACAAAATGCACATTACCACAGTTTCTAAGCACTCTTTTCAAGCATCCTTCAAGATAAGGAAACATTGCTGTCCCCATTTTGCAGAGATGTTCATTGTCACATAGGAATACCCTGGCAAAGTCAGGAGCTGGACAGAGACATGCTGAACCCCCTGGCACTGCTTTTACTCCATTATCTCACTTGCAGAGATTCTATCTGGAAAAAACTCTGCCCTGTATTCTGTGTGTATATTCTGTACATTCTGAGAAGTGTGTCTCTTTCAAAACCTCATTCATGCATTTAAATATCTTGCCATCTCAACAAATAAAAGGAATTTGTGTCTTACCCCAATAACAGTGCCATTCAAAGGACAACCATTCAGGGGTACTGAAAAAGAAAATAAGTATTCCATTTAGCATTACCATTATAATGACAATTCTAAGATTTAATCAACCACAGTCATGCTTTTTTGACTCAGTACAGTTCCAGCTTGAAGAACTTTGTATCCAGTTTCACTGTGAAGAGGCATAACTGAGCCCCCTTATCTTACACCTTGAAAGGCAATTTGTCAGAGCTATACTTGATGCTGCATAAAAATATTTCTGGCTGAGCTATTTTTGAACAAGTATGTGGTAGAACATAAACTTTCCCCTCCAGTTCAAGCCTCACACTCTCAGGTGAACTCAGGTTTTCTGCAAATTAGAAAGTATATATCCTCTCCTCCTCCCACTGCTCCTCTTCACCCTGTGGTTGCACACACACTTGTCAACTAAACATCACTGTGAGCCTTCCCAGATTGAGGCCAATTACCAAATTTTTTATTAGGACTTTTGAGCCAAGACTATGTTGGGAGTAACAGAATCACAGGTTTGGCTTGGAAAGAACCTTAAAGTTATCAAGTTCCACCCTCCTGCCATGGGCAGGGACACCTTCCACTATCCCAGGTCGCTCAGAGCCCCATCCAACCTGGCCTGGAACACTGCCAGAGATGGGGCAGCCACAGCTGCTCTGGAAAACCTGTGTAGGGCCTCAATACCTCACAGGGAACAATTTCTTCCTGATATCCAGTCTAACCCTACACTCTCTGTCAGTGGGAAGCCATTCCCCCTTGTCCTGTCACTCCAGGCCCCTGTCAAGAGTCTCTCTCCATCTTTTCCATAGGCTCCCTTCAGGTACTGGAAGGCAGAATTCCCCCCTCCCCTTTTGCCTATGGGGCTTTTGATGCAGCTGCTTCTGTACTCAGTGTCTGAATTACACGGGAGCCCTTCAAAGTGGGGCTATGCTTCCAAAACCCTCCAAAACACACACTTTGAAAACTGTTGTTGAGAAACAGAAAACCACCCCATGAAACAATTCATGCTGCAGTGATCCCGTTTGTCATCCCCCAAACCTTACCACATCTGCAGGAAGGACAGCAGTCTATCACTTGGTCACAACGCAGCTCAGTTCCCTCTGGACAGTCAGGCACATCCATTTGGGAGCAAGAAACATTCTTTTGCTGCACAAAAACCTCATTGTTCACCCGGACACACTCGTTGACCACGCAGCGGTTCCAGGGGGATCGCCACGCTGTGCCAACCTGAAGGGAAGTTGTGAGAGGATTAAACACCAGCAGCATTATTTGTGGCCCTGGATAGAGGGAAGGCCAGCCCAGCCAGATGCTGGCTTACCAAAAGCACATTTACTGCATGAGGAACAGTGTCACTCAGCAGTTCCTCACAAACCCTTACCTTGACAATCAGTTTAGAGCATGCTAAGTTTGTAGAGAGTAAGAATTACAGGAGTATCTTTGAAAAGGGACAGGTCAAATAACATGTGAAGAAGGAGAAGCACTCCTAACTGGAGTTAAATCTTCATTTATTCCCTGCTGACTGGCTGCACTGCACTGCAGCTGAGCAGCCCCTCTTTCTGCTTCAACCTGCTGCAAATCAGCTCTGCTAAGCACAAAGGAGGCTTTAGCAATAGGCTCTAGAACTGAAACACTTGCAAATGTAGAAAAGAAAAGATCCTGTTGACAGTTCTCTTATCATCACCCACAGGCCAGACAAAGCAGGAACTGCAAGTGCTGTTTATGGGAACAGACATCAACAGAGGCCAGGAGGAAGACGCTGCTGGGAGGAGCTGCTCACTGCCTCGCAGTTTTATTCCTTTACTGATACCACTCTGAATACACTTCAAGAACAGCAAAACTGAAGATCAAATCCCCAGCTGCACTCAATTCAAACATCCTTGATCAGAGAGTTAGGAAACAGTTTCTTCTAGTGGGTCAAATACTTAATTCTTCACTAAAGACAAAGGAGTTACAAGAGGACATAGAAAAGAAGAGAATGCAGGGCATAACTATTAAAATGTTAGGACAAAATAAAGTCAGTGAGAAACAGTGGGACACAAAAAGAGCCTTCTGAAGGTTTGTTTGATGAAGCAGAAAAGAATAGTGATCCACCTTAACAAATCCCCTTGTTAAAATGAGGAAAAAGGCAAATTGCAAAGCAACACTTTAACAAGCTTTTTTTAAAGACAGCAGCATATTGCAATGAAAACTAGCTGGGATAATTTAAACAGCTGACAGCCAGTGAACATTCACTCAAGCTACCATGGCTGAAACTAGTAATTGTACACAAAATAGCTGGCCCAGAAAAGGGTGGGGAGGATTCACATGTGGGAATTGAACTGGGTAGGTCACAGGAGACCCAAAACATTGTCTCTCAGTGCTCCTTGATGTGTAGAAGAAAAAGCTGGTATCATCTTCATCCCCTTCCATGGAACACAAAATAATTCCAAGGGGCTTTTGCTGGGAGGGGAAGTGTCCATCCCTCTGGCACCTCACCTCATGCAAAGGAGGATCTTCGTCACCCCGAGGCCAAAAGTGTGGCTCCTGACAGGCAATTTTCTGACATCTCCCACAGCACTCCCCTTCTGGCACAATGTACTTGTAGCCCTAGAAGAAGGAAAAAAAGAAAAATACTTTCTTATCCAGGAAGAGGAGGCAAACAAGAGCATCAATCCCAGCATTTTCTTTTAGGATTGATGCTCAATGTTAGCAACCTTGTATGAAAAGGAGAGTTTAAAATAGAATAGATATAATTATGAGGGGTTTTTAATAATTTTAAAAAAATCTTTCTCAAATATATATAACAGTATTTTACAAAGGTAAATTAGAGGTAAAAATTGCTCTTGTGGCATCTTGGAGGTTAATCAGCACTCAACTGCCCTTCTTATTCCAGAAAATTCAAGGGTAGGATGCAGTCTGAGCACATTCAGACATCTGTGTTTAAGCAGAGGGAGGATGCAGGTTGCTCAGACATGTAATCCAGGGACTGGTTTTGACTGATCTTTTCATCTTTTTATAGAATCATTCAGGTTAAAAATCCTTTTTACGACCAAATTGAACCATTAACCCAGCACTGCCAAGCCCAACACTGTTTAAGCCAACAGTTTACCTGCAAAAAGCTTTTGAACAAAATTCTACAAATTAAGATGATAAAATGAAACTATTATGTCAACACTAGAGATTATGCATCTTATCAAAGTCTAACAATTATGGAAAACTAAATAAGTAGCATGAAAATTGAACAGTAGGCCCTCTGTTACTAAAGAAAAAAAACTTACAAATCTAGCAAAATAGGTGAAAAAAAATCCCAACACACAGAAACAACAGGAATCCCAATTGCCACTTTTAATACATATTAATCTCCTAAAGCAAGCAGCCAAATACTGAAACAGTGAAGTATCTAAGTTCAAGAAATCAAAAAGCTTTAATCTAATTAGAAATAAAATACTCTATATGTAATATCTAGGCAGTCTCCAAGGGACAAAACACAACTCTGACCTCAGTTCAGAGCTGAAGGAAAGATATCCTGTCACATAATATTGTTCACATGAAAAATGCCTGTAAAAATAAGCATAATTTTATTTTGGTCAAACTGAATTACTGAGGAATTCTCAACTGTTCCCTCCTTTCATGAATTGTCTGTCCCTGATCTGCAATACGAAGCACGTTAGCATACCTTGATAATCAATGTACTTTGATAAGAAAGTTTATTTCATATAATGACCTAAAATGTAATTCCAGACCTTGACCCAGATTTGTGAGAAAAGTTCTGCTGTAACCATTTGGTTTTACATTACTTTTATCTGCTAAATACATGTCTGAAGAATCTGAAGTAACAGATGCAATTTTCTGCAAGGCAAACTCAAGAGAAGTAAAAATCCAAGAGCTAGTACATGTTATGGGTTTTTAGGATTTTTTTGCCTTTTTTTGTGTAGCAAGATTAAAAAAAAAAAAACCTCCAAGCTGTTTTCACAGAAATCAGATTACACTGTCAAAAATGATACTACACAACTTTAACACCTGGCAACGAAATTAATAAGCAGGATCAGCAGAGTTTAAATATCATGCTAGTAATAATTTATGATTAAAGTATGTATTTGATATCAATAAAACTTTTAATGCTATCTAAACTGAACTGAAAATAAATTTAAGATTAATTCAAACTGGATG
Source organism: Aegithalos caudatus (assembly GCA_013389925.1). Classification (NCBI taxonomy): domain Eukaryota; kingdom Metazoa; phylum Chordata; class Aves; order Passeriformes; family Aegithalidae; genus Aegithalos; species Aegithalos caudatus. The sequence goes on along the minus strand of WEIU01017508.1, from coordinate 548,600 downwards.
ACAGTACTGCTGATGTCCTTGATATGTATATCCACTGAATCAGGAGTAAGCAAAGGAGAAAAAAATCTGAGCTATCCAGGTAGTCTAAAAGTTACAGTTTTGGTTGTATAGCCTTGATAACTGTTAAAGGAGTTAAAGAGATGACAAATTCCATAAAGAACTGGCATCATTTCCACCAAGTCTTTTTATGTGTTTTTAACCAGATTTTTTTGATGCTTCAGTGTCAAGGAACTGTAGCTCTGCATTAATGAGATTTTATTGGAATAACAAATTATTGATAAACTATTGATGTGAGTTGAAACACAGCCAGATACTTCAGACCTAATACTTCACAAAAATTGCCATAACAGAGACAAGTCTTTTCTACACATGGAAACTGAAGGTATTCTCTTGCACCAGGTAAAAACACACATCTACTCTCATGGTTTTTACTGCATTTGGCATCCTCAACCTTTCCCAAACTCTGCACTTTCTTTGTTGGTTTTTGTCCTAATGGACTGGGTTTTTTTGGTTGGTCCTAGAGAATGATGCAGTATTTAAGTTCCACAAGGATCATTGAGTCCAGCTCCTGGCCCTGCACAGGGCACCCCAACAATGCCACAATGTCCCAACACTTCTTGAGCTCTGTCAGGCTTTGTGCCATGACCATTCCCTGGAGAGCTGTCCCAATGCCCAACCACGCTGTGGGAGAAGAACCATTCCCTGATATCTGGCTTAAATCACATTCCTCTACCACCTCTTTGTACCAATTATCTGTCTATTCCTGGTTGACTATCTCAATCAATAAAGCAAAGCAGCTCACACTTCCTTTGCAGGCTTCCAAAAATAAACCACAGGGTTTTATAGGATGTAGCAGATGTCTGAGCACAATAAAGGTCCCAGCATGAGGTGTTATTACTGCTACAATAGGCAGAACTGAGCAACAGACAGAGCTGAAATGGGAACTTCAGAAAGTGAGCTTGAGCTAGAACAGACATCTGCAATTGAACTTCAGCCATCATGAACACTTATTGTGCAAGTGGTGTAAATGACAGACACTTCAGGATGCAGTTTTTCTTCCTTCAAAATGTAAAATAAATTTGTCCCTGATTTTCTTGGCAGCAGGATGAGGTCCTAAAACAATAACCCTAAAATAAAGTCAATAATGCTCAGACTAATGCTCTTAGATTATGTTCCCAAGATAATCCATTGCTACAACACTTATTTTTCTAATTCAACACTTATTTTTCTAATTTTTTCTGGTTACTCTCTAAACAAGGAGGCTTAAAAGGGACCATTGCAGTCCCCACCAGGGCTCTGCAGGTTATTGCACTGGTTTAAGTGTTACTCACCCGAGAGCAGAACGTGTCACATTCCTTGTCACGACACTCCGTCATCTGAAGTCCTGTAACATCATCCCTCACACTGGTGCAAGAGCATTCCCTGCATCCATCCTCCCAGGTTGTCCCAACAGGATAAACTATGTTGTTGTGCACACACACCTATTAAATGACATAATTAATACATAAATAGCACACTGCTGGTTCCAAAAGGCTGCATATTAAGCAACCGTGAATTCTATGGAGTACTTTGAATCCCTTAGAAATACTACAGGTTTTAAAACTGTGGCCAGTCTGTTGAGGAAAGGAAAAATAAGTACAAACAAAGCTACTGTTTTATACAAAATAAATTGGAGAGTTTTATCTGCAGTTGGTGGAGTTGCCTGGGATCTCAGTTTCCCTGAAAGTATAATGTGACACAATATTTAGGGATAATAAACAGTATGTTTATTAGAAAGAGCCTTGAGTCAAAACTTATTCCAGCTAAACCATCTGATCTGACTGAAGACATCCTACTTGGACCTAAAAGCTTTCATCCTCTTGTATCCTCAGGTCACCACAGCTACCCCTAAAAAGCAGAGCCATCCCTTATACTGAACTTTTATCAGTAAATTTTACAGCTTGGTATTAAAGACAGAACATCACTTATTTTTATAGCTAGAGCAAGTTCCAGAGACATGAAATTACTTATGGAAGGTCATGAACTACTCAGATATGGACAATAAAAGGTAGATGTCCTGAGCTGCAAGACAATGTAACCCTATGTAACCCTAACACAAAGTTCAGGTTTAATAAGAAAGTTACATTGCCCTGCAGCCTCTTCTCTAAGCAACTTTATCTTAAAGGTTAGCATAATAAAACAACTTAATAAAAGATTGGCAGAATAAGAAAAATATATCCTAGTGAAGCTTTAACAGAGTCATAATTTGGCAGAAACATAAAAGTGGCAATAGATTTCTTAAAAGACACACCACCATCTCAGGCACAGACAAAGGAATTACCACAAGGAATTTTAAGTCTAAAGTGTACCAAATATGTCAATAAATTTAGTATGGGATTGTAAGAATATATAGTAATGGTAAGGGTCCCAAAGTATGTACACCTGTTACCTGAAAACAAAAATCACCTCTGAAATTCCTGATGTTTGACTGATTTTTAAGTTTCAAATGGTTTTTTTATATTATCTCAAAGTTCCAAAAAAATGGACTGGTTACATCAAAATAAATTACTGTAATAAAAGAAGCAACAGTATGAAGTAATAGTGTGTTTCTTTCAGACACTTGTAAATTAAAAATCCCCTAGCATCACTTTCCAGCAGTCTCATTGGGGGTTTCTTCATATCTAGCTGGCTGCCTGCTTGCTCTGGCGCTGCCACTCCATGTGGAAAAGACATTCTCATCCGTGGAAAAGACATTTCACTTCCCTTACCCGGTCTGGAATGCAGGTGGTTGACACACAGCCGCAGTCATTGGTGAGAGACTGGGAGAGGTACCCCGGGGGGCAGCTGACAGTGGAGTTCCTACAGCTGCAGGTGCACTCATATTTATCACAGCACTCGGTCTTGACAACCGTCAGCGTCCGATGGGGCGGGCAGGAAAGCCTTGGGATGGAGCTGCACATTTCCCTGTTGCAGGCTGGCAGGAAAAGGTGGGCACTGCATCAAGTTCATGGATTTTCGGAGTGCTGCCAGTGAACAGGACAGTTCTCTGGCAGCAAGGCATTAATCACCACCTCAAATAGTTATAAATCAGCTTAAAGCCTGAAGGGTAATGGAGATATAAAAGGCTCTGGTTCAGGAACTCAGACAAGTTCCTGCCCTGCCAAAAAATTTCTTCTCTCATACACAAACAAGAAGATTTATAAAATAAGCATCAGAGTCAGAGAACACATGTCCAAGAGTAAAGTGTTTTTCTTGTCCTTAACATGAAATTGTACTCAAAGTGCCAACAATATACTTCTGCCAAGTCTGGGAAATCGTTACATGTCTGTTGGCACCAAAATTAAACCTTTCAGAGGGGGAAAAATAATGCCTAAAGGAAGTTGTCAGTGTTGCTCAAATGCAGTGCTCCAGTGTCACTCCCTGCTAGGAAAAATGATCTTACCACATGTGTAATTTGGTCTGCATTCTCCAGGGTTGGTCACGGCAAGCTGCAGGCCAAACTCACAGACAGGAGCAGGAGGCAAATCACAGGAAACCAGGTCACACACTAAGAGCAGAAATTCAGAGTGGTTAAAACCACGCCTACTGAGTCCTCAAGAAAGGACACACACACATGCACATCCCCATTAAACTCACACTCAATCGCTGTCTTAAAATATGAAGTACATTAGAGTTCAACAGGTCAGAGTTTGTTTTCAAAATAGCTTAGAGAAGAGTTCAAGCTTGGGTTATGGGGATTAAGGTTCTAATGTTATATTTAATGGACAAATATAGATGAGTCAAAAATAAATGCTTGAGAAAAAAACCCATTCTAATGTCATTTAGACAAAAACAAATTGCTCCCTTCCTCATCTACTACAGAAAGAGGGACAGAGTTGGAAGTGAATGGGACTCATATCCTAAGGAGCTGTTTGATTTTCCACATGGCTGATTGTACAACCATTCAGTGGTATCAAAAATGCAGCACTGAATTAAATATATTTTTAAAGGGACTGTATATGTTATAAAAATCTGGTAAAAGTACAGGAAAATTCCAAGAGTTTAAAAGAACATACCACACTCGTACTCAGGGCAGCACTGGCCAGGGCCCCTACGCAGGCGAGCGACTTCACATGGACCACACTGGACAGCTGGAGAAAACACCCATAAAGCAAGTTTGGATAAGAACTAGGAATCCAGGAACCAAAATATCAATTCAAGTCCAATCACAGAGCTAAATGAATTTACGTTTGACAGTCGGGCAGGGTCGGACTGTGCAGTTTATCTTCTTGTTATCGAGACACGTGCAGATCTTGCAGGGCTCATTCTCAGGAATCCACGTTTCCATCAGCTGAAGGAAAAAACCCCAACAGCATGTTAGATAGAAATCCCATGCTCTGGTTACTGTTGGGATGGGAGTGGGTGATGGTGAGTAACATTAACCTGGAAAATCAGAAGATTTATGAAGATTTATCTATGAAGGGCTGGTTGCTCTGTTAATAGTAAAAAAACTAAGGAGACACATAATTCTGCAATGACTGTAGTGTGCCAATTTAGCAAAAGATGTAAAGAATGCATGGATGGGATGAGGAATTACTATTGTTTTAAGTGTCAAAAATGCTCAGATATAAATGCAATTGCAGGCTATTGTGAGTAACAGTGGACTGGTGCAACTACATACCATGATTGCTTGTTCAGTGGTAATAAGGGAAACAGCATTATTTTGGGAAATACAGAGAAGTGTCTGCTTTCCCTAATTAGTAAGTCTTCAACATAGAGAAACAGAGTGCATATTTTTATATGAAGAATATTTGGAGTATCATCACTTGACTCTCCAGGGGACTGAAGACTGGAAAAGCACTATATCACCTCTAAAACCAAAACCATCAATGTGCTTACTAACTGGGGGTGATGAGCACGTTCAGAAACCACCAGTAAAGAATAATTTTTCAAGCACTGCTCCTTCCCATGAGAGTGGAAATCATTGATACTAAAGCTGCAGTTACTAACACAGAAGTATGCACATTTATCACCCATGTGAATAGGAAGGTAAGAGTGGAAGGATTCATTATCAGACATTTTAATTTGCACAACCAATCTAGGTTCTGGGTGAGAAGATGTAGAGCAGGTCAGGATGCCACAAAAATGCTGTCATCTGGAAAACTCTGGAACATGGTTTAAAACTAACATTCTGCTGAGACCTTTAGAAATAGGAAGAAAAAAGGACAAATCTAAGCATACTGCACCTATACTCAGAGATAGCCACATGTTTTAAGCCACTCTGTGTGAGTGTTGGGACTGAAATCCCATAAGCCCAAACACAGTCTAGGGTAGAAAAGAACAGAGGAATGAACACCAGAAGAAAAGAAGGAGGTTAAGGAAATGCTGACCCACGTGCCTGGTGTATTGCTCACAAAGCTAAGCCTGCAATGATGGAGAGGTGAAACAGCTACATGAGCTGATCCTCACCTGTCTTCCACCTCCCCAAAAATCTCATTAAGGATCTAAAGCCCATTAAACAGTGCAATTAAAGTCTCTTCTCCTTCAATTCCTATAACAAAAATGCGGATTGAAGAGGACTGGCTGATGTACATGTGAACTCTAAGAGCTGAGTAGCTGGGGGTGAAGAGGTTACTTGGAATAGGGGACACAGGGAAGAGTTTGGAACAGGCAACACACTCACTGTGTGATGCTGAAATCAACAGTGTATTTCACTGCAGTCTGGTACCCAGCATCCACAGCTTTTCCCAATCCCATACTGCCACAGAGAGGGCTGCCTTAACTAAGCAAAGTGGATTTTCAGTAAAACCAAAATGATGAATTTCATTGANATACACAAATATCATCTGACATAAGGTTGACTTGGTCTCACCACTCCCCACCAATCACAGGAAATATTTCATACATGAATTGGAGAGGACCGACAAGGATCAAGTCCAGCTCTTGACCCTGCACAGACACCCCAACAATCCCACCCTGTGCATCCCTGAGAGCATTGCCCAAATGCTCCTAGAGCTCTGGCAATCTTGGAGCTGTGACCATTCCCTGGGGAGCCTGTTCAGTTCCCCAGCACCCTCTGGGGGAAGAATTTTTCTCTGATATCCACCCTGACCCTCCCCTGACACAGCTCCAGCCGTTCTCTGGGTCCTGTCCCTGGTCACAGGGAGAAGAGTTTGATCCCTGTCTCTCCACTGTCCCTCATGAGGATTTCAGTGAGCTTTGCACAGAAAACACAACATGTTTTAAGTAAAGGATTCAGATTTATGATTAAATTGTCATTACTCCTAAGTCTGCTGAATGGAGATGTTTATCTTGGTTAATATTCACTTATGCCATCACCCTTCCTCTCTTTCCTCTAGACCCCCCTCCACATGGAATTGTCATGCCTTGCCAGGTCTGTACAATCCCAGCTGTGATCTTTATATCCAGTCCCAGCCAATTTCACACTAGGGGATCTAAATGGGGCTGACAGCCAACAGATTAAGAGGAACTGAGCTAGAAAATAAAGTATCCAAAGGGAAAACAGATTTACTTTCAGAAGTGTGAACTCCAACCACTGCCAGAGGTTGCTGTGAGTGTAGTTACCTGATGGTGTGTGCCATCCTCACTGACACACTGAGTGCAGACTTCTTCACTAACACAGCTGTCACCAAAAATCACCTTTCCCTCTGGGCAGAAGCAGCCTTCTGTGGGATAATCCTTGCAGACACTGACTTTGGTATTATTCTCACAGCTCTTCACGCAGGCTGTGTGGCAGTGGTTGTATATCAGATGTGGGGCACACTTCATTGCTGAGCAAGGCAGAGAAGACAACACCACCTTTATTTAAGGGATCTGAAGAAATGGAAATCAATCTTTCCTAGCAAGCTTTCTTTAGAATTCTCCCAGTTTTAGAAAACCATCATCCAATGAATGGATTTGGTCCCTTGCAGCACACATCAGTAAACCACATTTTCGGGCCACTTTAATTAGCAGCAACATATGACCCACCCCAACAATGATACAATGCTTCAGGTGAGTGTTCACTTGTCAAATGTTGTTTCCAACACTGGGTCACTGACAAGAATTTAGAACTTCATGTGGTATGGTAAAAGTGTATGGTTTAGTCAGGACAGACTAAAGAATTGAAGACGTTTTTTGTTTGTTTTAAACTTCATGGGCTGAAGCACAGGCTGCTGTGTTTCCATACAACTAAAGAAAGCTAACAAAGATTATTTCAGTACTTCAAAACTGAACCTGCTGCATTCCTGCATCTTTTTAACTGAATTTCCTTATTAACAGAATTAATTGAATCAAGGAATGTTGCATAGCCCTGTAGGCCAACAGAGACTTTCTACTATGTGCTCCCAAACCTGAGGATATTGTCTCTAAAAGCAAAAACAAAATTAAGGCTACAGCTATTAAAAAAAAAAACAACAGACACAGCTTCTACACTGTGTATTCCCTCAAGTCTATTTTTTTCTACAGCTTCAATTAGAAAAAGTGTTTCTTATTTCCCAGTGACTGTGACTGCTGTGATGTTTATAAAACTTATTTTCAGTCCCCTGAGAAAAGAAAGAAAAAGAAAGAAAACCTGAGCTCCCAAACAAATAAATGAGAAAACATTCATCAGCTAAACTGTCTACACACACTTCTAGCAGCCAATGGAGACAGGAAAAAAAGGTCTATACCATTAACCCTTTCCATGTTAAGGCCAATTGTTTCATAGAATGACAAAATCATAAAATGGCTTGGTCTGGAAGGGAACTGAAAGACCATCTTGTTAAAACACCCTGTCAGGGGTAACGACACCTTCCACTATCCCAGGTTGCTCCCAGCCCCATCCAACCTGGCTTTGGACACTTCCAGGAATGGGGCAGCCACAGATCTCTGGGAAACCTCACCACTCTCACTGGGAAGAATTTCCTCCCAATATCCAATCTAACTCTGCTCTCTGTCAGTGTGAAGCCAGTCCCCCTTGTCCTGTCACTCCAGGCCCTTGTCAAGAGTCTCTCTCCATCTTTTCTGTAGGATCCCTTCAGGCAATGGAAGGCCACAATGAGGTCACCATGAAGCCTTCTCTTTTTCAAGCTGAACATATCTGAATTCCAGAGAGTATATTCACCCACCAAGGGAGAGCAATCAGGAAGGAATTAAAATGCTTGGAATGTCCCAATATGGCATGACAAAACCTCAAATAAAATTTTACAAGAATGAGAGGGATTGAATACACTTGGAGGAGGAAAATAAGGTAATCCAGAACTGTACTACTGTTGTTAAATATATAGTGGTAGAGTGATTATTAAGCTGTAGTGTTTATTTAGTCATTAATGCAACTTGGATAAATCAAATTTTCACAATTTAAACTGTTGGCAGTTGCACACAGGCATTTGCTGGAAGAAGGATGATGATGTTATTCTTAGGACACTTAGGACTTTTGTGCAATTAGTGTTAAAATGAGCAACTCTTTGTCTGTCTTTGCAGAGGCTGTGTAACTAGACAGGAATCTGAAAATTGCACAGAGTTATTAAGGTAATCTGATGACATCCAGCTTTGGACATTACAATTTGCAAAGTCTGGGTGAGGCAGTGAATTTGGAAAAAGGCTGGCAATGTTCTCCCTCTGCTTTCTAGGGACTGTACTCCAAACAGACTGTGTTCAGTAGAAAGGTTAACAGAAGGTGGAGAATAAGCCACCTCAAGAGTTGTTTACTTGTACTTAAGGGTACCTTTCATTTTTGGCAGATCTTGGTGTATGCCTCCTAATAGAGCTTTCAGGAGAAACAGAAACAAAACAAAATACCAAATAAATAAATAAATACAGGAAGAGAAAGCAGAACTATTTGTCCATGAGAATTTAGGAGAGAAGGTATACAAAGCAACTGCTGTCTGAGTTTGGCTCTAGCATGGGTATCTTGTTTGCCTTGGTTGTGTTCTGGTAATGTGCAATACTCACACGTTCTGTTACACAGCACAAATTTTTCACCTCCAAAACACAAGCAAAACCCAGGCAGGAGAACCAGATTTGCAAAGCAAATTAAGCTGGTTCACTCAGCCTAGCTGGCATGTCCTGGCAAGAAATTACACCACAAAGAGAGGTTATTTCCCATTTTTCCCTGCAGCAGAAACTTAAAATCACACAGGCTCTTCCATCACATTCTGGAAAGTTTTGGCTTTAATAGAAATGGGAGGATTTTGTGAAACTGTTACAAAATCTTATTTTGTGCCAGGTATGACAGTGACAGGCTGGGAAGCAGTTCCACTAGTCCAAAGTAGGAGTTTCTCTGTCCACCTCAAACTGTTCAAAGTCAGCATAAAGGAATGATATCTGCTGCTAAAACAGCCTGGCAGACTCAGCCCGAACCCCCTGCAACAAAGGTTCAGCGGCTGCAGAGCCAGGTACTGTCACATGGCTGTGGGTACCTGTTCACACCGTCTTTAATTCACTCTAGCCCAGAATTTTACCAGTTAGCAGTTTACCAAGAAACACTTTTTTCATAACATTCAGTGATCTGCAATACCACTTCTACAATAAATTTGATCCAGAACATTCAAAAAAAACTAATATTACACCGAGCTGTCCCAAAGCAGGGCAATTTCTACATCATTTTTAGCACAGAGTAAAACCCTTACGGCAAAGCTCCGGCGTTCTCCAGTCTACGCAGACGCCGTATTCCCTGCAGATGTGAGCGTAGGAAGTGATCATCTCACAGGCCTCCTCCTCATAGCAGCTGCTCTCCATGCAGGCCTCGTAGAACATGTTGGGGGTGATGGTGCTGTGGCACTGGGCAAAGCTGTCCGAGAGCAGGAGGCGGCAGAGGCCGGGCACACGCTCGGAGCACCTCTCCTCCCTCCGGCTGTCGCAGGCCTTGCCCGGCTCCGTCACTGTCCAGTCCTGGATGAAGGCGCCGCTGTCGGTGGTGACGGAGCCGTTGCGCAGCGCCAGGTCATTGGCGTGGTTCTGGTCACACAGCCCTGGCAGGGTGAGTCAAGGGAAGAGAGAAATCTCTGAATAAGCAGCGCTGAAATAAACCTAGAAAAAAGCAGGGATGGGATAGATGGCGCTGGGTTGGGGCGGCTTGAGGAATTGGGGATATTCCTATAGCTGTTGTCAATAGAGGCATAAATACCCTGGGTCTTCTTTCTCATTTCCTCACTATGGGAGGTACAGGTTATGCCACAGAGGTACAATCTCTGTATATATTACACCTCTGAGGATAGCATCACATTTACTCACCCAGGCAGCAGTTTCCCCCTCAAATTTTTCACCTTCACTGCAAGCACTGGTCATGTTTCTCACAGAAAGTGAATTTATAAGAATCTAAAATGAAACCCTCATCCAAAAAAAAAAAAAAAAAAAAAAAAAAGCAGGAATCTCCTTGAAGAGAGAACTTGAAGCAAGAAAAACCAGAAAGCTGTCTCTGCTGTTCTTTCTAAAGTACTACTGGGCATCAGTTAAGCTGTTACATTGGGAATGAGAGTAGAAAAACTTACACAAATTTCCAATACTCCCCCAAAAGTGTGGGACCAGTTCACCCAGAAAGTTTACAAATTTGGAGATTCACAAACAGCAGTAAAATAAATAGAAGTTCAAGCCCAAGTAGAAAGCTGTTAAAAGTACTAACTTTCAAACTTACCACAAAGCCCTTTTGTCCCTGAAGAAAAGCTCTTTGAATTAAGCCTAAGAATAAATTCATTGTTTCTTGGAGTAAATGTGAGATTATGTCCAAGGAGAGAGAACTTGATTTCATGCATTATTTGTCCATAGGCAGTGATTTCAAACAAACTGCTGGAATAGGGGATAAAAACCCTTTCACCATTAACAGTCACCTGTTAAAAAAAAAGGTGAGGTCATCACAACAGTTCTAGCAAGCAGTTATGAATCAACCCAATTTTACACTTGAAGCACATTTTGACATGACAAATACCTGAAGTTCCAACTGAATCTGGACATAAGAAACAATTTTGCCAGCTGAAGATTTCTATTGGGTCTATAAACACACAGAAGTACTTGACCTTCATCCTCTGAATTACACGAACAACTCTTCTAACATTTTCTTATATTAGCACACTCTTTGAGCACCACATGTTTACAGACTAACAGCCTCAAGCTGTGAGGTTCAAAGGATGCCTCACTGGAATTCAAGACTGTCCAGCACCATGCAGAACTTGGTGCAGGTGTTTTGCTCCCCTTTAGTTTGCTACATGAGTCACACAAGATCGTTTTAACCAGTTGGCCAACTCCTATTATATCTGAGCAGCCAGAGGCTGAAAAAAGGGTTGAGTTTGAATATTCTCTGCCTATAAAACAGATTTAATACATACTAAGCTGCCCTTTCTTCTAATGCTGAGGTCCAGTTGCACACAAGGTGAGAAGCAACTCCCTAGACCTTCAGCTGGCCAGTCAGGCACAGCTCCGTGAGGAACAGAGAACTCTCCCATGGACCAAACATAGGAACCTCTACCAAAAGAGGGGAATCAGAGTGCAGTATGTCCTGTCTGTAATCCTGCCTTTCTGGCAGAAGTGTCAGGGACACACTGCCAAATCCCATGTTCTTGACATTGACACACCAGCACAACAGGGAGAACAAGAGGAGAAATATGTCTGGCTCATTATGTGAACACTGTATTACAAAATGGAGAAGACATATTAAAAACAGGCTGAAACTGGATCAAGGGAACAAATCTGTCACCATAACCTGAACTCTACAGCACAAGCAGACAATGCACAGTTGAATTTATGGTATCTGCTTACTGCCATGTCACTGAAGAGCTGCACTGCCACACCACGATGCTTCACTTGGATGGATTCCATGCAGTTCATCCGTGGTGCTGCTCTGCACGGCCCTTCATGGAGCAGGACTTCAACATCATGCTGCAAGTCTTGAAACAAGGTGTAGGAGCAGTTGCCAGTCAGCTTAAAATTCAGCCCATCAAAAGTGACAATATGTTGAGATGAACTTCCTATACAGACACCTGGAAATAAACAGCAACAAAGAAAATGTAGGCATTTGCTTTTAAATTTTACTATTCCTTCACAACTGTTGTGGGCACAACTGTTGTGTTTCTTTCTTTATCTTTAATTGATAGAAAAGAAAGAAAGATAATATATTGCAAATGCTCCAGCAAACCAGTGAAAAGAAACTTTGAAACATACCACATCACATGTGGAGGTTTTTTACAATATCTTTGTCTGGGAACAATAAGTATTATAAAAGATTTGGATAAACTTGTAGAAAATCCCTTTGCCTAAAATTTATTCACATTCAATATGATTTAGTAATAGATTTTATGTAAAAAATAAAACAGGGAAAATCCCTTTCCTCTTTGCAGAAAGACTGTAACACTGTTCAACCCTTGCATTGCATTAGATTCTGTACAGTGTTATATTTTATTCCAAATAACACTATTTCACCCATTTCAAACACATCACAAGTTGATACCCAGGGACTTCGTTTTTCAGACAGGAAACAGGAAAACTGAAGAGAAATAATATGCACAGGATAAACCAATGGCCAGCTGACAGCTCAGGGTCCTGGTCATTGGGTTATAAACATTTCCTTGTCTTCAAAAACTAGAAAACAAGGAAGACTTTAATCCCAGAAGAACCAAAATAAAACCTGATGCTTCTGGCTCATATGTTTTCAAACCTCTTGGTTAAAGGATAATAAGGACAATAAAAACAATGCCAGCAAAACATGATAGGAGGAACATTACCATTATAAATAATTCAATACTCTGCTTCTAGCTGAGAATAATCTTTTTCCTACTCAATGACCTTCAAATTTAATTTCCCAGGAAAAACAGCATCCAGAGGGAGGGAGGTATCCCTTTGGAGCACTGGAGCATCTTCAGATATTTTACTGTAAATGCTTATAAAGTTCATATGTAAATAACAATGAAACGAGTTAGCAATAAAACCACGTTTCTCAATCTTTACTTATTCGTGGACATAAAAAAAAAAAATAAGATAACAGGAATTCTTCCAAATTCCTCACAGGTTTCTGTAGCCCAAAATGCACTAATGTGATCCCTTTCATAGTCCAAGAGCACACAACAGCCAGGAATCACATTGCAAATTGTGCTGCTGTAAAATCTGTAATTAGTTCATCAAGCAAGCACCTTTGCAATGTAACTCCTGAACCATCCTCTGAACTCAGACGACCTAGAACACTTTTTCAAGGACTTCCTCTTTGCAGAAGCATTTGTTACCTCAACCACACTGTCAAGCCATGGCTGGAAATGGTGTTTTAGCTCTCTAAATGAGTGAATCATGAGTCAACTTAGCAGCATTTTCACGGGTGGCCTAACCAGCCTCCTTCCATAACAACAGAGATGCTGCCTCACACTGAGCTCCCACTTAGCACCTCTCCTTTTGTGCCCATCTCTGCTTTACTGATTGCTGAGAGTTTTTGTCTCACACAGCATCAGAATCAACCTTTTCAGCTGCTACAGAGGTGCTTCAGTTGGCCCAGAATCACCCTGGCTGCACTGAGCAGTCATCAGAAGGACTTGACCCGTGGGATTTTTTAATCAGATGGGGGGGATTGGGGATTTTCTGTTCCCTCCTTCTGTAAAATAAAAACTTTCTACTTTTCCCTCACAAGTTGTACCACCTTAGAAAAAAAAAAAAATGGCTCATATTGCGGCTCATTAAATTCATAAGGAGATAAACAGTTCTTAGCTCATCTTAACTCAAGTGAACTATAAGGCTGTTCATGATAATCAGCTAATGGTATGAAAGGTTATTTTCATTTCATCCTTTCAGAAGGTTTTTTATGAAGCTATGTTTTGCATGCCAAAATTAATGCCCTCGTTGCTAACTATGTGTTTAGGATCAAGAAGTTTAATAAAGATGCACTTCTTATGGGTAGGTATCACTAAAACTATCTTCTAAACATTAAAATACTTATGACTATCCATATGAAATATTTCTACTTTTTCAAAGTCCTTGTAGCAAACCAGCAGTGTTAGATTTAAAGTGTTTATATCATCAAATACACTTTTAGGAAATGCCAGAACTTAAAGAATAAAAAATTGTGTGTGTCTAAGAGATCAGGGATCAAAATCCAGCTATAAGCTTTGGTATTTCAAGCAGTGGCTGAAAGAAATTGTAATTAAATCAGCCAGCTCAGCAGAGGACATTTTAAATTGAGATTATATGTTGTGAAGAGAAGAGGTGTATATATATAGGGCTCTGATTTACTTGTAAGAAGTAAGCATATGAATTTAGATTTAAACCCACTTATGTTTTAATAAATGGATTAGCAGCCTCAGGGCTGCATCCCTTTAACCCTGTAAATGTGAGTGAGTGCACTTAATTCCTGTTCCTGTGATCCCAGCTCAGGCACCAATCACAGTGTTCAGCCTTTCTGTTCAGACACTCAGTGTGAGATTATCTGGATAAGAGAGAATTTTCTGTTATGTTTTTGTACTACACCTGCTTGATTGAGGGCAGGCCAAATCTTCAAGCCCTGAGAGGGACCAGGAATCCATCACTTGCTTACAGCTTGTCGAGATAAATTCCTGGTTTCTCCCATACATCCTCCTTCCTAGCTCATTCAGCTTTGGAAATTGAGTGTAAGATGCCCTGATAAAACACTGTCACTCTGCTAACACAACAAATAAGCTCAGTGTGGCCCTGAACTTGCAAGTAGCATCATGCATTCCAGCATCAGTTAAGCTGTTCCACTCCTAATTATTTGCTTAAATGGCTGTATGACAATTAAACAGCAATTCCTCCCACCCTGGTCACCTTTGAAGTGTCCAGTGGCTGGGAAGCTCCACTCAGCATTACATTTGTGGTCAAACATTTCAGGTGATGGAGAGGAAGAGGCTCACATGGACAGATACTCACATGGGCACATCCACCGGCAGCCGCAGGTTTCCTCCACCTTAACAGCAGGAAGGTTGCTGTGACACACAGGCTTTGGCATCCTCTCACAGTTGATGTGGTGGCTCTCCAGAACTGTGTAATCTCCTGGGAAGCAGGTCACAGTGTGGCACTGGTCTGGTAATGTCCATTTATCACCAGGCTAGGGAGGGAAACACAGATATGCAACAACTGAAACCAAAAATGTGAAGTTTGGCTGGTGTCACGGAACTATGGCCAGAGAGTGAAGTGACCCTGACAGCAGTACTCACATTAGCCTTGGAAAAATATGTAATGTAATGCACTGTATTAAGGACTTCATGAGGATGAGAAAATTTAAATTAGAAACACTAGAAGCAGGCTAAAATTCCACGTTAAGATAACAGTCTACAATAGGAGATATTTTGTTCCAACCACCTATAGTTACAGCTTAGCCATCCTACAATATGCATGGAGAGCAGAGTCAACAAAGAATTGCCCACAGCTTTACTTTAAATTTCAAATCCTTTAGTTTCCATAAGCCACAGATGGTCAGAGAACAGCAGGAATTAATATAATATTTGTTCCAAACTAGTAAAGCGTGGAATATTGTAGTTATTTTATCAACAACTCTGAAACTTTAAAACAGCTCCTTTCTTCTTAAAGGGAAATTGTTTCTTTATCAGATGTGTGTTATTTAGATGTACATAGATGTACACAGTGGATTTTTAGACCTAAAGAATTAAATTTAAAATATATTCCTTTTTTCTAAAAGACAGTCTGAATTTTAAGGCACCAAGATTATGTACTAATAAATGACAGAGAAATAGATGTGGAGTGTCTCAAGATTCCTATCTGCAGAAAGCTAAGCTCTCTGGCCCCAATCCTGCAGAGCTCTAAAGTCCATAAG
Source organism: Aegithalos caudatus (assembly GCA_013389925.1). NCBI lineage: Eukaryota > Metazoa > Chordata > Aves > Passeriformes > Aegithalidae > Aegithalos > Aegithalos caudatus. The sequence continues at coordinate 532,903 of WEIU01017508.1, read as the reverse complement.
TAGGCTGAATGAGTTTTAAAAGTGTTCATCCCTGAGGTGTACATTCCCAGGAATATCCCTAAATGTGGGAAACAGCACTTCCTTAGCTCTCTCTGCAGAGGTGAGTCCAGAAACACCAGTACAAGTGAAACAGTGCTTCTGTGAGCCGGGTAACATTCCTTGATATTCACAAGCAGAAATGTGGGGAAGAAAAGAGAACTGACACTGGGCATGGCCATCTCCCATCCTGTCCTTTGCAGTTTAACCATCATTCCCATAGAAGAAAAGAAAAACACATAGTTAACAGCATAATTCACAAATGATTCTTGTCATTATTGAAGTATTTATCTGTATCTCTGAGCTATAGGATGCCATCAAGTCTAAACAAGAGCTACCAGATTTGCAGCCACAAAAAATTACATATTAAATACAGGTCAATTTACTGGACTTGTTTTATATGTTTCAGGACTTTGAGAAGGTAACTAGGAGTTGCCTAATACCTTCTACAGGCTTGTGAGCCTACAGGAGGCTGTGAAAAAGTAACAAGAGGACCTTTAAGGACAGCAAAAGTATTTATATAGGAAGAGATAGAACGCTTTTTAATTACAGTAATCTCTTCTACAACTCACTGAAAGTGGAGCACCTGGAAGGGTACATATTCAGCTGTGCAAGTCTGGTTTCCATACATATTTAATTGGTTTTATTTCATTCTTTAATAAGACATTTATTGGAAAACATCTCAGAGCTGGACAAGAAAAACTAAGTACAAGGCATTAAAAAAAATTGAGGGATAAAAAAAAAACCAAGAATCCTAGTGCAGAGGAAAACACAGAAGACAAAGAGAGCCTAAATCCCAGTTGATATGAAGCTGTAGGAGCAAAGGCAGGACAGAAAGGGAAGCAAAATCAGAGTTTTCTAAGCTGTGAAGGATAAGTCTGCCAGGACACTGCGGGAAGCCTCAGACTTCCTCTCTGAGGGAGCTCTGAACCTACAGACCTGGATGTGCACACTCTGTGTCTTGCTCTGCATCTGCAGGAGAGAGACCCACGCACCTCAGCAGCTCCCTTGGCTGTTATCTCTGAGTTTAGATTAGGTTGTTTGTTTGTCTGCTCTTTAAGCCAAGAGCTGAACAATACTAGAAAAGCCATGGTAACAGCTCAAGAATATGGGGTTGGCCAACTTAAACAGCCTAGAAAGGCAAATTGCTCTACAGTTCACTTCATGAGGAAATATTATTATTATAAGATAAAACCCTACATTTCATTATCACCGTTATACCTGCTTCTAAATTTCAAAACAAGATTAACAATTAAAATTAACCATGAAAAAGTACACCTTAATTTATCACAATTGTCCTGGTATTCTGCCAAGTGGCAAATTTAAACATGAAACCAGTGGTTCTTTACACAGTCTTACACAGTTTGGTACTCCTGCAACCCTTTGCCAATGGATGTGATGAGTACTAAAAACTTCCAAGGATTCAAAGAACTGATGAACAAACTCACAGAGGACAAAACTATCAAGCACTGTCAAATATGAAAAGGTGTCACTTGCAGCTCAGGGTGTCCCTGAGAAACAAATTGTTTATGTCTAGGATAGTTTAGGGAGTATTTATACCTATACTTATTAACATTGCTTCCCTGGCTCCTATTTTTGACCACACAATAAAGGGGGTTGGATGGATTTTTGGCCTGACCCAGCACATTTGATCTGCTACTAACAATGACCTTAATCAAGAATATTCCTTCTACAGTCACTTCCAGGGTAGGGATAATAACAACACAAAACATGAAGAAGTAACAAATCATAATATTCCCGACACTGACAGGATTTAGGCTGAGATTTTTGATCCTGAGAACTCAGATTTCCTCACAAACTGCAAGAGATCTGTTCCCACAATCTCCAGGTGCATGAAAGACATCCCGGTTGGGAAGCTGAGCCTCCTGCAAGAATTCTCTGAGCAATGCCTGAAATATTACGAAGCTGATATAAAAGCCTGTGTTTTCTGAATCAGGGAAGGAAGAGCTTTGATTCCTCCTCCCCGTGGATTTGTGGGCTGTGCTGGAAGAGGGGAACAGAAGAGTGGCACCTTAGAGCCAGTGAGGCACAGCAGAGGATGCTGCACCACAGAGGCAGGAACTTCCATGGTGTCCTGTAGGCTCCATGGGATGCTCCAGAAGGCTGTGGCTCACAGTGCCTTCTAACACCTATTCTTCCTGGCTGACAGAAGAGGCAACTCAAAATCCCCCTAAAGGCTGCCATTTGAAAATGTGGCTCATTTTTATATGGACTGGAGCCCAGTCTGTTTCCTTCTAAGAGCATTTCAGCCAGAACGGAAATTGTGCTTTAAAGTTTATCACCCCCAAAAATGAAACCTGACATGTCTGAAATTCAAGTTTAGCCTCCCCAGCACTTATCTACACATACCTGTGTCTGCTTCTAGGAGCCCAGAGGCCTGGACACATGCAGTTCAAGCAAAATCTGGGGGTTTTTGTCTTAATAAAGAAGTTTTTCAAGTTTAGCTTTTGTTTGTTGCATTTTTTTTTTCCCTTCATTAAGCTGTCAGCCTCAAAGCTATCAGATTATACTTAGTGTGTTATTTTGCTAAATCCTTTCTGTGTTCTGACCAACTGATTGAGGCCAACTATGTAAGGCAGCTTTGATATATTTCCTGTGTTTAGATAATTCATATTAATTTATTAGCCACATCCTTCCTCACAGTCATGTCTTCACAAATGAAAAACCAAAGGAATATTTTTATGTACTGGAAATTCAAGATAAGTCCCAGAATAGAACTCATAACTGATCCCTACTAGAGAACATGGCCCAAGCTTATCCTAATAATTTTAAATGCATGAAGTATCATATACTCTGAAAAACCTTGGCATTTCACCTGAGATAAAGATTCTGAACCATTTATAACATCTGGAACATCATAGAGTGAGATCACTTCTGAGAGATCAGACAAGTTTGCTAACATTCTGAGCATTTTCTCAGGATTAACAGAACTTTTATAAGCACAAATAAACTCCAAGAAATTTGATTCCATTGTTAAAGAGACCATTTTCCCTAGAGACAGAACAATCACAGAATAATTATCTTCCTGAAAAAATGTCATAGGGACAAGGTATTTGTAATTCTAGCAGAAGGACAGGGGCTGGACAATTACGTTTCCCCTGCACATGCACCTTTATTTTGGACATGTGTAGTTGTCCCAGAAGTCCTCTCACTAGGAGATGGAAATGCATTTTTTGTTGTCAGGGAAGACAAACACTCCCACAACTTTTGGTTCTGCACTGACTTCAACAACATTCAACACTCTCCAAGATGAGGTGATGTTAGAGGAAGCCTCCACTGTGTGCAAAGTTATCCCACCAGTTCAAAATCCAACATTTTCGTCTTCCAAAATCATCCTTAATATTGTCCCACACTTTTTGCTTTAGGTTAACTGTGAAGATATTCGTGTTCTTACACAAACTTTGCAACTTAAAAGCCAGATGGCCAACTCAGGCAATGCACTTACTCTCTTTCTGTTTCCATCCTCATCTATGCATTCTCTGACTGGGTCTGAAAGAGAAGCAGATATTTTTTAGTCATCCCACTCCCTTATCAAGCCTTTTAAGGGGTGGTCACCAAAATACAGATTGTTTACATAAAAACTTGATTTAAGCAGTGAGAAGTTTGGGGCTTTTTGTGCTAGAGTGTGTGAATCCCTACCTGCAGGCATTTATCCAAAGTGTACAAGGATAAGTCACAAAAGGCATAAACAATGACAGTGGTGCCAAAATACTCCATGAGCAATAACTGGGCTGCAATTCTTGTACACTTCTTGTACAGCCACAGCCCTGCCCAGATGCTGCTTAAAGGATGAACATGGCTTTGGCTCTGAGGCACAGCCCAGCCGTACCTCAGAATCTTGTGATCCATTGAGAACATTCCTGGGAATTAGCAGGTAATGACAATTTCCACACCCATATTTACTAAATGCAGGAAAATCAATACAGCATAACTACACAAATAGCTGCACTAAGAACACTCAGATTCAGTTTCCTTACATTTAATCATGACTGTGATGAGCATTTTTTTTCATATAATCAGTTAAAGAGTCACAGGGTACCGACTGAATTGGGGTTTCTATGTTTGTGTTCTCTCACTACTCACCTGAAGATATTTTGGAAGCAATCTCATTTTTGTACTATGGCATGACAAAGTCTCTAGGATATTAAAACACTCACTAGCAAATGCTTTGTAGAATATGCTATCCTGTATACACTCTCTGCTCTGTCTTTTCTAGGATAAGTAACATGTTTTGAAATCATTTAGGAGCTCTTTTAAACCTTTTTTTAATGGTATTATTTTTGGTACACTTCCATACAAAAGGCAAGACTCCCTCTGCACAAGCAATCCAACTGTATGAGTCTAGAGGGGAAAATTATACTTTACAGATTGTATGAATTTTATATAAAACAAACAGAAAAAAATCCAAACAAAAAATAAATCCTCACCAAAAAATTGTTTTTTCTCCCCCCAGCAAAGTCTTTACCATCAGCAAAAGGGAGAGCTGAATTTCTCAGATTTTAGGCATTGAAGATGTCTATAGTTCAAGGCTTTTTGAGCTGTTGGAAAAGCTTTCATAAAAAAATTAAGAGTCTTCATCTCTAGTACTGATAGGTTATAGCACAAATTGCAATAAGAAAATAGTTACTGGTTCCAAATTCCTGCTCCCCATCCTATATCTTGGATCAATGTAATTTACAGCAAGAAAAATCACGTATTTTACAGTGTGAAGAGAGGAAATGCATCTTTAAAAGCTTATTTTAAAAGAGAGGAAAGAAAATGGCAGTTGTTTAAATCTAGAAAATGGCAGCTGTTTGATGCTCTGGAGAGGTTTTAAAACGCCAGAAGTGATCCCAGCGGAGGCTGATCGGATATCTCCAAGCTGGGCTGTGAACACTCTGCAACTTCCTCATTCTCAGAGGTCTTTGGCTCTGCAAAAAACGTCCATTTATTGTAGTGGAAATGTAACTAAGCCCTCGTAATGCTGGCAAAAACCTGTGCAATGACTAACACCATGAGGCAGTGGCTTGTGGTGAGAACGTGTGGATGTTATTGGAATAGGAATAACAACAACAAGATGAGGGATAAATATCTATATCCAGACCAAGGAGGTAAAAGAAGTAAAATTCAGTGTTGAAGCAAGGTTCCTTGGAGGAGGAGTGTTGTCATCTACTAATAAATGAATGCATATTTAAAACATTTTCACTTTTTTTTCCTAGTATCTGTTTCCCTGGGAAAGCAAATTTTTCATCAGTTTTCTTTTTACCTTCTAGTTTGGCCAAATTTTCTGTAGACATACACATAACAATGTCTGAAAGATACACAACTTGAAATCTTTGCTCACAACATTTCTAAAATGTGCCCCATTCATTAATGACAGCTTCAACTTCCCTGGTGTCCTTCAGTTATTGACCAGTCCTGAGTACTGATTATCAAGATTTTCACTAAGACTGATTTTTATTAAGATGGCAGCTTGAAAGATCAGGCCTAAGCATTTCTAAAACCCTTGCTGGAATTGGGCTAACTGGTATAGCAGCTGGATAGATATTTAAAGGGCTTAAATTTGGTTTCACAGCTAAGTGAGGGTTGTCAGTGGGAAACAGACAATGGAGCATCTGATTGTCCTCTAATATCGAGAAAAATCATCCTGGTTTTGCATTTTGATTTTTGTGTCATGCTTCAGACATGAGGTCATGACCTCTGGACTTACCCATGCACACTTTTTTGATAAATTCATTGTTCAATGTGATCATAGTGGATAAATCTTCAAAATTCTGGAGCTTCATGATTCTGTTAGCAGCAGATGGCCCAGCCAAAGTCCTCAGCTGCCCTTCATCATATCTGTTCCCAACACCAACTGGGAACAAGGATACCCCTAGGAAAAGAGAAGGAAGAGTTTGAAACAGGCAATGCACAGGAGAAAATCATTGCTCATGGATGTGGATGTGAAGTGCTCATCCCTGGATGTGTTTCAAGGATGTGGCAGTTGGCAGTTCTTCCTTAATGGTTGGACATGACAATCTTAAAGATCATTTCCAACATAAGGATCACATCACTTTTATTTTTTTCATTTGCTTCTTAAAAAAAAAAAACTGGGAAAAGTTTTTCTTCAATACTTAATTTTCATGTGTTACTTGCATCATTCCCCCCACATTGGCTAAAGTCAACTAAGAGTTGGAAAGGTGCTGCTCTAATCACACTGTTAGCTAAGATGAGCTCTATTAGTCCAAAGCATAATAGGATCACTCATGGGCAACAAAACACAGCTGCAGACTTAATGACAACATCTTCACTCTTTTTAAATGAAAA
>WEIU01017508.1:467482-517936 GCA_013389925.1 Aegithalos caudatus | reverse complement strand
CCCCCCCATTTGCTTTTTTTTAATGAGCACTTTGTTTTGCACAAGCAGTGGCTTGATGCCTCATTTGTCAGATGGGCCAAGCTCCCTGGATAATTTCATGCCTAATTCCCCCTCACATACAGCACTGGAGTGATGTGCATGGAACAAAGTGAATCCAGGGAGCCTGACCTGTGAAGGGGAATGAAGAGAAATTCCTAATTATGCTCTTCTCTGACATCCTGATTATACATTATGTAAGAAGTACAAATAAAACTATTAACAGAGCATTTATATAGATAGTTAAAAATACCAGATTCACAAAAGTGAACTAGGCAATATGCTGTTTATAGTGATTGGCTGTACTTCTCTTTGTGGCCTCCTACTGAAGGTATTTATGTATAGAGGACAGTGAGTCTTTATCAATGCTCTGTAAAACATGTACGAACACTACCAATAACAGCAGTTGCTCCATGGAAATGGTTTAATGCTGGACCAAAAAAATACAATTCTGATTTTTAAAAATCCATGTTATTAAACATTACTGGGAAGACATAGGATCCTGTGTAGCCTCTGCCATGCAGGTGGACTTGGTACAACCCACACAATGTCTCAAACTGCTCCCTGTGCCACGTGATCCCTTCATGTATGTGCAGGATACAAGGCATTCTGCCAGGGGGGCTGCACTGGTATTGAAAGATAAGAAATGGCCTAATCAGAGGTGTATCCCCCTATCAGTACATACTCTGCAAGTACAGTGAGCTTATCACTCCCAGAAAGCATCAGCCACCACACGTGGGTCAGGAAATAAACACTGAGTAGTCAGTGTTTCAAGAGACTGGAATGAGAAATGTAAAATTAAGAAGTGAAAAACTTCCACTGAGAAGCTGGTTTGTCCCCTGTGAGCAAAAGAACAAAACACTCTGTGTTTGAAAAGGCAGATACATACCAATCACAGCACTTTCAATAAATGCCCGCACAAAGCTTTTCATTTCCTCAAACTCCGATGCTCCAATATTGGAACTTCCATCCAGAAGAAACATGATGTCCATGGGTTTGTTGCACAACTCTGAGGGTGAGGGGAGAGGGAAAGAAGTTATTTTCTATATAATAACCAAAAGTAGCATCTGCTAATGTGGTAGGAGCAGAAAGGGTAGGTCCAGTTGTGTTTTGGGAAAACAAATCAGGATAATGACCAGCTGAAACAACAAGTGATGTCCCTTTAATGAAAGCCTTGAGACTCATATCCAGTGGGATACATGGATATTTCAATTCGGGCTTTTCTACCAATTCTGTTTTACTCTCACAGGAGTAAAACAAAAACCAACATCAGATAACAACAACATCACCCAACAACAAAACAAAAATAAACAAAAAACACAGAATGCCTTTCTCACCCCTAAGTAAATTTAAAAAAAAAAGTATGTGAAAAATCAAATAATATCTCTTCACAGAAGAGGAAGTATAATTTTACACTATTCTAAGCAAAGAAGAAGAATAATATAGAGAGGAGACTTTTTTTCTTCTGGCACTCTCCAACCTGTGTGAAAGCTGCTGTACTTAGCTGGAAAAAGACAACAAGGACTTTGAGCCTACAGAAAACAGACTGCAAGGCTGGGCTCAGTTCTGCTGGACTGGGGCAGCATCCTCAGCCTCCAGAGAAGATAAATATTCCTTCCTTGGCATTATGACAGCAAGACACCAAACCAGGCAAGGGAACCCTTCAAATTTCAGTGATGCACAGGGTAAATGGAGGAGAACTGACAGAGAAAAGAAGAAATCACACAGAAAATTTATCCAATCTCACCTGTGATTTCAGTCCAAAATCTCATCCCACGAGTGCAGCACGACTGCAGCACTAATTCAGGTGCCTCTTCAATAAGTCTGTTGTAACTGTTCAAGATAATTGGGTCATTAGGCTGACTGATCTTTCTGAGCTCTTGGATATTGGCACTGGGGGTTATGCCTATGGGAATAACATTTATGCTCCTGGGAGGTCGTGTGATAACATCAGTGGAAGGACTGGATGACACCATATATACCAAGTGAGGAACATCTTGCCTGCCCCCATTCACTGATGTAAATGTGTGTTTGGAAATATAATTGAGGGCATTGCCAGTGTTGGTTTCCCTCCCTCCCTGGTAGGGTATACTCCTCACTTTCTCGATAATTTTTTCCTTTGACTGTGTTTCCCTAAAGGAATACTCCAGACTGACAGTCTCTGAATACTGCATGACTGTAACGTGAATATTTTCCTGTCCCACGTTCATTTCTGTGACCACATTCTCAATGAACTTCTTGACTTTATTGAAGTTTTCCTCCCCAACATTGTCAGATCCTTCCACAATAAAAGCAATATCCAGCCTGTTGGAATGGGGCTTTTCTGAAACAGGTGGTGGGGCTGTGAGTCCCAAAGGGGGAAACATGACACTGGACATGGTTGGAGCAGATGTAGCTGGTAACAGAAGATTTTCTTCAGGTCCAAGATCACACAGGTGATCAATGAGAAAATCTGTTTGATCCATTAGCTCCAACACATTGCTCACTAGGAAGGCTCTGCTATCTGGAAACATCTTTGCCATGAACTTGACTTGCTCCACATTGATATGTGGCCCAATCCCCACAGGCATTACTGTGATATCTCTAGACTTCAAAAACCCAAGCATGTCACGGATTTTTTTTTGAGACCTGCTTGCTATAAATATCACAGCAATTTTGGCAGCGTTGGTCCTCTCTGCTTTTCCAAACACATGCAATGCAGTGTATTTAAAGACTTCATAGACAGATGCTTCTTTATCACCTGTGTATTTTATGTTCTGGACAATTCTTCTCATCTGGGAATTGGTTTTGACATCTTTAAGGTTAAGATAGATGGTGGGACCAGCCCTATACACCAGAACTGACACTCGGATTTTTTTCTGGGAGATGTGGAGTTTTTTCATCACACCAATTATGAAAGTCTTCAGCTGTTCAAAGTCCTCCTCTGAGAGTTTATTGGAGCCATCGATCAGGAAGGCCAGGTCCATCATCTTGCTGCATGAGTATGCACTGGCTGGTAGCTCAATGTCCTCCTCTGGAATAGGTGTTGTCAGAGTTAGGGTGTTGTCCATGGGCTCACAGTCCACACAGGTTAAGTTCCTCCCTTCACACAGACTACAAAATTCATCAAATCAGAAAAACATCAAATCTAACTGTAAAAAGCAATGCTTATAACAACAAGTCATCCACACATTATAAAAGAACAAAAACACAAAACCAAGCATCTTGAAAACATAATGAAACTAAAACATGATATGAATAACTCTTTTTTCCCCCACCCCAATTCCCCACAACTTCCCAAATAAATCTCCTATGTTCATGGATGTTTGTTTAGATCCAGGAAATATGACCAACTACGGTGTGTTTGTCAGAAGAAACTCCTTAGAACATTCTTTGGCAGAAGGGGTAAAATCTGTGTCTGGAAACTCTTTAGGAACCACTGAGCATCAGCAGAACAGCAACCTAGAGGCCACTGGCTGATCTGGTTTGCTTCACAAAGAACCAAAACATGAGGCAAACTGCAGGCAGCTAACACCAAGTAAAATCCTAGAGTGGGAGAGATGTTTTACCTCTGATATGACTCAGCAAACTCTGTGCAGGGGCCAGGTTTACACAGATTTTAACCTTACTGAAATCAACAATCTATTTTCTACTTCTAAAGTGCTCTACATCCCTGGTAGGTTTTTTCCCTTGACTTCACTTTGGTTTGGATATAGCTTTGGCACATGTTCATCCTCCACTGTTTCTTACATCTCTCTTACCTTTCTATTATTTATCATTATTTCTTTTTCAGTCCAGTTTCTCATATTAAACACTTTATTTCAATGACAGACATCATCTCTTTTTAGTCCTATGTCTTCCCTCATCCTTCTGCACCACCATGAGCTTTTTCACCTCTGTCACCCTCCACCTTTTATGAACTCATTTATAATTCATCCATCTTTAGCGAGGCTTTAACACTTCTGCCCTTCTGATTCCTGACTGCATGTTTCTCTTTACTTCCTAGAATCACAGAGAGGTTGGGGCTGGAAGAAATCTTTAAAGTATATCTAGCCCAACTCTCCTGAATGGAGCAGGGACATCAACTAAATCATGTTGCTCAGAGCCATGTCCAGCCTGACCTTAAATATTTCCAGGGATGGGACATTCACCACCTCTCTGGGAAACCTGTGCCAGTGTTTTACCAACCCCTTTGTAAAAAACTTCTTCCTTATAGCTTATATGAATTGAACATCCTTCAGCTTAAAGCCATCACCCCTTGTTCTGCCCCAACTGGCCCTGCTAAAAACTTTGTACCCATCTTCCTCATAAGCTGAAGCACTGAAAGGTCACAGAGATCTCCCCAGAGCCTTCTCTTCTCCATCCTGAACAATCCCATCTCTCTCTGCCTTTCCTCACAGGAGAGGTGTTCCAGCATTCTGACCAGCTTCCCTTCTCAGAGAAAAGAACGTGACTGCACTCAGGCACAGGGTGGAACAGAACCAGTCCACATTCTCCTTGTCCTACTGGACAGTCCAAGGAACAGAGTAGGGAAAAGGTTACAAAAGAGCAACCACCAAAAAACATTTGTTTTCATTGCCAGAGAAAACCCAGGATGTACAAACTACATGAGTCAATACTAGAAGAAGGTGCCATTTTCCAGGAAAATACTTCACTTTACACGTGGCATCTTCATTTAAGTTCTCTTAATTTAAGTGTTATGTTCTTTTCATACTCATTTTAGTGTCTTCCTAATTGTGAATGCACAGCTACTTTTGGCATCAACATACAGCTACAGAAGATTTATTATTCTAATCCTAATATGAACGAGACTCTTCTAGTTTCCAATTTCCTTTGGATGTTTTCTATGAAGTTCATTTTTATGTTATATTTTCTATTGTTTGTACAGATGGTGTAGGCATCTAAATTAGGTGACAGCTATGCAAAAGGATGTTTCCCTAGTGAGGTAAGTTTTCCTAATGTTCTGAAACCTTTTGTGAGCAGCAGCCAGTGTATCAACATTTAAGATAAATTATTATTAAGAATTACAAAATTACAGAATAGAGACTCATTTAAGAAGACTCTTTTTTGACCTTTTGATGGAATTCAGGGCTCTTCCCATATATTGTTTAAAAGTATTTATTTAATTGATCTGCCTTACAGTCTCATGACCTGGGTTTATAGCTCAGTTGCACACTAGCCCTGGCTAGACACCAGGAATTTTAAGTTTGTACCCATTCTGAGCTTCTGTGAGGTTCAGGTTTGGAGGTAAGGTGTTGTTCTGGGCTAATAGCTGCTGCAGTTTTACAACTCAGTTTCCATTAATTTACAAGTTGGAAAACTCTTTTATTCACATCATTGTAAGTCACTAGTGAAAATATCCATCATGGTGCAGACATCCAGAGAATGACAAATTTTCATAATATGCCACAGGGCATTAAACAAAATGCAAACAAGTCTCTGCTGCATTGAGGAAGGCCCTCATCCTGCATGGTACACAGCATCACACTCCCTGCCATTCATTTCATCCTATTTGGAAACACCTGTATGCAGGATCAGACCACAGGTATCACACCTCAATAGCTCATGGAAATTGGTTTTCCAGTAATGGGACACAGTTCCAACTGCTAATAATCTCAGCAAGTTCTAGACTAAGTGCACATTCAGACCTTGCACTACACACAGGAATTTTTTTAGCACTGGCAGAAGGAAGGAGTCTGACAGCTTTATTGATGTTGAATCACACATTGCACAAAAAGAAGTGGAACATCTGAAGCCAGTAAGGCCACCTACACATGGGAAAAGGCCTTTTTTGAAAGGAATTTATGGATTTCACTTGCTTCAATTCAGCTGCCAGCCTATAATCCCTACTACTGTCAGCTGAAAATCTTCAACTCTGGGTTCCCTGTGAAGGGGTATTGACATGAAATATGGTTTCCAAGCTTCTTTTTGAGAGGTATATTTAAAATCACATCCATGGACTTATTCACGAGGATGTTCTTTATCCTTGATCCTTCATCCTAACACAATAGGGATGCTGGTTCCCTGCACAACCCCATCATACCAAGATTGACAGTGCTGTGGATCATCTCTGTTCAAAACTACTCTCCTTCCATGTGGGATCCTGTCACCTCCAACTGCACACACGGGACAGTCTTCTGGACTGACACAATCCAGGGACAGCTCATCAAGTATTTTCCCTGTTTTAAAAGAGCAGAGCAGTTTAAAGATGTCATGAACTGTAAAACTAATCATAGGCTTAAAAACAAAACAGTGCTTCTGAGGTAGGTTCAAACCTCCTGAATACTCTGCTTGGTGTTGTGGCCACTGCCAACTCAACAGAGAGAAGTATCTCCTTCCCTCATAATGACTTTTCTTTAGATATTGAAAGCACCTAACTCAGTGTAAAACCTGCAATAGCCAGGACCACACAGAAGATAAATATATCTTTAGAATGAGGCATGGAAGGTGTCAGGGTATCGGTAACATCAGCAGAAAATGGCACTTTCCATTTTACATGTGTATTATTTATTTCTCCTCCTACCCTCTACCTTGTTCTGATCAGAAATACTAGGGCCAGAATAGCTGCTTGGGATCTTAAAATACTTTACTTCCTTCCTTTCCTCTCTTTCTTCTCCCTGTTACATATTTTCTGCATTTTTTTCCTTTCCCTTTTCTAGTAGATAGTTGTTCGAAGAGCTAAGCTGGAAGCTTATGCTCATGGGAAGATGCCAGCTGGGCTCTCTTAGGAGCATCCTGGAGGTAATAAGCAGGTGAAGGCAATGGGTTCCACTGCTGTAGCTGAAGCAGAGCATTTTGTCAATTTCCAGTACAAATTCATATCCTACTTTAACCACGGAGTCAACAATCTCTGTTGCCACACAGCCCCTAATCCTCCAGTCTCATCAAGCTGTTCCCATCCTCTCTCATCCTTGTTGGCAGGGATTCATCCTCCTCTTTCGGGCACTACTTCATGCCCTCCACACACTGTGACCATTTCACAAAACCAAATCAAGATGCCCAACCACCTTCCTCCTCAAGCAGTAAGGAATTGTGTGGAAAATACATCAGTGAACCTCTTAAGAATAAGAAAAACTGTTTAAATAAATCAAAATATGGACTTACCTGCAGGACAGTGCACGTGGCATCCTTCCACACACTTCAGAGGACATTCCAAAGCCTGGGGGTGTTGGCATGTGACAGGACAAGCAGGTCCACAGCTGTTATATCTCCATTCACACTGATAATCTAATTCCTGTTTATTCAGGTCCTCACAGCTTTGTGCTATGCAGGGAGAGATTCAGAGGAAAAAAAAGTCAAACCAGAGTGTATGTCCACCATGCCTCTCAAAATTATGGCACCAAACATTGTACAAAGTGGACCACTTATATCTAGAAAAAGAAAGATTTTTTAATAAAGATTTTAAATAAAGGGGGTTTTTTTTACTACATTATTGTTTGACTACAATCAGGGCAGGCCACCTTTTCACACATACGTCTTTATTCACACAATGCAATAATTGCTGTAGACCAGAAATTCTTAGGTTTGATAACAACAAGTGCAGCCCAACCCCAAACTGCAAACTTTAATTAATGCACACGAACATATATATTACTGAAACTATTTCTTCCTCTAGATTTTGTTCCACAGGCTATTACCTTTATTAATTGATAGGATGGGTTTGCCAGGTATAGAAATAGAACAGGGGGTGAGAATTTCAGAGAAAGCTGTTAGCCCAGCCCCATTAACATAGAATTCTCTGCATGTCAGCGGGAGCAGAGCTAAATCTGACCAGCCTGAACCAAACCCTTGAACATTTCCAGCCAGTTCTGCCTCATGTTTTCTGTACTTACGGCACAGAGCGGGGGACCTCCAGTGCACAGCAGCCCCTCTCTGCGCGCAGGCGTGCGCGTAGGCCGCGATGGCGTCGCAGAAACACGCGCAGTCCCCGACAGACTCACAGGCACAGGTGTCATACAGGCAAATGTCAATGTAGGGCTCGGGATTCACCTACAAAGAGACACACACAGGGCACAGGACACTCTGAGTCCCTCCATCTCCCTCCTGTATGCATCGAGAACCTTCAGATGGTTTGGCTGCTCCGCTTGCCAAAGGTCAAGGCGCCACATAAATCAGTGCAAATCTTTCTGCTGATGTCAGCAAGGACTGCAGTTTGTGATCATTTGATATTTTTAAGCCTTGTTCCCATCCCTCTCATGCAGCAGCTTGGGTATAACACAGCCCAAAGGGCATTGCATTGGCTCAGCTCCTCCTTCCCTCAAATCTCAACCCTTAGGCTTCACTTCATGTGCAGTCTCTGGACTGTACAGTAAAATTTCCCTTGGGAAGAAGCTATTTCATAGCTTAATAGGTGTGTTTCCCAATAAACGTGCATTTTCCCATAAAGCATCAGCTACAGGACAAGGTGAGAGATGAGAACACCAGCCAGCCTCCACCAAATCCTATGTGCTGTCACAGCACAAGCACACTATTTCCCTCAGCTATATTTAATGCCAGCACAGATCCTGCAGCATTGAAGAATGTGAAACACATGACCCAATACTCACCAACTTTCTGCATTCCTCAAAGACACTTCCAGACAAAATGCTGCATGATGTTTCTACCATCATCTGCTTCACTATGTTTCCACCACACAGTGGAGACATCAAGGTCTGTTCCATGCTGGGCTTAATATTGTAAGAGACAAGTAGAGATTGCATTAGCTTTGTCTTCAGGGCCTTGGGGCTCTTCAAATTGAAGTAAGAGACTCACTAGCAAAGGAAGTTGTTTCTTTGAGTAAAGTCTCAACCTGTTGTACAACACACACAGATCCTACTGCAGCAGAGCCTCCTTGGTTTTCTCCAGCTCTTAATTGTACCCTGAAGTTTTAACTCAGCCATTTAAATGAGAGGAAGACCCACTGTACCAACCACCCACCCTGACAGATGATCATCCCCAACTCCTCAGAAGGTCCACAAGACTTAAAAATATGATCAGATTTCAGCAGACAATACCCAAGGCCACTGCTGAATAAAAGTAGCTCAGTAATCTTCCCTCCTCCCATTTAATTCATCTAAGAACAAGGAACAACACTAGTATTGATAGGGAATTTAACAGAGCAATACCCTGCAGGTCCTCTCCTGTGCCTATGACATTGAAATGAGAAGCTGCTCCTTCTCAGTCTGGCCCTGTGGCCTCACTCCTCAGTACTGCAACTTTTTACTGTGCTTCAATCAAGTCAAATGAAAAAGGGTGACATTCAGCAAGGTAATATTGTGGCTTTGTCACACTTGCACATAACCCAGAAGATTTCACGTGATCAAGAATAAATGCTTCAGTGTATTTTTCTGGTAATTTAAATCTTGTAAGGCAAGATCTAAAAAAAGGCTTATTCCTTCTCCTTGTCCCTCATCACTTGGATAAACTTTCAAGGAATAATAGCATCAGCTGAATGAAATGCTTTGTTTTAAAAATGTCAAAACAAGTTGTTTTCAACGTGTTTCCTTGAACATTTCATTTGGAAATACTTTAGGTTTTCTTTGTCAGCTACATACAAATTTATTATTCAATTTCATTCTTTCAAGCCTCTGTATATATGACCCTTTTTTCCAATCTGGAAGTAAAACTGGAATGCTCTCTATTGAAGAAAAAAAAAAAGATAATCATAAAGAAAGAAATTAACCTGTGCATTCCATGGTTTGTAATGGACAGACTAAGACTTGGGATATAGAAATTTGAATATTGGGGATATAGAAATTTGGGATGTAGAAATTTTATCTGAACTCCCCCAACTAAAAATCTAAAAATTACAACTTTTTTTTGATTAAACTTTAAAATTAGATTTCCAGTGATAGCTGGATTTCAAGCCTCTGGGCTGATAACTCTAGGAACAGTCTCTACCATATAAATTGGCTATTTTAACATTCCTCTGAAGCCAGGCAGCCCAGAAGCTTTGCATAAGTTAATTGGCCTATTACCAGATTTAAAGAAATAATGTGATTTGGCAAAAACACAGGGGAAGGAGTTAATTTCTGATTATTTTAGTCCTTTCAAAGCTCTTTGTCCACTGTTTAGTGATCCTGTAACCCATACTAATTAGTTTTCACAGTTCATTCACAATCACCTTTACAACATCAGCACAGCGGGAATTAACTTTCCAAGAATTCCCAAAATCAATTGGATCTACTTCAAGATGCTCACTGCTGCTGGTCAAATCATTGTTTTGGATTCCATCAAAATTTCCACACAGACCACACACTTGATCCTTGCAGGGAAAGAAACACAGAAAGCATTAATCATACATCTGTAGACCAGCTTAGGGTTTTGTTAAGAAGTCTTTTTAGCTTAGTGCTGTAATGCCATGAGGTTTAAAAAGTGAATTACCCATGGCCTGGCTAAGGCCACTAAAACAGACACAATCTCTCCCATAGAATGTGTAGCTCCCATTCCCACTCTGCTTTGCTGAAAGCAGGACCATGCTGTCCCCAAGGACTCCAGAAAGCAGGACTGCTCTAATCAGCACTTCCCAGTGGCTCTGCTTGGAATGTGTCCCTACAATCCCATTTTATTTTCTGAGATGGTTGGCCTATCACCATCACCAGTAAATCTGGCTCCTTGTGCTGCTCTTCTTGAATGCAGAAGAAAACCCTCAAGGCATGGTTATTCTGAGGCCCCACAGCACCCATCCTTTTCTGTCATAACTCATCTCCAATGACCCAGGATTTGGCTCTTATACTTGAACAACCAGGAAAATAAGGCAGTCCCACAGTATTAGCAAACAACCCCTCCGTTTTTGAACAAGTGCCTAATATTCCATGAAAATCTACATTAAAAAAGAAAAATAAAAAAAAAATCACAAGAAAAAGCTGTTCTCAAAGGACAGGTTAAGTGCACTCTTTAGTGAGAAGAAGAAGTGAAGCAACAAACACTTACTTTGAAATTGCCTTTTAAGATAATAGAGACTCCCATGGCCAGGTCCCAGGTCACACTGATGCTTTTTCCCAGTAAAATGATGTAATAACGACCAGATTTGATGACATCTAAATTATCATTTTCACCCTTAGGAGGTACCCTGATGTTTACCTGCATGAGAGAAACACATCATGCTATCAGCAGTGTCTCTATTATTTAAGGTCGGTGATTTTCCAAGTGGCACACATTAACAGGTGCCTCCAATCATGCTGTTCTCTAGAAAGTTTCCATATACTACACAGATGTTCCAGAGGAAAAAAAATCAGATAATTTGGGATACAAGTACATTATTTCAATCTCATCCCATTTTCAAAGTCTTTGAATGTGGTCCCAGGGTATAACACACAGATGCCAACATAAGAAGCAGGGCTAATAAAGACAGGGTACACTCAATTAACTACCAGATTAGTAATTTAGGTCACTGGTCCACTGTATGTTGGTTTGGGCTTTTTTTTTAATTTAAGCTTTTTAGAAAACTTAACAATTCTGTCCTTCTGGTTCCAGTGTAATGAGAACTGAGAGAACCACACATACCAGTGGCCTCTGAAAGACCAGTATTATTCTGGAGTCAGAAAGGACTTTCCTCCCAACCAACTACACCAACAGGAAAAATCTAGAGATATTCCTTTCAGTGTCTATTCATTTTTTCCATCACTTTCCTTTTCCCTGTGTGCCTCTTTCCATCTGGCTGCAAATTTACTGCCTCCAGCTACTAAGAATTTAAGAGATTAATTTAAAATGCTCTCTTTCACACCACAATCCCCTTTCAATGGGAACTCTAATAGGAATATTAACCACATTTGGAAAGAAAAGTCTGGCATGGCTGTTACTTTAAACACCATTAATGCATTAACTGCTTAGTGCTGGAATAGGCAGATGAAAACTTTCAATTAGTACAAACAGCAATTAATGTAAAGGAGAAAGAGGAGCCCAGACACCATGTACCCACTCCCCTACTTTGAGGGCAAAATATTTCCTTATTCCACTAGTCTTTCTTGCTCAATTCAGTAAAATCTCATCACCATAAATCAATTCTTTTCATCTGGGTTATCACCAGAAACATTTATCCTAGATAAGACTGTTTACATCTTCCATGGACTTCCCAAAGAAGGTCTTCAATGTCTTTAGGGAAGATATTAAAAGATATTTTGGGTACTGAAAGCTTTGTTTTAAACTTTCTCCTATGCCCAATGTATTACTACACCATATAGTCACTTGACCACTTAAAATTTTAGAACAGTTGTCGTCTTTCCAAATTCAGAGGGTTCCAAAAAACAGAAGAGGACAAAGTTGGGCTGGCAGGTTGACCTAAATTACAGAATTTTTATGTTTATGGAGGCTTTCTGCCCAGCCATAAAGTCATAAACTTTTGACCTTGCAAACTTGCAGATTGGTTTCAGAAAAGCAAAAATTGTATCATTTTTTGTAAATGTCAGCCAGAACTGCAACACGTCAATTAAACCCCCCATTTACCAGCAGCAATCAAAGCTACTCTTAAAACATATCATCTTAAAACAATGTTAATTGGAAACATTTTAATGGCCAAAAAATACCTGATTCTTGTGCAGGCTCCTAAGGATTCTTGTGGAAAAAGAATGTATAAAGTCATCACTGAATAAGAATTTGCCTAAGAGTCTCCATGTCAGTTGATTTACCTTAATGTCTCTTTTGGTTGTTGTTACTTCTAAGCAAACCTGCTCTAGAATATTATTACCCTGAGCCTTAAACTCTCTGAAAAAACAACTAAGAATTCACTCAGGGTCATGTGGACAGTGCTGTAATACAGACCTAGGTCTTACAAGGACAGGCTCTCTCAGGAACCAAACACCCTCTGAGCTGCTGGATGCCTAAATCACCTGCTGTTTTCTTCTGGCCCTTTCTTATATATCCAAATGGAATCACAGCCTTTCTGAAAATTTCTCACCTAAAGAAGGTTTCAGACAAAGCCCAGTTCAGTGGAATGATCCCTGCACTGCTGTTCACCCTCACCCAAGCCAGGACTAGGGTCAATGGCCTCACACTGACACAGAGAAGAGTTAGATTGGATTTTAGGAAAAAATTCTTCCCTGTGAGGGTGCTGAGGCCCTGGCACAGGTTTCCCAGAGCAGCTGTGGCTGCCCCATCCCTGGAAGTGTTCCAGGCCAGGCTGGGCGAGGCTCTGAGCAAACTGGGATAGGGGAAGGTGTCCCTGCCCATGGCAGGGGAGTAGAACTGAGTAATCTTTGGTCCCTGCCAACCCAAAGCATTCTATGATTATCTGAGATAAACTGATTGGCACCAAGCAGAAACACCAAAACACCATTATACCTCTGGAAGCAAAATGGATAAATATAATCCTGCTAATCTATTCATTTTATGATCAAGAACCCCTGAGTGTGGGGTCACTCATACCTCAGCTTCCTGCACAATCTGAAATTCTTTTCCCAAGAAAATAGGAAGGAAAGAGAAAAGAAAGAGTACATACATTTTCATTAAAAAGCTCTATTTCCCCTCCTTCATACATAATGATAACCCTTTTGGTGCACTTTTCTGCAGTGAAGCCACAACCTTCATTTGAAACAAGTATCTGGAATGTTCCAGAGTCACCCTTGCAGAAATCCTATCAGAAAAGAAAATAAATGAGTCAGTAATGCAGAGTATTTGAAAACCATATACAGGGAAAAACACAGAGAAAAAAGAAGCTCCAAACAACACTGTGTAATCTGTGGTCAATAGGATGTACATTGGCATGTCAACTGTCACATTCTCATTTAGTTTATGCTTAGCACTGATTTTCATGTGTTCCATCCCTTAAAGAGAGAGGCACACTCTGCCAATGACACACACATGCATAATTTGGAGAGTATTTTCTGGCAGGGAGAATCCACAATGTTACAGCATCTGTCATATTTAAAGATGTGTGATGAGCACAGGGCACATCTGAATACACAGATAGCTTAATATATTGATTGTCTTATGAGTCAAATATTTCTGAGACCCTTCAAGAGTTCATACTACATTTATATGATGACTCATATCTCTCTGGCCTTTTAGATTTTATTTTTTGGTTGTGTTCACTTTTTTTAGTACACACCTTTTAAGAAAAAGGCCCTGTGTGGATCTCTCTGTGTCTGTAATTTAAGGAAAACAGATCTAAATTCCATTTTAAGTCATTTTGTAGTAGCATATGGTATTGCTGCTCATCAGACCTTTACACAGAGCTCTCAGTAGTGGCAAAGCAATCACTCCCCAAACATAATCCAGCTGGCAACAAGCTGGGAGCATATTCCAAAGAGGTAGGCAGAGGCAGGTTGGTCACACCTTCCTAAGAACTGCAAGGAGGAATGTGCTTCATGAGGAGTCTGTGGGGAAAATAGTATCCCACCCAAGAAACATGACACACTATTCAACTGCAGAATATTGTTATCAATCAGCAGTGAATCCATCTAGTTTAAGGCCAAATTTTCAGATAAATCCTTGTTTGCACAGACATTTCTAAATACACGATAATTTACAAGCGGATGAGACTTTATCTTAGTTAACTTTAAATTCTGGCTGCTTCCACAAATCAAAAGTTGGTTTTAGTCTGCTCTGTATTTTTCCCCCTCTCCTCCTTGCTGTTAGGAAAATGGATATTGTCAGGGAACTCCAAGCAGGTGAGGCATGGAGCAAGACAGGGACCGGGCCAAAGGGAGTGAGCAGAGCCTGTGCTCTGGGTGCATTTAGGGAAGGCTCACTGAGCATCCTTGTCTACTTAGCCAGATAGCAAGATACCACTACAGGATAAAGAGGAAGAGAAGAAAATATTGATTTATGGATGGCCACAATTCCATTTTAGAGGGGATTCAGACAGCTTTGCTCTTTACCAAGTGCTCTCATAAGGTTCACAATGGCCAGCTGGACACATGAGAGCCTGATTCCTATAGACCACAATGCACTCTTCAAAATTCTCAATACATCTCTGAAAACACTAATAAGCTCTATTCTTCTCTACTATACAAGTGGCTTAGTAATTAGAAATAGTTAACTGTGATTTACCCAAACACTGGGCTTCTCACCTGGTGTAAAACTCTTTATATGATCAGGCAGCTTTAGCATTTGACATGCTCTTACCTGAGCTAACACATACTGGCAGTCTCCTGGAAACTTGTATTTCAGTCCATCAAATGTCAGGTAATGAGCTGTACCAATAGCAGTGCAGGTGCCATCACAGAGATTTTTGGTGCATTCCCACTTCCTCCCCTGGCACACGCTGTAACAGAGAAAAGCAGGCAGTGACAGTTGTCTTTATCTCAATGTAAATAACAAGAAAGAGAATGCAAAGTGTTTTAGGCAAAGTGAAAGTGCCACAGTCTCTGCCTCCAGGAGCTCTCTGCCACCAGATGAGAGGCTCTCTCATTAACATAAATCAGAATATAATAGCAGTGGGTACATAAATCCAAATAATGCATTAAGATTAAATGAATAAGGGACGTGTTTGTCTGTTTCTTACAAGCTACACGTAGGACTGCATGGTTTGAATTTCCCTGTTACAAAACAGGTCAGGACAGAGTCTGCTGGAATATTCTTTTATACTAGAATTTTATTTAGGATATGCTGCTCTGCTCCAAGTACCCTTTCAGCAAAACAGAGCATCCACCACTCTTGCCCTTGTCCAGAGGTACCCTGGAGGACCACAGCCTTGCTACAGAAGCTGGAAATATGAAAGGGGAGCTGGCTTTGACATCCACAGGCTTTTGATCAGTGAAATAAATCAATTTGCTAACTAGCAAAAGACTGAGGAAATAAAATAAAACCCCAAATCAGTGGAGAGTTAGAATACCATTTGACATGATATCTCATAATAATAATTTAATAATTAATAAGCAATAAATTGCTGAAGGATGGCAAAACATTCATCCACTAAATGCTCCACAAATGCACACGGACATCATCACTGCCCCGGGAATTTTCTAATCAAGCTCTGTGAGGGCAGGGAAAGAGGAATTCTATCCATGCTTTACAGACATCTGAACTGAGGGATAAAAAACTTTAATTACTTTCCCAAGATCAAATTGCTACCCAAAGAAAAAACTGGGCACTGAACTGAGTTCTCTAATAATGCCTTAACCTGAGCATAGACATTATTTAAACTTGGTAACATTTCACATCATAATAAATATTGTGCAAGACATTTTCTTCAAAGAATGAAATTTCAGTAACATGAAACCTCTTGCCCCCTTCTCCTCTATGAATTCTCTGCTAAGAGTTAGACAAGAGGAAGAGTTTGTAAATACTTGCATGGACAGATAAGGGACGTGGGGTGGCTAAATTCAGATTAGCAAATTTCTGCTCTGCACTGCTGCACAAGTATGACTCCAAAATTTTCATTGAGCTCCACAATGAATTCCCAATACATTGCATAACAGAAGGTTTGCCACTGGCTTAGGCTTGGAGACATTCCGTTGTTCATGAATTAGGGTCTCCCATATGTCAAGGAGGATGTAAACGCCAAATCTGACACCTCTGGCTCATATATTGCCTTTGCAGGTGTTCACATCTGGCTAAGAACAAGTGAGAATGAGAACTCCTGCAACAGCAGTACAAAAAGCAAAAACAAAGGGAAAGGAAGATCTTGACCTCCAAAGGCAGACTCTCAATCCTTATTAATTCTCAAAGCAATAGTAATTTCCTATATCAGTTTCTAAACTACATTTGACTTGATATTTGCTGAGAACTATCAGGAAACTTCTCAAAGTCACATAGTTCAAAAAAGCCCTAATGACATTTTTGAAGGGACCTTATTTCCAATTTTGCTTTCACATTCATGAAAAACGCCTAAAATTTGAGGGAGAACTTTTTATCAATGAGAAAAAGCATGATTTCTAACATTTCCTCAACCCTGATATTGAGGAAAATTCCATGTATTTGAGGAAATATAATTTACAATGGTATTGCCAGAATTAAGTGAACAGTTAGAAGAATGAAGCAACATGGTTATGACTACTTTAAGATCAAAGATGATAAGAATAATTGAAAATAAAAAGGTTGATCATGGTTATTGTGAGGAATCTTGCAAAATTCTTAACACTCAGGAGTTTCATGCTGTACTCTTCTTGTTTCAATAAAATTTTTATGGTGTCTGTTTTTCACCTGAGTCACTTTTACCTAGTTGCAATGTAGGCATGTTATAGAATATGTATCTAGACAAAAACATCAATTTCTCCTCCATCTTTTTCCCTTTCAAGCCTATTTTCCCCCAGTTTCAATTGCAGTACATGGATCCAGAGTTGCAAAGGAAAGAAATGAAACAAAACACTGGGAAATCAACATTTCCATAGAAAACCTTCATCCAAGGCTAGCTTATGCTAGTTAGGAGCAGTCCCACTAGTTAAAAAATACAAAACTTGAAATAATTATTATTCAAAGAGCAGTGTGCCAAATAAAAATCAAGCTTTGGGCTCTCCAGTGGTGCTGACTCTCTGACCCAACTCCACCCCGTCATACAAAGGCTGACAAACATTGCTCCTGGGGCTGCCACAGAGCTGGGCAGGGACATTTGGTGCAGAATGCGAAACAGATTCTCAAGTCTGAGTTCAGAAAACCCCCAGAATTTTCACACTGCTGGTGGCTGAATGTCCTACAGCCTGGACTCTTGGAGCTCTGAAGGAATGAGCCACCATTCCCCCTACACAAATGGAAAACAAAGCACCTCCAGTGTAGCCAATGTGCTGTGCAGGAGAAGCCAAAAGTGGCCCACTGTACTTTGCCAAAGACTGTGCTGAGGGCTTCCCTCCATGCCAATTCAGCAGCCCACAACTCCCCTTTGGACCTATAAATCCTTTACTAGCAACCAAGCAGGGCAATGGTGAAAGAGATGGAGCACTCACTCTTTTCTTCTAAGTACCAGTTTTCCATCTATTTTCATCTTTTTAAATACATCAATGGATAGAGCACTCTTTTGAGATATAAGAGGTCGACCCCATCTTTTCCTAATTCTTTATCATTTGCCTGAAGAGCTCCTATCAGATTATAGCTGGTGCATCCCACCCTTCTGGCTGAAAAGGGCTGATTTGAAGGGCCTCAGGGAGCCAACAAAAAGGGAAACACAACAGCAAAGCTTAGTGACAAAGCCCAGGCTCCATTCCTCCCACCCCAAAGCATATAGGTCCTAAACTGTTATCTTGTGTTGCAAAATCCACTGTCCAGTGCCTACAGAGGAGTTGCACAGACACACAACTATTTGTAGGGCATGAGGTAGACATTGCAAGGAATTTTATGGGATCTTTATGCAACATACAAAGGGATTGTTCTGTCTGTGCAATCACTATGCTAAAAAACTGGATTTCTATAAAAGAGATCTTTTAAGCAAATAATATTTGTTGCCTTCAGAAACACATCAGGGCCCCTAAAGAGAAAAAACACCCTTCCAGTGGCTCACCAGGTGTTGCAGTCCTTAGTCACTGTTTCTCCCTTGGAATATTCTCTTCCATTGTGGAAGCACGGGCACCTCTCAGGAGCTACACACTTGTTTTCATGTCGAACCTAAGCAGAACACACAGTTTGTCACCACATGGGGCTGTTGGTACATGGATATGTGCAGGGCATGCAAGCAGCCAGGAGCAAGCACAGAGTGGGTGGATGAAAAATAACAGCAAGGCTGAAAAGAAATAAAGTATGAAGGATATTCAAGGTAAGAAAGGTACAGCAGTACTATTATTTTTAGCCATTAACCTAAAATAGAGCTGTGGGGACATAAATCACAGTCTTCTGGGTACATAAATCACAGCTTGCTCCCAACCAAGCTGCTGGGAGAATAGATGAAATTATAGAAGAATGTCACAATGAGAAAGTCCGGGATGCAAGGGACCAGGCTAACCTGAGTATGGAGAGCAGGTGAACAGCTTCTCACACACAACAATTTGGAAAAGGGTCTACTAGAAAAGCAAACAAAGGGCCCAGATGGAGTAAAAATGGAATAGGAACATCAGGGAGATCAGAAGCCAGAGTGCTTGACCCACCCACGTGCAGATGCAGGTTCTGTTGTTACAGACAACAGCCCCTTAACAAAGCCAATCCTCTATAAACTCTCCTCTGAAAATTGCAGTAATCACTCATTTTCTTTCAAATCTCTATTTATCTCCTGAAAGACAGAATAAATATCAGTCCACTTGAGGTATTAACTCTGCTCTCTCTACAACAATTCCTGTCACTGGGAATGAGGATGTTATGTTCTATCAATATTTTCATTTTCACCTTTCTGATCTGAGTTTCTCTTTGTGTAACAACAAATCATTTGTCTCACTTAAAAAAACCAAAAACAAACCAAAAAACTACAACCAAAGGAAAACAAGTAATGGCTTTAGACTATTCAGTTTTCCATTCCTTTTCTGTTTTATTTTTCTGTGATTACTTAACATTTTGAAGACCCCTAGTTTTAGAGGATCAAACATTACCAAAGCTGACTATGCTGACTTCTCACTCAATAGCACTTCTGGCAAACCCAGGATAGGTTTGGCTCTTGTTTCATGGAATACCTAAATGGAGAGGCCTTCCCCTTCTCATTCAAAAGTCACAAAATATCACCTTCCCACTTTAAACTCTTTCTGCAGAATCATTAAAATAGTTTCTTTTTTACCATTATATATGGGCCAATGAGATCAATGAAGTCTGAATGCCAGGTTAATAAAGAAGAACAGCTTTGCCTTTTCCTATGGGGACCTAGAACTGCCACATGGAACAACTCATAACAAAGATTTCACAGCCCAGAGACCTTTCCTTCATATGCAGCTCCATGTGCTCTGTGGCTTATGGAGAGCTGCATTATGCCAAATAAATTCACTTCAACAGAACCAAGATGGAAGCAAAGAAATTATTTTCTAGATAATGGAGCTGCAACTCTGCCTTCACCTTTACAAAGGATGGTGAGAAAGTCCAGAGAAGACCAGAGAGAAGAGTTTAATATCTTCTTTCATTCCTTCCTGGTGGTATGTAGGAAAAAAGCAGGAATATGACCTCACACTCATGGCTATGTTTCTGAGTTTTTGCAGAGTGTTCAGCAACACAGTTCACAACACACTTGAGGGCTTGCCTCTGGATACAAAAGTAGGGTTTAGACATTTGGTTAGTAAAAAAGAGAATTAGAACCTCTTCTCCTTGCTCCCTAAAAACTGGTACAGATTTGTATCAGTATTTTTATCACAACCAGCAGCTGTAAAACCACCAACAGAGAGGGAAGAGCACCTTGTCTTGAACAGTGACAGAGTGCATGGGTAGGATTCCAAGCAGGACACAAAAACCCAAAGTGGACTTTGACCAGAAGAATGATCATTTTTTTCTGCAAAACTCAATGAATGATGATTTTGTTAACAGTAACACACAATCTACTGGACCTATTAAGACCCCATCCAAAATCTGGGGCACATCTGGCAGCCTGCTGCCATGCTGCACTACAAAGGACCATGTGGTGCTACAAGGCCAGGAGCACTATTCACAAACAGCTGGATTTTCTCTGAAAGTCTCTCAATCCATCGATAGACTGCAGTAAATAGAGGAGATTTAGCAGTGCTGAGTACTTGAGATGACAGGAGGCAGCAGTACTGGGGAGGCAACCACACAAAAAGACAGGTCTGCAATGAAAACATCAGCTGTTTCCACCAGCCCTTAGGATGATGCTCTGCATCCATGGGATTACAAGTAGTTGACTACCAGCTCTCCCATTACTTGGGGATCAAACAGAAATGTCCATCATTTCCCTGTTCTGTCTTATAACTGCTAAATCTTGAAAAAAGGAAGGACAACACTACAGGTTTCAGAACCTTTTACATTCTCCTTACCCACACTCATAGGAGGTGATTGTTCTGCACTGGTGCAACCTCACCTTGAGTCCTGGGAGCAATTTTGGACACCACAATATTAGAATCTAAAGCTGTTAGAGAGTGTCCAAAGGAGGCTACAAAGATGGTGCAGGGCCTGGAGGGGAAGCCACCTGAGGAGTGGCTGAGAGCATTTGGTCTGTTCAGCTGGAGAAGAGCAGACTGAGGTCAGAGCTGACTGCAGTTCTGCAGCTTCCTCACAAGGAGGGGCAGGCCCTGAGCTCTGCTCTGTGTCACCAGGGACAGGACCCAGGGAACGGCTGGAGCTGTGTCAGGGGAGGGTCAGGGTGGATATCAGGGAAAGGTTCTTCCCCCAGAGGGTGCTGGGGCACTGCCCAGGCTCCCCAGGGAATGGTCACAGCCCCAAGGCTGCCAGAGCTCCAGGAGTGTTTGGACAGTGCTCCAAGGGATGCACAGGGTGGGAGTGTTGGGGTGACTGTGCAGGGCCAGGAGCTGGCCTGTATGATCCTTGTGGGTCCCTTCCAATTCAGGAGATCCTATGGTCCCAAAATCCATCTCAATGAACATAAACTTTGAACTCTCTTGGCCAACACAGTTTGACGAGTATCCCTCTGTCAAGGGAAGCTCAGACACTGCTCTGTTCCTCCTGATACACATGTGGATTTCAGTGGAAAGTCAGCCAAAGGTATGAAGAAGCATGGGATTAAATAAAGGAAGTGGGTCAGATTAAAACTCCATATCTAATAGGCTTTCGAAAAAGAGACTGGGAAAGATGGGACCTTAAAGATCACCCAGTTCCATGGGCAGGCACACCTTCCACTATCCCAGGTTGCTCCCAGCTCCATCCAACCTGGCCTTGGACACTGCCAGGGATGGGGCAGCCACAACTTCTCTGGGCAACCTGTGCCAGGGCCTCAGCACCCTCACAGGGAAGAATCTCTTTCATAAATTTTTGTTTTAACTATAACAGCCTCTCACTCTTACTGTGCAAACAAAGACAAGTCAACAACATGTTAGAAGATCAAAACGTGCTGGTTTACACTTGACTTCTCTTTCTTAAGTTAGCTGCATGTCTCTGGTATTTATTTGACATGCCCACCTCCTCATGAAGACACTGTAATAGAGGATAAACCCACACTGAAAAATATACAACAGAGAACTCAAACAAGTCAGGTAAATTTCAGTTAAAAAAAAAATAGCAAGAAAAAAAAAAGAAAGCCTTCCAAACTTCCCTGGTTAAGATGTTTAGGGTTTGTATTTTTTACTCTTTTCCTACTAATGTATCAAAGTTTTGGAAAAAGCATTATTTCAGCAGTCAGAATGCAATAAAATATTTCATTTAAATTTTAAACCTTCATTTTGTGTCAGTTGTTGGGAATAGAAATTAACTAATTTCCTACTTTTGGAGTGTCTGGATGTTGTGCTCTCTGATTGTTCTGCTCCTCTCTTTCCCCAGAAAGGTGGTTAACACTCCATTTGTATATTTATTAATATTTTCCAATGGGAAAAATTGAAGTGCAGTAAACTAATCTGAGAAAGCATATTTTTCCCCACACTTCTGCACATATGTTATGATTTCTCTTTTCTGCTGTGCAAAAGGGTGACAAGCATGGAGAATTTCCCACCTTCCAGATGATCAAAGACATAAGAATTATTTTTATGACATATTCAACGTCTGTATTTGCTATAAATCAAAACGGTGAAAAACACCAAGTCAGGATGAATTAGAGAACTTATTTTTCAGTTGAAAGAAATTAGGTTATGTCTTCAAGCTAACAAGTTATCTGTGAGCACTGATAGCTTTCATATGCTACTGTACCACAAAAGTAAGAAGGAACAATTTCTTCCAGCATGGTAATTTCTACAAATATTTATGGGAATACATGTTGAGTAATCTGTTACTTCCCACAGACCTTCCTGTAAAACAGCAGCTCTCCTCTGTGAGTGCTTTTAAATCAGGCAAGATTACAGGACACCAATATGGGAGACTGACCAGTAAAATGGTAATTCCATTTTCCAGTTCCTTTATTGCTCACCTCTGTGGTACAAGCCTGGGAAACACAGACTTTGATTTGATTTGACTTTGTTGAGCTTTGTCTCTGTGCTCCCAGAGTTTGAAAAGGACAGGATGGAAAGGAGATCCTGGTCACCATCCCAAATCCTTCTCTAGTGAGGGAGCACAAAGCCTCATTGCAGAGTGCAAAGAAAAAAAAAAAAAAAGGCTCTTTCAAACCTCATCCCACTGGTTGAGGAGGAGGAAACTGCTCTTTGAGGATGGGCTGGCAGCTCCTGTGGAGCCAGGAGTCAAACACAGGGCAAACAGGACACACCTGAACTGGGCTTCACCCTGACTTTGCACAGCAGTGGTTATAAAATCATCTCTCCATGGGCTTCTCCCATCGTGGCTTTGGTGCATCTCATTTTTACTCTCTGCCAGAAGGGAAGCCAATGAGAACAAGCAATTCCAGGCTGAGTTTAGTGAAGATTAAACGATACTGTCATCTAGTGGACAGAGAACTTATTTACTTTTTTTTATTATTTTTTTAAATACTGAGATTGATTCTTCAATCCAAAACCTGACAAACCACCTTGATGAACTCAAGGGTGTGTTTCACACCACTGAAAAGTCAGCTGGAGTTTCCAAGTCCAAAAGGCCAAAGACTGTTCTGGTGGCAACAAGTTTATGAAGCAATTGTTTGTTCCAACTTATTGAAAAAGAATATGAAATACTGTGAAGGTTAATTAATATGAAGGTTACTTACTATGGGGGGTTGGGATTTTTTTTTCCTGTGGAGTAGTTATTGTAATTTATTTTCCACCATTATGTCAAAAGCATACTATTATACCATGTCCCAGAACTGAAACAAAAAATCTCAAGCTTCTTCACTGAATCAGAGGTCAGAATGTTAGATGCAAAGAAAAAGCTGTTCACCTTGAACTCTTGGAACTTCACAAGTACACAAGCTTTTCCAAGTTTTCTTATCTTGCTACTATTTAGGAATATTTTTCACTTAAGGGACAGACATTTACAGACTGAAATGTTTGAAAAGAAGCAACACTTGTTTTTAAAATTATCATGAAAATTTATGGGTGACTTTAGATTCTGTTCTTTTTCACCTTCAAGACATTTCACAAGCCTAAGTTTTTGCCTAGAGCAGGCATTTTGTTCTAGAGTAGAATCTATTTACATAAATGTGTGTTTATCAGCAACTAGAGTAGCAATGTCCAAAACATGTTTATAATTATTACTAGAAATTACTGCATAATGAGCATTCGGGATGAGCTATTTTTCTAAGATAGTTGAAGATAATTGAAGGAATTTGGGGGTAGAAAACACTTAAACTAATGGTTAAATTTGAGGGACATTACCTTGGACCCCAGAAAGCCTTTATAGTGGAAAAAAAATAGAATTTAAAAAAAAGGTGTGCTTAGTACACCTGCAACTCCAATATACACCCTGGCATCACCTTAGCAAGTTTCATATCCCACATTCCTTCTCAGAGGGAACCTTCAATTTAGTACAACCCACAGGCAGGCATCTGCAGAGATGGAGACTTGACAGGAAAGAACCAGTATCAGCAGGAAGGGTGGCTGGATCAGAGAATCCCAGAATGGGTTGACCCTAAAGATCCACCTGCTCCACACCTTTGCCATGGCCAAGGACACCTTCCACTATCCCAGGTTGCTCCCTGACCCATCCAGCCTGACCTGGAACACTGCCATGGGATGGGGCAGCCACAGCTGCTCTGGGAAACCTGTGCCAGGGCCTCCCCACCCTCACTGGGAACAATTTCTTCCCAATATCCAGTCTAAATCTCTCTGTCAGTGTGAAGCCATTCCCCCTTGTCCTGTCACTCCAGGCCCTTGCCAAGAGTCTCTCTCCATCTTTCCTGTGGGCCCCCTTCAGGCACCGCAAGGCCACAGTGCAGTCACCCCCAAAGATTTCTCTTTGCCAGGCTGAACAATCCCAATTTTTTGGAGGAGAGGTGCTCCAAACCTCTGATCAGCCTGAATATGAGTGTACTTCTGTCTCTCTGACTGAGAAAGTTCAGCTAGACTGAGGAGGGCTTTAGGAGCAGAGCTGAAGGAAGACACAGACTGATCTTCAAAGCAGGCTTTGGAATTTTGATTAATTATTTTTACAAGCTAAAGTTTATCTTCAATGAAGATATACTAATACATGTTCTTTAAGCCAGCCACAACTTCACAGTCAATACTTCAAAACCACTTATTCCCAAGCTGCAAGGAGATTGTTGGTAAGAGAGAACGAAGGCAAGAAAGCAAAGAGGACCTGCAGCTTGCTGCTGTATTGAAACCTGCTTACCATCCCTTTTGGACAGAGGCATCCAGATATGCAGCCATGGCTGATGCACTCCAGGTCATAGTTCTGGCAGGTCTTAGTACATTCCACTCCTTCTGCTCTTGGGTTGTCAGCAGGACAGATAATTTTTTCCATGGGGAATCTGCACATCAAGCTCCTTTTTACTTGAAAAAAAATGAGTTTACAAAAAGTACAATTAGAACTCAAGTATTGTTGGCAAAGTATTTTTCTAAAAGGTGGAACAACAATTTGATTAGAACTCTAATTTAGAATATAGCCTGGAGTAACACCACTACACATGACATAGCAAAGAAAAGTGCCCCTACTTCCCCTGGAGTGACCTCAGTTAGGCTGTCACGAAAGCAGGTATTTAATAATGAGGCAAAAAAGCTGCACTAAACATAAAAGTGCAATTCTAGACCACAGTGGGGCTATGCAAACATCTCTAGGCACTGCACAAAGTTAGCAGAAAAATTATATTCTGAGAAGCAACAGCATCACATATTATTGTAGTTAGACCCATTTCCCACACTGAATATAACTACATTGGTGACTGTAAATAACAGTGCCCTGAGCTGCAATACAAACTCTTTGAGACTTCAGGACCTGACAGAAGACCAGAATCTCCCAAGAAACTCCAGGATATTATTTCAAGTGGTAGTAGCAATATGCCTCTCTGAGGTTTTGTAAGCCTTGATATCAAATTATCAGGAAAAATATGTCTTAGGAGCATTAAGGAAAGAGTTTGGTGAAATATTCACCTGGAAGGCCTCACCTGAAGAACAGGTGACCCAACCAGTGTCACTGCTGCCTAGCAAGCCACATTAAGCAGGTCACTGTCCTGTACCTACAGAGGCATTTACAGCCTTTTCCTGTAGAAGGTGGTTTATCCTGAGAAGGTGCAAAGACACTTTGTCTCCAAGGCACTGGCAAATATCAACCATAAATTTCCTCAGGATCCCATGTTCAGTTGCATTTGTCAGTGTGCCATGGAAGACACTATGCTGGGCTCTACTGGTGTTCCCACAAGGATCACAAGTTATCCTGAGCTGGAAGGCACCCACAGGGATCACCAAGTGCAACTCCTGGATATTCCCAGGCCTCCCAAAGTCCCACTAGCCCTGTCCTCTCTGAGATGCATCCAGTCTCAAATCCCCTATCCCATGATAATCCCATAAGCTCCATCGATCCATCAGTGGGAAACCCCAAAAGATCCCAGAGCACTGCTGGTCTTTATCCAATGTTGAAAACTCCAGTTGGATGTCAGAAGTGTTCCCATGCACCTCTCACAGCCTTCAGTCAAATGTTTGACAGACCTCCTCACTGATGGGAAATGTGGCAGCGGTCAGTCTCCAGGTTTCATGGAGATTCCTGCTGGCTGGAAGGCACACTGCAAACCTGGCAGCAGTGTAACCTTCAGGCCACTAAAAGCCTCATTTGCACCAGAAAAGAGTTTGCATCCCACTTGTGAGAAGCAGAAGGTATAAAACTGATAAGTTACTGATGTCTTGTGATCCTCAAAGAGCAGCTGGGGACCTCAGATCACTGCCAAGGCAGCCTTTAACTTTTTCAGCTCAAGTGGCTAATTATAATTATAATTTGGAGAGGTGAGATTCAGTGAGCCCTGCACCCTCCCACACATTGTTTTTGTTTCTATCCCATTTAAAAAAAAAGTTGTGAAAAAAATCTCACAATATCACAACTGTTGCAACCTCCAGAATTTTTTCTCCCATCTATACTCCAAAGAGACTGAAGAGAAAAAAGCAACAAAATAAAATATTAATTTTTAAGTCATACTAACTTCTGGGAGATGGCCTCTCTTCAGCAAAAACATCAGCCAGGAAGGCACCAGGAGCTCTGTTTGTACTGCAGTGCATGAGTCCATTCTCACAATAGCTAAGAAAAACAAACAGAGCTTATATTTAATGAAACAGCATTTAGCTTTCACTCATGCTGATTTTCAGTCAACAAGGAACCTGTCAGAATACAAAACTACACCTCAGTGGGGCTGAGCTGTTGCTCTCCATCCATGGGGTCTACCAACATTAAAGGCAAACTTTCCTTAAGGGAGTTGATGGGATACAGTGGAGGGCAAGCCAGCTGCCTGCTGGCCCAGTCCTGCTGGATCCAGTGCAGCTGCACAGGGATAAAGCTGGGCAAGACAATAGTCAGCTTTGCTTTGGAAAGAGGTAAGGGACCACCTAGTTCCTGAAACTTGGGATTTTTGTGGTAGAGAGGAAAAGAACACACTCTTCCCAAAACTGGCCTTGCCCAGCAATTGCATTCCCACTCCAAGTGTACTGATACTCAATTTAACAATTAGAAATGTTTTTTAATACTTGGATCTTTGACAAGAGGTAATTAGGTTTTAACAGTTAAGAAGTGTAGCACAGTACATTAAAGTGACATTTTAAAAGCCCACAAAGTAGCTATTGTCAGTAATTAAGCTCCATTTCAAACTGGCAGGAACTGTTCAGAGAACAGGGCTTAATACTGAGTAATTCTGAATAAGGTGGGATTTGAAATTAAATGGAGAGGGATGCAACTGAAAGACTCTCCATTTAACTTTTTGGAAGCAAAATCTTGCTTTTTTCTTTAACTAGTTTCAGTGGGTGCACAGGAGAACTGACCCATTTAACAACTCAAGCCACCCAAAAGTTGGAGTGACGGTGCGTAGTAGGGAAGGGTTACAAACAGCACTTACCACATGGAGTAGTGATCCGAGAAGACATCCTCTGGCTGGAAGATCTCCCCATCATAGTAACAGGAGCACTGGGACTTGGGCACACACTGCTCATGCTCATCCAGGTAGTGCCCAGGGGGACAGAAGCAGCCCTCCAGGCAGGGCTGCTCGCAGTCCTCCTCCGGGTAGGACAGGGACCGGCAGGTCTGGTTGCACGGCGTCCCACACTGCTGGTACACCTGGCCTTCAGGGCAGGCCATTGCTGGAGAAACACGAGGGACAAAAGGATTTGATCCAAATCCAGCTAAAGGAAGAGCTGCCTAAAAGATACTGGGAAGCTTGGGATTAAAAGGTATCTTCTCAATTTACTTGTCAATGGAGTGTTGCACCATCCCTCCTTAACTGCAGCACTGGTGTAGCCTAAGGCACTGCTTATATATACACACAAAAAAAAAAAGCCTTACTAAAGGAAGTTCTCAGTAAATGTCAGGACTAGACTACGCTGCACTGTGATGGAAATCCAGCCACAAAATTTCACCCAGAACATGAAACACAAGCTCTGTCCATTTTCTGGTATTATCTGCATATCACAGTCAGGATAACTTAATTGAAGCTCTCCAGTACCTGAAGGAAACCTACAAAAAGATGGAGAGAGACTATTTACAAGGGCCTGGAGTGACAGGATCAGGGGAAATGGCTTCACACTGACACAGAGGAGGTTTAGATTGGATGTCAGGAAGGAATTCTTCCCTGTGAGGGTGGTGAGGCCCTGGCACAGGTTTCCCAGAGAAGCTGTGGCTGCCCCATCCCTGGAAGTGTTCCAGGATGGGCTGGATGGGGCTTGGAACAACGTGAGATAGTGGAAGGTGTGCCTGCCCATGGCAGGGGGTTGGAATGACATGGTCTGTAAGGTCCTTCCCAACCCAAACCATTCCATGATTCCACACATTAGGAGCATTACAGGTATCATGCACACCTTCACACCTCTCTTCCTTTGCAACATCTTTAGGGCCTATTTGGTCAAAATAAGTAAAAGGGTAGTAGAAAAATACTTTTCTGTTTTGGTAAACAGGAATGCTGCAATACTTTACAGTCTCACATCCCAGAAGTACTCTATGAAAACAGGAGCAAATAATGAAGTAATTTTGCAATCATGGAGCCAAACCTTAATACTAACAATTTTTTATGATGAATTCTTTTATACAGAGACTAATTATGGCTTTTGGAGCCATTTATTATGGCCTTTGGAGCCATTTTAGCTTATTTTTTTATAAAACCTCCACTTCCACAGGGCCGATTTTGAGGCATTCACCTCTGCACACATCAGCATCAGCACTAGGTGGCAGCTATGACAACACATTGCAGAAGGCAAGATAAAAAGAGCTTGTTTTATCAAGAGTTTGAATTTAACAGGCCTCCTGATAACCTGGATTTACACTGTCGTTTGTAGCAACCTTCCACAGCAAACAGTTGTAAAGTGATGAGAAGCAATGTTCAGGGAAGCAGCTGCAGATGAAAGTTGGCACATTTGTACCTTGCTAAAACCAAGATCAAAAGGTTACAGAGAAAGCCCTTCCTCTTGTCATTCCTGCAGAATGATGTGATAATCCCTACTCTCTTCTAGCACACATCCCTGGGAACTCTGGCAGCCATGGGATAACAGGATGGGCCTGCAGCCTCAGCCAGGTGCTCACTGGACTAGCAAAGCAAGGCCTGCGTGTGGACCAGGGGATCACCTTCACAAAACTCTGCTGAAATGAAGAATTATTCCTGCCTACTGAAGAGAGACATGGTTGCACCAGCTTCTCTTGAGGCTCCTGCAGCCCCATATGTGGGAGTGTAACACCCTAAACTCAAAATCCAGCCCAGAAATATCTAAGGTGTCTTGAATTCTTCTGAAGAGCAAAAATCTCCAAAGCCTGGGACTTGTACCCAAACTGCTTAATGCACCTGTCACAACACAGCCCAAGGAACGTGTGTTTATCAAAACAAATGCTTCCTAACTCTGGACTGGGCAAAAGATAGACCCATTCACTGTTACAGGAGTCATTGACAAAAATGTGCTTCTAATTTACATAAACCTGATCTTTGCAGTAAATCAAACTCTGAACAGGCACAGCCCAGGGCTGAGGACCATTTCAAAAATAACTTTCATCACTAAAGGCAGGACAACCATGAGGTCTCAGCCAAAAGTATTATTTGCTACAATGAACCTTTGGAAACATGGGACTGGTTTGGCAGATTTGGATATATCAGTTTATGAGTTTCAAGATTCAAAAAACTATGGGATAACCAAGCCCAACATCCTGCCCTGCTTTCTAGTCAGTGGTAACACTCCCTGTCCACAGGGAGACTTTGCAGTAGATAACTTTCTTAGATAAAGCTTTGCAATCCATGTGTGGGAATGGCTTCAAACTGAAAGACAGCAAGTTTAGATTGAATATTAGGACGAAATTCTTCCTTGTGAGGGTGCTGAGGCTCTCGCAGTGGTTGTCCAGAGAAGCTGTGGCTGCCCCATCCCTGGAAGCATTCAAGAACGGGCCAAAAGGGACTAGGAAAAACCTGGTCTAGTGGAAGGTGTCCCTTGGAACAAGATGATATTTAAGGTTTAAACCCAAACCATTCTAAGACTTTCCTTGCCCATGCATCTCCTAAAATTTTCAGAACATCCCCTGTTTTTCCAGTTATGCTTCCCAATGCTATGTTTACACTTGATATCCCAATACCCTGCTCTATCCCTTCCCAGCAGCATCTGCTTTTAACAGGAAAAATGCAAGACAACTGACCTGGGAGAGGCCTCTTGTCTGTACACTGTGTAATACACTGCCATTAAAAAAACCCCATCCCATTATTGGCAGGAAAATGAGAGGAAAAGGCAAGGTGCATCTAGTCCCTGTGGATGGCTCCTATAAAACCAAAATAGCTCAATGCTGTGCTCTGAAGCACAGCCTGTCCCAGGAATAAGGTGAGAAACAGTGGGAAAGCATTGGAAAAAAATGTGTTTGCATGGAACAACTCATGCAGCTTTTGTGGGTGGATTCTAAAATCAGAGTGAAAGAGACAAAGCATGACCAATTTCTCAAGTAACACAAGGTGAGAACGTTGCCACTTCTGGGTAAAGGTGCACCCTGCCAGGACTAGATTTAACACAGCTTCTCCATCATGCTGAGGCTCATCATGGACTGTAGCCCTCCTCAAATGCTGCTCAGAGCCTGTCCTTAATTCCCTACTCCAGAACTCATTGATTTATCCTATACAAATCCTCCTACAGAAGGCATGTAAAGCCACCAACTGCCCCAGCACCACCACATTAAGGGAAATAATGGGCTTAGCAACATGCCCTTAATTCTGAAGGAAGATCTAGGGACCTGTTGACCAATTCCCCTGTGTCACAGAACAATATACACACGAGACAGGAAAACAGAAATATTTGGGATGGAAAAGATCATAAGATAACTGAATACAGCCATTAACCTCACACTGCCAAGTCCACCACTAAAGCATGCCCCTGAATGCCACATCCACGTGGCTTTTAAACACCTCAAGGCATGTGACTCAACAACTTCTCTGGGGAGTCTGTGCCAGTGCTTGATAATTTCCATGAAGAACATTTACATAAAACCTAATCTTAACCTCCCTGATGGAACCTGAGGCCATTTCCTCTCCTCTTATCCCTTGCTCTCCGGGAGCAGACCCCAATCTCCACCTGGCTGTCCCCTCCTGTCAGGAGTTGTGCAGAGCCAGAAGGTTCCCCCTGAGCCTCCTTTTCTCCAGGCTGAGCCCCCACAGCTCCCTCAGCCCCTCCTGGTGCTCCAGCCCCTTCCCCAGCTCCCTTCCCTTCCCTGGACACGCTCCAGCCCCTCAATGTCTTCCTTGTCCTGAGGTTCCCAGGAGTGCCCCAGGATCTGAGGGGTGTCCCCAGCAGTGCCCAGCACAGGGGACAGTCACTGCCCTGGCCCTGCTGCCACCCCATGGCTGGCACAGCCCAGGTGCCATTGGCCTCTTGCCCACCTGGGCTCCTGTCCAGCCGCTGTCCCCAGCACCCCCAGGCCCTTTCCCAGCTTTCCAGCCCCTCTGCCCCAGCCTGGAGCTGCAGGGCCTTGGTGTGACCCAAGGCAGGACCCAGCTCCTGGCCTTGTTAAGCCTCAGAGCTCTGGCCTGGGCCCATGGATCCAGCCTGTCCAGATCCCTCTGCAGAGCTTCCTGCCCCCCAGCAGAGCCACACTCCCACCCAGCTGGTCTGAGAAATGACTGAGGGTGCATTCCCTCCCCTCACCCAGATCCTTGATTAAAATATTAAATAAAACTGGCCCAACTACTGAGCCCTGGGGAACACCACCAGTGACCAGCCACCAGCTGTGTTTCACTCCACCACCACTCTTCTGGGCTCAGCCATTCAGCCTGGGTTTTACCCAATTTTTTACATGCAGCTGCATGAGAGACACAACCCTGCAGAGTGTGGCCTGTCTGCTCCTCCCTTGCAGCATGAAGGGATTGCCTCCAATGTTTATTCATGGTAGGCTACAGGGGTATAAGTCAGGTCTTAAATAATCAAACTGCAACTAAAATAATGTCAAAGATAGGGGAGCTCAATGCATTTGATAGCTTGACACACTAACAACTTTGCTCCCTGACACTTATCCACTCCAAATCAAGCAAACTGGCTCTGTCAAGTCATTTCCCAAGAAACCGAATCTCTGGGGATGAGGGTAGGGCCGGAGCACACATTCAGTGCACTGGGCCATCAGCACAAATTACACAACCTGCACATTCACATCTCAGGCACATTAAAAAAGAGGGATTGCTCTCCTGCATGTGACAGGAGATGTCTAGGGCACCAGGATTATTTAATGGGGGCTGATGGATCTGCAATCAGGGAAATCGTCACTCTGTGAGAGCACAAAGCTCTCTGTAATGCACAGAAAGGAAGAAGCAGCTCTGCACTATTAAAGATTAATTGTGAAAATTGACTTGTTCAATTACAGAAAGAGCAATGGCACATTATCGCTGCTCTTTCTTTCAGCCTCCAGACCTTCAGAGATCTGAAAGGATTTTTATTACATTACTGTTCCACTATCTGAACATTTACATAAACTAGGTAAAATATTATAAAACCACGCAGCACTTTGACATAAACTGGGTTTGTTCTCATTCACAGCAAACACTCTCCAGCCTGCAGAAGTTGTGGTTACTGACCTCACAGACCCTACCAGGTCAAAGGCCAGAGACCTCTCTTTTCTACTTTTTACACACTCAGTTGATAAATGTTTTTCCCACCCTCTGCTTGGGAAGAAGTAGAAGAACAGATCTGGAGAGCTGCCAAGCACACATGCTTTCCCCCAAATTTTTCAATTGTCTTCTTTCCTTAATAACAAAGTTGCTCAGGAAAATGGAAAAACATTCACTTCACAAATATTTATGGGAAAAGTATGTCTGTGCTCAATCAAAATTACATGGCAATGGGTTTTTTCTTACCACATTGACCTAAAAGAGAAATAAAAGGAATGAAAGGTGTTGGATTCTTCTGCTCCAGCCTCTTAGCAGTTTGGCTATTATTCTTGCCCTAGATAAGAGAGGCGTTGGAGAGGATGCTGTACCTCTGTTTTTGGAGATATTCAAAATTTGTCTGGACAAAATATCAGATAATCTACTGCTGTGAGCAGAGGCAGTGCCACAAGACTGCCAAAAATATCTTCTGATAAAAATTTGTCTTGCCCTTTTGTGCTTCCTCCATAACCCCACATCCAGCTAAAGTCAGGAATCACTGATGAGGTCAGGACATGGGAAGCTTGGGCCTCAAAAAAAGGCAGTTCATGGATTACTACAAATTACTTGAGAGATTCCTACCCTGGGACATTGAGAAAGTTTCCAGGTGAGTAGCTGAAAATGGAAATTCATGCAAAAAGTTCTGTGGAGCTGTGTCAGATCACCACTTCTCTCCCCCAGTGCTGAGCAGTCCCTGGGAACATCTTTTGCATCCTTACCAGTGTAAAGATTTACTCTCATCATTTGCCATAAGGAAATTTGGGCATCTCATTCTAGATCTTTCATCCAACATTGCCAGAAAAATTCCTTCAGGATGAGGAAGATAAGTGGGA
Organism: Aegithalos caudatus; assembly: GCA_013389925.1. Classification (NCBI taxonomy): domain Eukaryota; kingdom Metazoa; phylum Chordata; class Aves; order Passeriformes; family Aegithalidae; genus Aegithalos; species Aegithalos caudatus. The sequence continues at coordinate 484,075 of WEIU01017508.1, read as the reverse complement.
TGGAGCAGCGTTGCACTTACGGCAGAAGTCAGGCTGTCTCCACTGGACCAGGATGCTCTTCCTGGCACAGGCTGCTGCATAGTTAGCAATGGCAGAGCACAGGCAATCCTTGCCACTGGAGCAGGAGCAAACATCAAAGCGGCAGTTCTTCACGTAGGGGGTGGGACTGACTTCATGGTGACAAGGTTCAAAGGCAGGAGACATCAGAACTGAGCAGGAATCCTCAGCATATTTGGCTAAAAAGAGAAAAATGGCATGCTCACACTGAATCCATCAATCATACTGGCTTTAAAGGAAAGCTAGAGGAGCTACAGTAAGCATTTGCTCTCCCTTTCATAAAAGAAAAGAAAAAGCAAAACAAAACAAAAAAGCCCACAATAATAAAACAGGATCAGACAGGCACCTGATCCTGATAGCACCATCGCTCATATGTCATGAGCTCTACTAAAAGAATAATGTTTCACTAGTAAAACAAATCAGGGAAAAACAATGCTTTTATATTGTTAGCACTGTTGCTGGTGCTGTAATTCCTTTTATAAGGCCTTTGCTTTCTGTTGCCTTTTCATATTTGCAAAATTAAACTAATTTTTGCTTTCAATTTTCACAAAATATTACATTTTCCTTAGGAAGCCTGCATCAATACAAGTCTCCATGTGGGGGTATTTTTGTTGCTGTTGTTCATTGGGTTTTTAAAAACATAAATTACAGCCACCCTGGTGGTAATGTAAGAAACATTAGCTTCTTCTCTTTTTCTTGATTTTCCTCTTTTTAATGTAAATCCAAGATTACCATTTGCTGCACACATTAATTTTGCATAGAGTCAAGTACCTAAATGAGGATTGACATTGCAGGGGTCACTGTCTTGTTTTGACAAGTCCTGGCAGTCTGCATTGAGCTTCCAGGAGTTTCCAAAGTCTTCTAGAAGGGATTCCACCATGCCAGAAGGTGTAAGAAAATCATCTCCTTGGTTCCCATCATAATTTCCACACAGCCCACACATCTTTTCAGAGTAGACTGGAGACACCTAAGGAACACAACATCAGCCTGGTCATCTTCCAGAACAGCTTACCAATGTAGAGCAAGATTATTTTTTTTTAAGGAATGAACCATACACTACTTAATAGTCAAGAAAATTCTCAAACACATCAAAATACTACAGACACAATGCCATTGTACTGTATTTTCAAACTTCTAACAAAAATGCTACTATTAGTAACAGCAGGACAATTTTTGCACAATACAGTGAATTTCAGAGGATAACTAAGAGAAAAATAGCTTATTTTTATGCCTTGATCAGCAGTCCAGTTTAGTCTTTCCCTATTGTCCTCCTTCATTAATATAAATGAGCAGAGCAATAGTTGGGGGTTGCATTTTTTTAATGTAATTCCAATGGAAATTTGGAGAAAGAGACTGCACCTGGGAGCATTTCACATTTTAAAGGAAAATTGAATGATGAAGGAAATTTAAGCAGACTGCTTTATCAGAAAATTGAGCAATATTGGAAGTGTTCCCCTCAACACCGAGGACCCAGGATAAAATAAGGAATAAACTAAGACCCCTACAGCTACCCCATATTAGAGATTCCTCCTGCCCAGAGGAACTTCAGGCACACTAAAAGCAGAATTTCCAACAACCCACAAAGCAGATGCACTTTTCACCCTGTTTTTTTCCCCGCTGCAAATCAAGGGGCAGCTGAAAGATGACCCCAAACCTAGAGGTAAACAGGGAGAAGTCTCCTAAGCAACATCTGCAACACAAAGGCACAAATACCTTTCATTTTAGTAGGAACTGTCAGTTTTTGTTAGGAGTAAAGCTCTGGTACATTACAAACACTATCAGCTACTCAGGAGCTCTGATGCTACATTAGCTCTCTGTATCCATGTAGTAAAGTGCTAGTTTAGGCAGGCTTGCAGGAGTAACCAGTGAAACAAACAAACAAAAAAGGTATAAAAAATACACATTTTTAAAGAAAGCTGGTTTTCTGTATAGACAAAAATAAAAACAGTTATCCAAAAATATAACCTGATACTACCCAGCATTCAAACACGGGGGTCAGAGAGTAAATATGGAGCATCAAAAAGAACAATTAGAGGATAAGTATTCTTACTCCTAAGACTACTACTACTCTTTCACGTACTCTGCAGGTGGAACAATGACTCAGACAAGTCCAAATTGTGGAGTATTTTGGAGTGGAAGCTCAAATCACAAATTATCAGGTAGTCACAGAAAGGAGAGCCTTCTTGAGGAACACAGAGGAAGAATTTTTGCCAGAACAAGGTAATGGAAGTGTATCACTTCCTCCAATTGTCAGTAATACTTGGCAACACGTCAGTCTACTAATCCAGCATAAAATAACTCTTCCAAAGTAATTAAAGAAATGTTTTAGATGCCCCACAAGGGAAGGAGCAGACAACTGGAGAAACTTCCACTGCTTTTATGGGCAGAGGATCTGGAGCAGAAAATTAGGTTTGTTTTCAATGGGACAAAAATTTGCCAGGTTATATGGGTCTCTGATCAGGGAGAAAAATACTTTGAATACTGAGGAAAGCCAAAACTCCTGAGATGTGTCAAGGGACTGAAGTGAATTATTCTAAGCCCTAAAAGAACTTTTAGGACCCTTGGAGCACAGAGATACAGGTTAAATCAAAACAACAACCACAAACCCACAGATGCTTTCTAAAATTATTCCAGACCTTTCTTATCTGTTTTCTTTCAACTCTTGAACTCAATTGTGAACTGGCTTTCATAACCCTTTGTGCTATGCCAGATATGACATTTAAGCCAGATTTTGGGGCAGGCAAGAAGAATGCAAAAGCAGTGCCATGGTTCAAGGAGGTCAATGTTTAACACTCAGCAGAAAATCCCAGGAAAACTGGCTTTCTTGGTAAAACTCTTCTCTGTGACCAGACCCCCACTACAAGGGGGCTTCAAAAGCCACAGAGCTGTGGTTACAGCTTCCCTACAGATCATTTCTGTGAAACCTGGCATGGGTATTTCTACACTCTGCTGTGTCTGCAGCACCAACAAAACCTAATTGTTAATCAAGACTGACTTGAAACATTCCTCACAGTAGAAGGAGCATGCAACACATCTTCTATGAGCTGATTTCTATTTCCTGGAAATTATGAGTAACTGTGTCCCTGGAGGCCTTTTCTTCCCTTATTTTAAGTCATTCACATCCGCTGTTTTAGACAGGGCAGTCAAAGCAAATAAAAACAAAACTCCAGTTTGGAGGTATCTGCTGAATGAAACACAAAACTGTTCATGCTTAATAACAGCTGTCATAAACACACACACACAAAAATTTATAAAGCTACCAAGCTGCTGTAAGATGAAGTGTTTGTTTCTGGAATACAAAAGGACCTGTATATCACTCTGGGGGTAGCAAAAGAGAGGAATTTCTAACATGCAACACAAAGCAATTTCTGACTTCAGACAAGAAAATCTTTGTACATATTGGTGTGGAATGAGAGAGGGGGCAAACAGGCAGAAATAAAACAGAAAAAATACCTTCACTAGAAGCTCTCCATGACCATCCCAGTCAATCTGCAGATCTTCCCTGTAGGTGAGGCGAACCGAACTCCTCACCACACGCTGGACACGGAGGGCACCTGAAGGCAACCACAGGGTGTCAGTGAGCTTTTACAAGATGTAGTGACAGGACAAGGGGAAATGGCTTCAAACTGACAGAGAGCAGGTTTAGATTGGATATTAAGAAGAAAATCTTCCCTGTGGGGTTGCTGAAGCCCTGGCACAGGTTGCCCAGAGAAGCTGTGGCTGCCCCATCCCTGGCAGTGTTCCGGGTCAGGTTGGATGGGGCTCTGAGCAACCTGGGATAGTGGAAGGTGTCCCTGCCTTGGGCAGGGGGTTGGAACAAGATATATTTAAGGTCCAAACCAAATCATTCTGTGATTCCATGATTTCAAGCTTCTGGCCGAAAAACAATAACTTCAAAAAGAATAGACCAACAGTGATTTTTACAAATCTCACAAGTGCAGACCAGTTTAATTCTCCTGATTTTAGAGGAGCCAAGTCAAGATGTGTCAGCTGCATGGAGAGAAGCTGAAATGACAGAGCTTCTAAAAGAAACTGAAAGTGAGAGTTCAGCATTGAAAACTTTTTGATTGAGTTAGGCATGTCTAAAACCACTACCAAATAGGAGCCTCTCAGTGGCTGGCCAGAGTCAGCCTGTGTGAACACACCTTGCAGCAAAGGGATCTGTATGTCCTGTCCATTCAGTGAAACTCCTCCTCCATGTTTCATTTTAATGATGCTGTTGTGCATGTCCCGGATCCGGACAGAAGCGGAGCGAGTGCACACGGCATCAGGATCATCTGCACACTGCAGAGAAAGGAAAACCTGCCTTGAACATCAAGTTTTCACTTTCTTGGTGACTTAGTCCCAGAAGGCATTTTAGTGTCTACTTTGGAGGTGTTGAGTGTCACACTGGTTTTATAGATCTGGATTCTGCATCCCACAAACAGCGGGCTGGCCGCCTTCCCTTCATTATCCCCCTAATCACACACTGGTGCTGAGCTCCCTGTCTCAGAACATGGAAAGGGATTTGTGGGTGTTCCACCAGACCCCTGGGAGTGACCCACAGCAGTGACCAGCCCCACAGCTGGGGCAGGAAGGCCACCTGACCCACAGAGCCTGGGAAACAGGCACTCAGTTCACATTACCTGAGACTCCTGGGTGTTTATTTCCCGGCTGTGGGATACCCAGATGAGCAACAGGGATTGCGGGGGCCCCTGCCTCCTCCCTGGTTTCGAAAGGGAAGTTTCAGTGGAAACCTGCCCTGCAGGTTCCCAGGTACTGATGACCTCAGAGCTGCACTATCAGAGTTCTCTAATGCAGGAGAGAGATGCAGGTGGTGCAGAGAACTGTCACAGCCCATTTCTCCAAAACTTGCAACTTCCCTGGTGCTGTAGGACAGTCTGATACTCCCCTTCCCTCCCTGTCAGTCTCCTGTATCCATTGCACCTCTTCCTGCTTTCAGTTCCTCTGACCCCATCCCTTTTTTCCTCTCTGCTTCCTTCAGGGTCCTTTTCAGTCTCCAGATTTGTTCACCTTTTCCCAAGCACAACTGGCTGATCTCATTTCATTTCATGACTGTGCTAACCTCCCTGTGACATCCCCCTTTAGATTCTCCAGCCCTCCCTGCCCTAGCCTGGCTCCCTTTCCTGCTCTCACACATCCATCGGGGGAGGCAGTAAAGAAAGTCAGGAGCTGCTGAGGGCAAAAAGATCACCAGCCAATCTGACTAAATGGGAAGTGACACAAGGCACTGCTCTGCAGGGCACCCTCCTTGCTGTCCAAGGAAATGTCCTTTCCCCATGGGCATTAGGGAGGCACCAGCAGCCAGGGAGCTCCACAAGGGGCGCACCCTCGCCTCGGTTTGTTTGTTCAGCTGGCAAAGAGTCGCTGAGAGCCCGTTCTCCAAACCTCATCACCAGCCTCCATCCCCAGGCAGGCTCCTGGGAATGGTGGTCAGGAGAAGCAAAACACTTATTAACTAAGGAGAAAGACTGCATCTGTTATTTAAACTAATTATCTCACAGGGAAATTACTTCTGTTGGCCTGGGCATCTGCAATTCATGTCATAGTCCCACAGCCCTGCCCCCTCTCTCCAGAGCATCCACAGAGGCACCAGCCAAGGCTGCTGTTACCTGCACCGTCTCGATGATCACAGAGAAGGAGTTTTCCACACAATCCTTGGCAAATAAGTACTGGCAAATCCCACTGAAGGTGAAATACTTGTTGTCAAAGCTTTTGAAATGGGACTGGCCAGTGACAGAGCATTCCCCTGGAAAAAGCAAAAAGTCATTTCTCATCCCAGTGCCAGTTGTGGGTAAAATTCTGCTCAGCCCCCACAAGACTCTGAGGGGGAAGACCAGCCCTGGTGGAACAGGTTGTACAAGGTCCAATCTTTCCACAGACCAGAAAGTACCAGCAAGATCCTTATCTCACTCTTTCTTTCTGTAAGGCACTACCAGTAGTAACAGAAGAACCAACAACAGCTGGGGAACACAGAATAAATTGCAGTCAAGAGCTGAAATTTGTGCCTATGGAAAAGCCTATATTCTTTTGTTGGGATGCCTTAAATACCAGTAAGTTCTTTTAACATAAAATACCTTATGAGAATGGAGAATGAAGAGCTGGAAGATGTCTGTGGGAATCCTTCCAAGAGTAGAATTTTTGTTAGACTTAACTCTGAACTATCATTTCAACTAACAGAAAGGTAAATATAATTCTACAATTAAAATAGTTACATCTAAAGTCCTCACAGAATAATGTGAAAGCCTGGCTTGACCATCTTTCTACTAGAAAAAGGAGCTATTTAAACAGATCAACATTTGAAGGTGTTTTGGTAAGTTGTGGCTTTTCATTTCCAGGAAGGCAGTATCCAGATACCACAGCTAGGATTTCATATCCCGTCATGCAAACACATGGAAAGGCTCCATCTCCACAGAGCTTGCAGAGAAAGCTTCCATATGAGAAGACCATCACACTTAGAGATGATCCCATGGCAAACAAGGGAAGCCACTTCCTCATCCTGAACAAAATTCAGGTGCTGGGCCTACACCAGCCATCACCAGCCAAAGGTTGGAGAAAAGTTAAATGTTACAAGCTGGCAGGTGAGCACCATGAGTTATTCTCTCTTCACTGCCTTTAAATCCCACAGATCTGTCTAATGAACATCATGTGGAAATTTCCCTCTTTAGCATATTATTCAGTGTCTACTATTTAAACCAGCTGGTGCTAAAGCACAGATCCTGAGGATTCCCAGCCTTGCACAGTTCTGATTCACCCTAAGAAGTCCAGCACCTCCTGGACATTTGTCATCCCTTGGAGCTGGACTTCCAGGGCATTCTCTGCAACAAGGAAACAAGAGGACAGTTTTGTAGCATAGAGAGCTAGGGACTGCTATCTAAGATGAGTCCCAGCCTTTGGCATTGCTCCTGGAAGGGAAACCTCTTTTCTGTGGCCAAGTCTTTCCTTATGGTCCCTCTGTCTATTCCATTTGACATAATGCATCCCATGAAATTTCCTGAAACCTTCTTCTTTCTTCATAATTATCTCTGTTATATCAGCTTGAAAGCCCCTTGGTAGTACCAGCCAGCTTCAGCTGTGGATTCAACTTATCACCAAACTTACAGCTGGGCAGTTCACTCCCACAATATGAAAGCAATCTTTCCTGGCAAAAAAATAAAGCTGGTCAAAAGAAACAGAACTGCCTAGAGTTTATACAAGTAACTACATAAATTTTCTGGACACATGATTTTAGAAATATTTTTGGTAACTAACCAACAATGAAAATATGCTGCAATATTATTTCAAGTAGAGACAAACAGCATGAGTAACAGTATAAATTTGGCTACTCTGGGAGGCTTTGCTGCCCTCCATACTCTCTCAATACAGTTTATAGAGTTTTTAGCAGGCACATGTACTACAGCTGCAGGTACACAACATTCAGTCTTGAACAAGCCTAGCAGAAAACCAATTTAGATATATTGGCAGAAGGTAAAAAATAAGCTTCCCTTCTTTTCCACTTCTGCTCATTTGGGACAGCTTCCCAATTCAGAAAAAGGCTGCAATGCTATATTGCCTCTTGCACAGAGCTGGATATCAGCATCTGTTTGCAAGCCTCAATACCAGATTTATCTTCACTGTTATAATCACTATAAAGAAAACATGGCCAGAGTTAAGGATAAAAATTTGGCCCATGGATTATTCATCACAGCCCAGAGAGCAAGGACATTAAAAGCTATAACCTAAGGAAAAACTGAAGTTAGAAAGGCACCTGTTTCTTCTTTGTAATCATGCTGCTACCCATTAGCTAAAAGATGTAATGAATCAGCCTAGGCTGTGTTCTTGAGGCTGTGTTTTAGACAGTGAGATTCTCTGCACTTGGAGAGATCTTTTATGGACAAGCACAGGGGACAGCTCACTAAAAATGCCATCTCCATTATGAATATTTGCATACACCACCCCCCATCCCAAGTGCTGATACTTGGGGGGAATGTTTTTTTGGTCTAAAGCAGGAGGAAACAGAGCATTGATGGATCAGGCAAGGTCCAAACCAAAAGAAAAAGACAGACTAGAAAAAGACTTACAGTCTTAAGGTGTTTGATAAAACACCTTAAGACTGTAGCAATTCCCCTAACTTGTGAGGGTTGTACAGTCTCATCTCAACAAAAAAACACAAAAACACCCAAATCTGATCTTTTCCTGTCCAGCCATAACCCCAGTCTGCATCTGCAGAGCTGTCTCTCCAATCTCTCCATGGAAGGCAGGGCAGCCACTTTCTCCCTGGGGCTGTAGCTCCTTTACCCACAACATGACCATGAGGGAATTGTGATGGCCAGTGAGGTACAATGAGGAATTGAAGGTGGTCAAAGAAAACCAGGAGTGTTCCTCTACCTGGAAGCCAATCCTCTGAAGATACAGACCTTTAAAACTGGCAAACTAAGTAATCAAAGCAGGAACTGAACTCCCCACCAAACAGGATGCTTCATTGCTACACATAAACCACACAGGGCAGTGTCTGATTTGTCTCAGGAGAACTTAAAAGTAGGATCCCAACTGGATTGCACTGGAGCAAGCAAGAAAGAACAAAGATTTGCTTTTTTGGGTGAAAAAGAAAATAAGTGGGGCATGAGTGGGAGTGATGTGGGCAAGGCTTACGTGTCAAAACCTGAAAAGATGAAAGCCAACATACCTGGGCATTCCCCATTGCTGCAGATCCACGTGCCACGTCGACAAATGCTAGGAAAGAGATAGTAGCAAGTTAGGAAAGTACATGAATATAAGTCTTCTCTTGCATATTTTTCCAAAAAAAACTGAAAATGGTTCCCTGTCTCAGGGAAGTTAGATCAGTCCCCAACATCCTTTCCATCTCCCACAACCTCATTTCTTTATGTATTCACCCCTTCCTCCCATCATTTGACAGTAACTGCTGGTAATACAGAATGGGGATGATTGCAGAACTCAAGGACTTCTGTTTTTCCTTGCCAAACCTGTGTTTAATAGAGTTTTCAGTTATATTCCACTGATGTGGAATGAGTTCAATGCAGTTCTCAAGGTATATCTATCAACATAACAGAATCACAGCAAAAAAGATGTTTGAAGGGACTTCGAGAAAAATCATTTACTACAAATACCAACTCAGAGAAAACAATGACAAAGCTGGGTAAGGTGGGTGAGGACCTTGCCCATTTGAGTTTAGAAATATCCAAGATGAGGTCCCACAGCCCCTCTGAGCAGGTGTGCCAGTACAGCACTGGGGAAGGGAGAAGAATTTTTGTGTCAAAACAGAATTTTCTTTGCAGCTTGTGTCCATTGCATAAATTTTCACTGTTTGCCTCTGAGGAGAGTTTAGCCCCATCTTTAAGCAGTGGAAGTTCCCTCATTAGCCCTTAAACAAATCCATCTCCCTTTGCTTCTTCTGATGTCAAACTCCCCTGCTGTGATCACCTGCAGTGTCCACCACAAGCCTCTCTGCAGTCCTTGTTTCAAGAGCTACTATATTCTTCTCATTCCTTTCTTATCCCAGCCCCTGAGAACCATTTGTGGCGAGGCAGATTATTGAGGATGTTAAATGCAGAGTCACTGGAATGACGTTCTCCACAGCAGCATCAAGTTTGAATAACAGGAAGCAGTAACAAAACACAAGCAATAAAAAACCCAGCCTGTCAGGCTACACTCATCTCCCAAGAGCACCAAGGTTGAACAATGTGGCCAAGCTCAAAGCTGCAGATGACTCCAGGGAAAAAGACAAAATTCTAATGTCATGGTTATGGTTCGTGTTCTGGGACACATGGTGCAGGTAATGAAAAACTGATTCACAGGGCTGATGCACAGACCACCCTTCTTCTGCATGTCATGGTCTTCACTGAGTCCTCCTTCTGTGCTCTAATTGGAAACCTCTGAGTAAAGAGTTGTCTGAACTCCTTGGACAAGTATGTCCACGCTGAACACAAAACCAGATCAGGAATACGTGACTAATTCCCCTTCCTTTCCTTAAAGTGCTGGTTTTCCCCTCCAGTCAGGTACTTAGGAGTGAAAGAAAAATCATGAGCCATGCTAGGAAGACTCATTAGCCCTGTGACAAGTTCCAAGGACGTGCCCTAGGCTAACTCCTCTTGGAAAGAAATGGAGTTTAGAGGTTAAATACATATAGGAAGTCAAAACAATGACACCACTGCTGATACTACCCAGACATGGGAACCTGCTGGTCTGTCTTATCCACAGGAAACAGGTAGCTCTCTGCTCTTTGAAGGAGTGTGACCTGCATGTTGTTGTACCAGATCAAATATCCCTTTAAAAACAGAGCTGATTTTGCCTTTGTGAACAGCTCACTTCTTGGAAGGGGCTGGCAATTCCAATAAGAGAGCAAATCCTTGTCCAGTGAAAGAAAATTTTTTTAAAGGTAGAGAGATTTCTAGAAAGATAATGCAAAACAGTCACTGACCAGTGTGCAGTACTTATCTACAGCAACCACACCACAGCACCACAGGGTTTACCATGAGTTGCAGTCCTGGGAGATGGTGAAGCCAGGAGGATAATGTTTTCCAGAGTGGATGCAGGAGCATTCAGAGCTTTCAATGCAATGTTCACCATCAAGGAGCAGCCCCTCTGGATAGGTCAGGTAGCATCAGACATCCATATCACACACAGGGACAGAAACATAAATACAATTAGATTTTCTTCTTCTTCATATGCTTTGCCAAGACTTCAAATGCATTATTATCCATACTTAGTCACAGACAGCAATAAAAAGGAATGAGGCTTGCCAAAAAGCCTCACAGGTGCAGGTGTCTGCTTTCCTTCTGGTGCTGCCTCTCCCTCAGACGTGCTGAACCAAGCATTCCTGGTGCTCCCAAGAAAGCTCTTTGCTTAGCACATCCTCAGGTCCAGAATACATGTTGGGACATAGACAACTCAAACACAGTGAGCACAAAGTTGATAAGAGCTGGTCTGGGACCTGACTGTTGGAAGAACCACGAAGTTCACTGTCTGTATTTGTCATAAAAGAACCAAAGATGAGGCAGAGTGGGGAAGGAAGAAGCAAATTGTAAATCTAGCAGAGAGAGTCTGAGAGGAAGAAGCCACTTCTGAACTTCTGCAAAGGCAAAAAGCAAAAGGTCCAGCTTCCAACTTGGGTCCAGCTGCTAAGGCTTCCATAGGACACAACTATAATTACCTGTTCTGTAGACAGAGTTCTTTATTCTCCAAGGAAAAACAGAGGCACAAAAGAGTTACAAGACTTTTCTAAAGTAGAAACTTGCCTTTCTGTTGCTAATTTACAGTGCTTTCTATTCAATCCCTATATTGAAAGATAGTTGATATTCTCCCATTTTCAAAAGAGCTGCTGTAGCAAAACATTTGTTTTCTTGAACACCCCTCTCCCTTCTCTTTGAGGGACTCCTTCCAATCCCCTGCAGAGATTTTGTCTCTTTTCCCTGGCAGCAGCAGCCATCACTGACAGCAAGACCCAGGTAAGTCTCCTTCCTCCTAATCTTCCCATAGACCTGCATGCAGAGATCTTGGCTGTTGAGAAAATCCTTCCAGTGAGAGAGAATCACAAGAAGATCTGAGCATTTAAGAGTGCTGTGGCTCTCCAGAGAGCACAAGAAAACAGAATGCCTTTTTTCCTGGCAAGAGTAATTCCATTTACAGCAATTAATGTAACCATGAAGGGCATTTAACAGAGGAAAAAAAATTAAAAAAAGAAAGAAGACATTTTTCAAACATCCTCCAGATCCTATTTGCTTTTGGAGCACTGAAGGGAAGCTAAGTGAAGGTAGAATCCTCATCAAAAATCCCTCTAGTCATCTGTCAGATCCTCCTCGTTTTCCATCACACTCAAATCCAGGTTCTTCCCTTCTGGCTGTGCAACAAGCAGCAGCAAAAGCTGTAAACTGCTGATGGTTATTCTCATGCCCTTTACCCTTTCTGTGGAGCTCCTGCTTCTCTGCTCCTCAGTTCCTCTCTCCTTGGACCTTTCCCATGCTGAACTGTCCAATGCATCTACCAAAGGAAAAATACAGCAAGAGCCCTTGTGCAGGCAGTGAATTCATCTCCTTCAGCTCTCTCCAACACTTCCAGGGCTGCATAAATACAGTAGCTGGATCCTTCACAACAAAATAATCTCTGGAGTCTGGTTACATCACCTGTCACCCTCCATGTGTGCCTTTGCAGGTCCTGCCACACCTTGGAGCCTCCAGCAAGGAAGAGACTGGCAGCTGAATGGGAAACCACCAAACTCTGAATGCAAGGGTTCCTCAAATGAGGCAGACATTGTCATTATTGACTTGTTTTGGAGAGAAAATCTCTGCAAACCTCCATTGTACTTGGAACCTTGTACAAGGGGACACCAAACACCTCTGTGCATTCACAAAGCCCAGAGAGGGTGAAATTCAGAGATATTCAAAACAGACAAAGCACCCAATCAACAAAATCAAACAAACAAAAAAAAAACATCTAGAAATGGAAGCATATGGAGGTTTGGAGCCAGGAACCAAGCTCTACTCCTGCAGTTGTTTTAAGTACAACAGACAGAAGTGGAAGACTGGCATAGCTGGGCTGTTCGCTTTAATCCAATCAAATCTCCTGTATGGAAGATTGAATAATAAATTAAATTATTCACCTAAATCATTAAGACCTTTGAAATTGCAGTGCAAGCTCTACATGTACTGTTTTTCTGTAAGAAATTCCTTCAGTGCATTCTCTGCTGTTTCTTCCCCCAACTCTATGTGCCTCTAACCCAAGCAATTCAGAAGTACATCAAGGGCAAGCAGTCTCTCACCAAGAAATAAAGGCAATTCTGGAATTTTAGTTGGTACTGATTTTCACAGAAACATTTACTTTTTAGTTGGCTCTGAAAAATGGCCCTTTCATGGAGTGAGCATACAGGCAACTACAGAAACTGGATTATTCTAGGGCATGGTCCCAGAAAAAAGAAGTGTCTCTGATTTCAAGAAAATTTAAGGGAAGACACAGCTTTCCTTCTTCTAATAAAATAGGTAGCCTGACTGCCAAATGTTTCTCTGTAAATAACCCAGTAAATAAATTACCAGGGCAGCTGCAGCCATCAACACATTGTCCATGACACACTTCATTGATATTCAGGCTCTGGCAGGTTTTGGCACAGGGGGATACACACTCCTTATATTCCATGCCAACTGGACATCTTGGCCCTGAAACAATTAAAAGAAATTAGAAATGCAAATTTCTCAATAACTCTTAAACCAACAAATCCCTTCATTATCAAAGGTTGAACCACAGAGACACAAAAGGTCATGTCAGCTTCCAAATGATTATTTCTTTTTCAGAAGCAGAATATTTTAGAAATATTTGATTTTCAGTTTGCTGCAACATCATCATCTGTCAGGTAGCATGGTAAATATTCAGAGGTTAAAGCCAATTTGTTTTCTAATAAATTGAGTCTTAATAGCTAAATCCAAGTGCATTAAGAAGAATCAAATCTGGGGAGAAGTTTAGCAATAATAGCTGAGCAATTTGAACAGACATGGTTGTTTTGTACCTTTAAGCCATGCACTTACTCCACCCATTTGTGAAATTATTCTGTTTGGTGTTTCCAGGGAGAACCAGGACACAGTTAAAACTGAAATCCCATCCTCCTTCTTCCAGAGAACCACCAGCTCAGGACAACACCCATGCCATGGTATCTGCACTGCTGCCATTATGCAAACACACTATTACAGCCATTCTTTCTCTTCAATGTACACACACTCCATGCCCTACAAGACTGTGGGGGCATGGAGTGGGAAGGAAAGGTTCGAGCCTGCCCTTTCCAAGCCAATCCTCTGCTGAAGAGGTGGGAGGGTAATGAAGTAGTGATCTTGCCCTGGACTCAGGCACCAACTCACACTTGCACAGTGTGCCCAGCACTAGAGCCCTTCCCACAGAGCAGAGCATTCCATACCTCCACCATCATCATCATCTCCTGAGAAAGCACCATAGCACAGACAAAGGGTGATAGAAAATTAAGCTCCTGCTGTGGCAGTGAGACACAATTCCCTCTTTCCTGACTCAGGAGATAAAACCAAACTGTAGCTCGTGAATTCAAGGGTTAGAAATGAACTCTAAAGCCCCTGGGATCACAGAAAGGCTCATTTCACTTGTGACTTTTAATCAGACTTACAAAGAGGCCCAGCAAAAATGGGTTCTCCGGCTCACGCCCTGAGCAAGGAGATGAGCTTTAACAGATCTTTTATGTCCTGATGGAAAGGTAATAAATTACTGCTAGAACTCAGACTGTACAGTCCCTAGAACAAATGGCTGGCAGCATTTTGCTGCCCTAACTACAGTCTGAAGACACAGTTTTCTTCAGTGGCCAATAGCAGAATATCTTTACCTGAGAACCAAGTGTTCTCACTACAAGTTAGACAGTTTACCCCATGAAATCAATTTACACAAACATGCCAAGGAAATGGTCCTTTCTCATAACAAGAAGAAAAAAAAAAAAAAAAAAAAAAAGAAAAAAAAAAAAAAGAGAGAGAGAAATCCCTGAGAACATGCTATTAGTGGATTTTTTTATTTTTTGAATGGCCTGTATTAAACCACACTTCTCCAGAGGAGGTACCAGCAGTAGGTACAAATATTACTTTTCCTCCATAAACACAATCCATCTCAGTCAGTCTATGCACTTCTTTGTTGCAAAACCTCAGCATAGATGCAATCAGGACCCCTGAACTCAGCAAAATTGGGCTAATAAAGGTAGCAGTTCAAATGCAATCAGGATCTCTAACCTAGACAAAATCGGCTTAGAAAAGGTAACATCTCAATTTCAAGGCAATTGATTCAAGCAAATAAAGGGTGAAACAGTTGTCTTTATGCAAAAACATTAGAGAGCATTTCACAAAGATGCTGACTTAAAAATACCAGCTGGAAAATGTCACATCTGAACCACATGTGAAATAGCACCTAAACATCCTAGTCTATACCTTTGTGTATGAAATAAGCCTTCACTGCCTGTGTACATTGTGGTGGGACATGTAACAGCTCAGGATCTTCTTTATATATGGGTCAAACATTACTGCCTTGGGGACAAAAACTTCTACAAAAATGTGAATGATGGAGAGCTAAGAAGGGGAGTGAGCAAAGGCACTTCCCATAAATGAACCAACCTCCTAAAAAAGCACCAGCTGCCTTTAGCTGCAAGACATAAATGCACAAGGCAAGCACGAGTTTATTGGGGATGAGCAGCCTAGGAATCAATCTGCCAGCTTACTGCAGGAGCTCTCTTCAGGCCAGCCCTCCAAAAGGACTCCTTGGTGAGCACAGCTCCTGGCGTACTCCAGGAAGGCGGGGCAGTGACAATCCACGCCCTGGGGACAGGCACAGATGTCCCTTTCGCAGAGGCTGACGTACGGCTCGGGATCCACGCGGTGGTGGCACCGGGAGAAGGTCACAGATGTGCTCAGCAGCTGGCAGGTCTCCAGGACATCCTGCACGAGAAGTGAGGGGCAAAGGGACAGAGAGAGAGCAAAGGGGACAAAATTACTTCCTACCATCTCGGGAAGATGAGGGAAAACTCAATTTTTCCAAACACGCCATCACAGCTCTCATTTGACACCCCCAAGCAGTTAATAATAGTCAAGAGCTAATAGTGAGCTCTGCTCATTTATTCACCACATCCATGGATACATTAATACACTGATTATTATGTATTATCACATAAGGGATGTTTCACACAGAAACATGTTAGTCAGTCACTCAGCAAAAGGATGGAGGCATTCTACCTCCTCTGGCTTCCCAGAAAAGAACTGGATGGTGTCTGGATTACCAGGAAGATGCACACAGCAACAGAGGGGAACTGAGGTATGCAGGAAGAAAAACAACCAATCTTTTGGATAACAAGAGACCAGAGCAGGTGTCTGAGGGAAAGATTGAGTCTGACTGAAATCCCAGGAATGAAATTTGTTTTCCACTTCTGACCACACGTTCCCATCTCTCCTGCTGGCTTGTCCAAAGCACAACAGGTCAATTTAGCCCAGATAAATAAGAGAACAATAGCCCAGGGAAGAAAAGCAATTTGTTCTGCTCTTCTCCTGAGTTAAATCAGCGTGGTGACAGCCAGTGTGAGGGGAGGACACCACAGGGAGATGGGAGGAGGGTATCAAGACCTCTTCTTTCAGACAGCAGACACCTAAGAGCAAACTTAACTCTATTGTGAATCAAAACCTAAGGAAAACTTAGTGTATGATTAAGTTCTCCAGGGGAGGCTCCCAAATAAACTCTTTTGTGCACCTTATTGCACAGCTCAATGAGTCTGAGGTACTCACTGCAACTTTCTGAAAGGATGGCACTGAGTTTAGGTAAGTGAAAAAATGATTTTCTGATCCAACCCAAAGAGTTGGAACATGACTTTGTTCTTCTACTTATTTGTCAGTGTTTTATGTAAGCAAATGTAACCATGGTGTATTTTGCAGGTGTTATACTCAGTAGTCGGGGAGGCAAATTCTTCAGTGGTTCATAGTTACAATTCATTACTTCTAAAAAATCTTTACATGTACCTGAGGTGATGGCACATACAAGCAGCTATGTAAAAAAAAAAAAAAAAAA